>CM053622.1:469902460-469921105 GCA_028646595.1 Phalanger gymnotis | reverse complement strand
CCCCAAGAACCCCCTACCAGGACTGGGCTTAAATCTTCAGCAGGCTCTTCACTCCTGCTCTGATCAGCCACTTAATTCCTCCCACCAGGTGGGCCTGGGGCCAGAAGCAACTGCAGCCATATTTCTAAAGCTGCCCCATCTCCGCTGCCCCAGGGAAGGTGGCTGAACCACAAACTCAGTCCCACAGCTTTTCCCACTAACCTTCTCTGTTGTCTTTGCTCTTTGTGGGTTGTGAGGTCTGGTAAACGTGACAGCTCAGTAATTCAGGATGCTAAGGCACTCTCCGCTCAGCTCGTGGTCTCGGCTCGTGGTCTCAGCTCATGGTCTGGTCGGTCCATGGTCTGCGCTGTGCACTGGGCTCTGCTTGGCTGAGCTCCGCTCCCCTCAGCTGGGACCTGGGAGCTCCGTGCGGGACAGACCTCACCCAGAGACCATCCAGGCTGTCCTGGGCTGGAGCCCTGCTTCCCTCTTCCACTTTGTGGGTTCTGCAGCTCTAGAATTGGTTCAGAGCCATTTTTTATAGGTTTTTGGAGGGACTTGATGGGGAGCTCACGTCAGTCACTGCTTTCCAGCCACCATCTTGGCTCCGCCCCCCTAGCAGGAGTAATTTTTACCATGATACTTACAACTCCATTAATTTGTGTTCTAAATTTTGCCAAATGTTTTCCTTAAAACCATCTTGAGGAGATAGAGAGAGATATGAGTATCTCTACTTTGCATTTGTGGAAGTGAAATCTCAGAGACGCAAAGCAGTGACCATGGTTACATGGTGTCTCATGTTCTCAGTTTAGTAAATTTGAGTGAAAGCTTTTATATTTTATGGGCAGTTAGGTGGCCCCATGGATAGTGTGTGGGAGTTAGGAATCAGGAGACATGAGTTCAAATCCAGCATCAGACACGCCAGATGTGTGATGCTGAGCAAGTCACAACTTCTCTGCCTCAGTTTATTAATCTGCAAAATGGAGATAATAGCATTCCCCCCCCCTCAGGATCTACTGAGATAACAAATGACAAGCAGTTTGCAAATCTTAAAGTACTATTTAAGTGCTAGTTATTGCTGTTAGATTATTGCTGTCGTGATATTTCCACAGGAAAGATTCCTCATAATTTCAATCTGTCCTCGTGTCTTATCATAGGAAATAGATCCGCGTGTAACGATAAAGGCTACCTACTCTGACTGCCACATTTTAAAGATACAGAAAATGAGTTAACTTGTCCAAAGTCATATAGGAAGCAAATTGTCAAGTGGGATCTGAAACCAGGGGCTTCAGCCTCCAAGTCAGTCCTCTTCCCCACTGGATCTTGCTTCCTTATTTCTATCTTCATGTTCACTGTTTTTCCCCTTTTCTAGACTCTCTCCAGCCCCATTAGATCTTCCTTGAAGGGAAACCAGAATCCTATATGGTAGTTTTCAGATGCAGATGTGCTGTGGTTTGGGGAGATATGATGATAGCCTCTGTTCACATTCTAATTCCCTTCTTGCTGATATCCAATATTTTGTTGGGTTTTTTGGCCACATCAGCATTGGGCATTGGCAATAATGAAAACTCTGTTTTCCCAATACAATTTAAAGATTTTATGCACTGCCTTACTCTCAGCAGTATTAGTTCTTGCCAATATATCTTTTAGTGAAATGGGGAATTCTGGGCTCATCTGGATTTTAGAATATTAAATACATTGTCCCAAATGTCTTGGAGCTGTTTTAAACTTTACTTAAAATTACTCTTGAGATACATTGTATTGAATTGGTGTGATTCACAGTTATGATGGCTTGAATTTTGTTTTTGTTTGTTTCTAGGTTGTATGTGAAAGTCAGCTTAAAAAGAGAAGACTCCTTCTTTGTAAAAGAAACACTGTCCAAATGTAGTCCTGCCAGATGAAAAGTGTGAGTAGTAACACTCATACCTGTGTTCATGTGTTGAGCCATCATCAATACATTGCTATTGACTGTGCTATCCCAATATGACCAAATAGCTGTGAGAGGTAGATAGAACACATGGCTATTTTCATCTCTCAATTCACTTTCAATATTCCTCAAGAATGGCAAATATACTAGTGCTCCTACAGTAAATGTCTAATTATTGCAAATATTTTTGGACAGTTAGCTGCTCTATATCAATTTTCCCTATTGAATTTCCCTTTGAGTTTAAGATATTTCAAATTCTATTTAAACATTTTGGATAGAAGTCTTTCTTACCAGGCATTTCCTAACTTCTTGAGCAGTGGCTAACAATACAACTTCAGTTTAACTGAAAAATGGAGAACAATTTATAGTATTATCATCAATATAGTTAAAAAAAGAAAGAAAGAAAGAAAGAAAAATACTGTTTACAAATTCTGATCAGTGCAATGATCAACCATGATTCCAGAGGACTGATAATAGTCATGACCACCTCATGAAAGAGAGATGATGGACTAAACACATTTTTGGATGTGGCAAGTATAGAAATTTGTTTTGTTTAACCATGATTATATGATATAAGGCTTCTTCCTACTCTCCCCTCCTCTCCCCTCCCTTCTCCTTGTCCTGTCATCTCCTCTCCTTTCCTCTCTTCTCTTGTCCTGTTCTGTCCCATCTTCTCTTCTCCTCTCCTCTCTTCTTCTCTCTTTTCCTTTATCTTTGTCTTTATTAGCAGGTGAAGGAGGTGGAAGGGAGAAAAATATAAATGATTGAGCATTGAAATTTTTTTTAAAAATATTATTCCAAAAACCTCAAGAAGTTTCAGCAGATTTTGAGCCCAGTAGAAGTAAACTGTATGGGGGCAGAGCCAAGATGGCAGCTGGAAAGTAGGGACTTGCTTAAGCTCTCCCCCAAATCCCTCCAAACACATGTAAAAATGGCTCTGAACAAATTCCAGAGCTGCAGAACCCACAAAATAGCAGAGGGAAGCAGGGCTCCAGCCCAGGACAGCCTAGATGGTTGCTGGGAAGGGTCTTTCACATGGAGCTGGGAGCAGAGCTGAGCAGAGTCAAGTGTGGGCCGCGCCAGGACCAAGCACTCTGGGAGCCAGGCAGAACAGGCCATAGGAACCTGAATCATTGAGCTGTGGCAGTTACCAGACTTCTGAACCCACAAACATGAAAGACAACGGAGCAGATTAGTGAGAAAAGCTGCTGGGACAGAGTGAAAGGAGTCTGGGGTCGGCCAAACCCCAGGGGGCAGTGGAGGTGGTGCAGCTCTGAGGTTGTTTCCAGAACGACGGCTGCAATTGCTTCTGGCCCCAGGGCCACCTGGTGGGGGAATTATGCTGTGGATTAGAGCAGGAGTGCAAATCCTGCTTTGCCTGCCTGGATCTGGGTGCCATCCTGGTTGGCGGTTTTTGGGGGAGAAGGAGCACTGGTGTGGCAGAGCTTGCTGTGTAGAAGTATCTCTGAAAACAGCAGCACAGCCCCTCAAGCTTGGGACAAAGTACTCTCTACTGTACAAGTAGTTGTACCCTGACAAAAACCTCAAGGGTCAAGTAGTTGGCTGGGAACATGAATAGGCAGCAAAAATGATCTTACATCCAGACTCAGACTTTGGAATCTTTTTTTTGGTGACAAGGAAGACCAAAACATATAGCCAGAAGAAGTCAACAAAGTCAAAGAGCCTACATCAAAAACCTGCAAGAGCGGGGTGGAGCCAACATGGCGGCTGGAAAGCAAGGATTTTCATGAGCTCCCCAGCAGGTCAAAAAAAAGAAAATACTGCAAGCAGCCAGAAAGAAACAATTGGAGTATTGTGGAAACATAATTAGGATAACACACGATCTAGCAGCTTCTACATTAAGGGATCAAAGAGCTTGGAATACGATATTCCAGAGGTCAATGGAGCTAGAATTAAAACCAAGAGTCACCTACCCAGCAAAACTGAGTACAATGCTTGAGGCAAAATATGGATTGTCAATAAAATAGAGGGCTTACAAGCATTCTCAATGAAAAGACCAGAGCTGAATAGAAAATTTGACTTTCAAATACAAGAATAAAGAGAAACACGAAAAGGTAAACAAGAAAGGGAAATCATAAAGGACTTACTAAAGTTGAACTGTTTTGTTTACATTCCTACATGGAACAACGATGTGTATAATTCATGAGACCTTTCCCAGTATTAGGGTAGTTGAAGGGAACACACACACACACACACACACACACACACACATATACATACATATGCATATATATATATATATATATATATTTATACGTATGTATATAGACAAAGGGCATGGGGTGAGTTGAATATGAAGGGATGATGTCCAAAAAAATAAAATCAAATTAAGGGGGGGGGGAGAGGAATATATTGAGAGAGAGAGAAAGGGAGAGATAGAATGGGGCAAATTATCTCATATGAAATTGGGAAGGAAAAGCAGTTTTTATTGGAAGGGTACTGGGGGCAGGTGAGGCGGAATGAGTGAATCTTGCTCTCACAGGATTTGTTCTGAGGAGGGAATAACATGCACACTCAGTTGAGTATTTTACCTCACAGGAAAGTAGGGGAAAGGGAATAAGAAAGGCAGGATTATAGAAGGGAGGGCAGATAGGGGGAGGAGGTAATCAAAAGCAAACTCTCTCGAGAAGTTATAGCATCAAGGGGGAAAACTGAATAAAAGGGGGCAGGATAGGATGGAGGGAAGTACAGTTAGTCTTTCACCACATGATTATTGTGGAAATGTTTTACATAATGATACATGTGTGGTGAATGTTGAATTGCTTGCCTTCTTAGGGAGGGTGAGTGGGAAGGGAAGAGGGGAGAGAATTTGGAACTCAGAGTTTTAAAAGCAGATGCTCCCAAAAAAGTTGTTTTTGCATGCAACTGGAAAATAAGATATATAGTGAACGGGGCATAGAAATCTATCCTGCCCTACAAGAAAGTAAGGGGAAAGGGGAATGGGGGGTGGGGTGACAGAAAGGAGGGCTGAATGGGGAATGGAGCAATCAGAATATATGTCATCTTGGAGTGGGGGGATGGCAGAAATGGGGTGAAAATTTGTAACTCACAATCTTGTGGAAATCAATGTTGAAAACTAACATATTAACTAATAAAATGTGGAAAAAGAAGTAAGCTGTATAATGTGGCAGCCAATAAATTCTACAACTAGCATTAATAGCTTCTAACATGCCAAGATTATTCCAGGCAATGAGACTACAAGGCTATTCCTATGATCAAGGAGCTTAAATTCTAGCTGAGGAGGCACCATGTTTTAGGAAGCAACTTTGTAAGATGAAACATTTCCAGAAGAAGGCAAATAGAATGAAGAGTCTTAAGCCCATGGCACAAGAAGAAGGTTTGAAGGAACAGAGATCCATTGTGTTCTATTGAAGAGAAGACCCAACAGGGACATGATAGAAGTCTCCAAGCATTTGAATACTTTTCCTATAGTAGAGGGATTAGGTTTGTTTGCTTTGGTTTTAGACAGTAGGAGCAATGGGTCAAAGTCTTTTTGTAGTTCAGTCAAAATGACATATCTGACTGTAATACTTTTTGGAGTTTTCTTGGCAAAGATACTGGAGGTGGTTTGCCATTTCCTTCTCCAGCTCATTTTACAGATGAGAAACTGAGGCAAACAGGGTTAAGTGACTTGCCAAGGGTCACACAGCTAGTAAGAGTCTGAGGCCAGATTTGAACTCATGAAGAGGAGTCTTCCTGATTTCAAGCCTAGCACTCTATTCACTGTACCACTTAGAGCTTGTGGGTGGAAGTTGCTAAAGGACAAATTAGGCATCGGTGTCGAGAAAAATATTCTCACAATTACAGCTATCCTGTGAATAGGTGATGGATTCACCTCATTGGAGATCTTTATGCAAAAAGCAATTTGACCACCTATCAAGTATGTTATATTTGATATTATTTTATTAGCTGTGGATTTGACTAGAAGGCCACTGAGGTTCATTCCAACTCTACCATTCTATGTTTTCATAACATCACTTTAATGTTTCCTGATGACTTGATGACTCAGCGTCATCATTAAGAATGTCAATATACTTAACTTATAGCAGTTATTATTGAGTTGTTAGTCCCTAGAGCTAATGGTCCTGGATGTATCCAGAGTTCTCTTAATCAGATTTCTGCATTTTTCTGCACATTAGCCCAACCATGCCTCAATTTACCCTTTCAAATTTGTTGCTTGTTCTCTGCTGGGTGCTGAAGACCCAGCTATCTTGTTCAGAACTGTAATTAAAATAAGAATAGATAAGTGTTGATCGAGGGGCAAAAGGATTTTACAATGAGCAAAGTACAAGAGTTTGTTGTTGTTGGCATTTTTGGTTCTAAACTTATTTTTGGATGCTTGAGGGGGCCAGATAAGTCAGTCATTTCTATTGAGCTCATATTCTGCACTCAAGATGTAACACTGAACACAAATTTTAAAACACATCTATTATAGTTTCTATGGAACTATAGAACGCACCTATTACATTTTCTATGGAACATTGAACACAAACTTAAAACATACACAAATACATGGCCTATATTAAAAAGTCAGTGCCTAATAAATGCTTATGCTTTAGTAGTATAAGCAGAATATTTAATGAAAGATACTTTAAGAAAGATTCTGTGAATAACAAGGCACCAGCATGGCATGGAAGAATGAGAGAGCTTAAATTCTAATCCAAATTTTGGCATTAACTGATGTCAAAATCTCTCTAAGCTTCTGTTTCTTCATCTATAGAATGACTGGAAGGGCCTAGATGATCTTAAATGTCCCTTTCAGCTCTAAAATTATTTCAGCAAAACAAAGTTTTGCTGCTTTGGAATGTCTTTCCCATTCGGAATATTGATTCTCAATTTGGAGAATGAGAGTAGCACCGTGAGCGAAGAAGGACAGTAGAGGAAGTGGGAAATAAAACACGAAGAGGGAAGGCAAATGAGAGGGGCGGTGGGGGAGGAGGCTGGTAGTACAGTACCTTCATTATCAGTGGTCCATTTAACTTGGGACTTGGAGGGGGAGGAAAGGGAGGAAAGTTTCCTGGATCATCGATTTAGAACTGGAAGGCATATTAGAGCCCATCAAATCCCGCTCCTTTATTGTATAGACAATAGCTAGCTAGCATGTGTATGGCTCTTTAAGATTTGTAAAGGGATTTACATATATTATAAATCTCATTTGATCAGATGAGGAAACTGGAGCACAGACCTGGCCAGGATCACAGGGCTAGTGAGTCAAGTCTCTAAGCCTATAGTAAGCACCTACTGGGTGCCAGACCCTTGCCCATTAGAGGTCAGCTCCTGCCTCAGCCTCCCAGTCCCTCACTCTCAATACTCAGCCACCTAGCTCAAGTATGATTTCTTTAATTTCACACTTTTGATTTTTATTGGAAGGGAGGGGAGTGTCTGTTTTTAGATGGATAAGTTTCAAGAGGCTGAATAAAACTGAGGCCACATCTCTTTTTCATCCCTCACTTTTCTTCTGCACATTTAATATTTGCATAATGATCAAAAACCATGACTGCAATCAAAACAGACTTGTGCTGAACATCTTGTGCTTGGAAAACATATTTTCTAGATTCCAGGGGCCAGGAGAATTTCTTTGAGAAAAGACTTCAGGACACGTGGTGTGTGTCTGTCTCCTTACTCTCTCTAATCTCTCTCTTCTTCCTTGCTTTTTCCCCACCCACCACCATGAAAAAAAAGAATGAATGCCTTCTGAATTTCTGATATTCTGTGCTGACAGACATAAAGATGAAGAGACTTGTTATTGAGAAAGTAAATGGGAAGTAGATTTCTCATGTAAGAGATTAGAATTGCACTCAGAAGGGGGCAGGGTGATCTGGAAGGGACCAAGCCTATCAGCAGAGGAATCTGGTAGGATCCTCTTCATTGAAAGCATGGTCAGCCTAGAGGCTGACATGTACAAAATAGGAGGTGAATTTGGCTGAGCTGGTCATTGGCAAAGAGTTTTACAGATTGCTCGGTCCTTAGTTTTAAGCCAGTTCAGGCCTGTTAGTTACCCCAGCACATGTACTGAGATCTACTAGCATCCAATTTCCCCTTTAATCTAAGGATGCTCAGTTTTTCAGCAGTTTGGAATACAGAGGATCATGTGTAGTCACTTATCAATTCTAGTCAGTCACTGATGGAGCAAATGCCCTCTATGTGCCAAGGGCTACACTAAGCACTGGGGACGCAGAAAAAGGCCAATGACAGACCCTGCCTCAGTGAATTCAGTTTAACTCAGGAGACAGCATGCAAATAACAACATACAAACAAGCTATATGCAGTACAACCTGGAAAAATCAATAAGGGAAGGCACTAGAATTAAAGGGATTAGGAATTTCTGGTTTATACACTCAAGTCACTCTCTCTCTCTCTCTCTGTCTCCCTCTCTCTGTGTCTCTGTCTCTCTCTCTCCCTCTCTCCCCGTCTCTCTGTCTCTATCTGTCTGTCTCTCTCTATTTCCATCTCTCTCTCTCTCAGTGTCTCTGTTTCTGTCTGTCTCTATCTCTGTCTCTGTCTCTCTGTTCCTCTTTCTGTCCCTCTTTCTGTCCCTCTCTCTGTCTCTCTTTCTCTCTCTTCCATCCCTCCCTCTCTTCTATCAAGGAACCTTTTGCAGATTGGTGGAGCCTATGGACCCCTTCTCAGAATAATGTTTGTAAATGTATAACATAAAATATGTTTGCTTATCCCAATACTAACAAAAATTCAATATAAACAGAGAAACAATGACAGAATATGAGTTCTTCGATTTCATCTTAATATCAAGACAGAGTAAAAGAAGATGGTCATTTCTTTCCACTGTCTCCCAAAGATACAATTTGTTATCCTCCTGGGGAGCCCATGATTTTGTTGGGAGCAGGCTAGACAACTTGAACACATTTATCTAGGAGTGTCTAGTTAATGGGGGCAAAAGCCTCCAGATTATATCACAACTCAGCTCAGAAGGTGACAGAAAAGATAATTTTGTTTCTCCAGAAGCTGTTTCCTTTGATTGCTTTTGTCTTTTTCCTTCCCACTCAGGGTAAAAATGGTTTGCATCGAAGTTACTCTCTTGTGAGCCTGGCATTTTAGTGTTCTTTTTCTAGGTTCAGTAACACCCCCTGACAATGAATTTCAGGGAATCAGAGAAGTTGCTATAGGTGGCCCTATGAGGGAGTTAGTTATATCACTCCGAAACTTTACCTTTTAACCATACTTGAAGAACAGAGTCTGTAAGAGAGCAGCAGGAGACTAGGAGGGTATGGAAGAAAGACCACTGAAAAAGGCTACTAGGAAAGATCATCCTTACCTCTCAGCTTTGTTCTCTTTGCTCAGCATCAAGTACCATTCAGCATTCAGTCAATAAGAATTTAATAAGCAACTGCTATCCTATGTATCAGGCACTGTGCTAGGCAGAGAGGCTGAAAAGAAAAAAAACAGTCCTCGCCCTCAAGTAGTTTACAATCAATCCAGAAAAATGCCATGTACTCAGATAAGTAAACATATATTTTTTGGCGGGGAGAAAGCAGACAACTATGAAAAACACACATGAAACTATCAAGAAACAAGTGGAAAATACTTAAACAGTGTAGGGAGAAGACCATATTTTGGACTGTGCCTTTTAGGGAATTCTAAATAATAAACAAGTTGGGAAATGTAGATTTGTGGGAAAAAAAACAGGCAAAAAGAGGAGTAAAGCAAGTGTGGTATCATGGAAAAAACTTTGGACTGAGTCAGGAAAAGTGGAGTCTGGTGATAATGCTCCAATAATTAGCTGTGTAACTTTAGGTTAAGTCCCATGATTTCTCTGGGACTCAGGCTCTTCACAGGTAAAATTAATTAGTTGGAATATGTCATTTCTACATTATCTTCTAGCCTTCAACTTCATTGTTTCAATGAAGCGAAGGCTGCACTGAATGCAGAATTTATGTACATGGTGTCCCAATTGTTAGCACAGTTGTATACTGTTAAGGTTTAAACCATATAGTTTAAAATATATGTATCATAGCTGGCCTTTGAATACTGCTTTCTTAAGTTTTTGCTTCATTTGTCTTTCTGTTTAGGTGTTTATTCTGTTTGGTAAAGTAGTTGGAGGCAGACAATGAATGGTGATCAACTGAAGACTTCAGGATTGGAGTTTGCTCCAGAATTTGTGAAGCCAGTGGTCGTCTTGGGACCTGTCTCCTTGTCCAGCTTTGATTCTGCAGCATCTCTGGTTTCATTCTGGTGATGAGGAGCCAATTTGGTTCTTGTCATGTCATTGAGTTCTCATTAACTCAAGCAAGATCATATTCTCTCTTTATCATTCTCTGTCCCAGGAACATAGTTGACCTTGAATGAATGGTTTATGTGAGTATCTTCTACAGTAACAAATATGCCTACAGAAATCAATAGAGTCTAATTTGTGCTTTGTTTCTTTTTTGGTATATGCAGGCATAGTTCAGAACCATGAATCAAATAGAAGAGCATTAGGCCTGCAGTTAGGTCAGACTTGAATTCAAATCCAGCCTCAGACATTTACTAGTTGTGTGACCCTGGACAAGTCATTTAACCTATGTTTGTCTTGGTTTCCTCTTCTGTAAAGATGGGGATAACAATAGCAGCTACCTCCCAGGATTGTTGTGAGGATCACATGACATAATAATTGTAAAGTGCTTAGTACAGTTCTTGGCACATAAGTGCTATATTTATACTTATTTATGTACCCATATATATTTATGTTAGTTATTATAATATTATTATAATTATTATTATCACATGCTGAGAACTTCCCAGGGCTCTACAGGCTTTGAAGATGACCTTATTAAGTTTATTGAATGTCTTTCTGTGATTGCTGTGTCCCTTCATTGACTAGATCTTAGCCTACACATGCCGTTTATTTGAGATTTTTGTGCATATTGAGAACTCACAAAAGGTGCCAAAGTGACAGACTTGAACTTAACATCACCAGTTACAATATTGTTCTACCCCTGCCTATAGAAACTTTTAGGTGGTTCCTACATTCTGAATATCACTTCCCTAGAACCTGTTTGTTTTTCCTCTCTCTTCTTCTGAGACTTTCATTTTCTTTGGACTTCACATAGCAATTGCAAAGGAAGTTATGCTGCCCTGAACTATACCGGGGTTCCTGGTACTTTGCAGGCTGATCATCTTATAGCTACCTCTCTCATATTGACTGTTGGTTTTGACCACAGAAACCCAGAATCATGGAATTGATGTTAAGTTCCTCAACCATCCACCTATATGTAAATCCCTTCTTCGTTATCCTTGAGAGATCCTCCTCCAGCCATTGCTTGGATACTTCCAGTGATGAAGCTCATTACTTAACAAGACAGCCTATTTCTTTTTTCTTTTGGACAACTAACTGAAAGATGACCTTTTGCCTTATAGACTAATAAGAAGACCAAGTTCAGTTGATTTCATGTCGTAGAGTACCCATTATGATTTCTCAAGCTATGCTTTTGATTCACAAGTTCCATTTACATTCTGTCCATTTTGCTTATACCTCCTTCCTCCCCCCTCTTCCCACGCAATAAGGCATTTACAAGGAAGGTTCTTTTTCCTCAAGAAACAGTTTCTGCTTGCCCAGTCTTTTGGGCTGAGTCCATTTCATAACCCCATAGCAGAACTGAAAGAAGCATTCACGATTACAAATGCTAGCAGAACCTGAATCTTCAGAGACTATTTCAATCCCATATTCAATATTACTATATTCAATCCCACAAAGCAAAAAGAGACCACGGGCATGGCGGGGGGGGGGGGAGAAGTGGAGGTAAGAAGGTTAATATTCTGATTGCAATTTTCTGTATATGATGGGGGGGGTAGGGGAAAGAAATGCCAAAGTCTTCTCACCTTTTAGGTCCTGAGATAGGTTGAACAGTGGAAGAATATGATGGAGTCCTCAGTTGCAGAATGGCATAAAGTGCTGGTTGTATTCTTTGAAATCCATGGTTGACCCTACCCATGGGAATATTAGTGTCAAGAGAGAGAAAATGAAATTGCTAGCTCTTGGATCCCACCTGGCAATCCAGAGCATGTTTACAAAGATTGCTAAATGCAGTGTTAATCTAATTAGAAAGGACTTTTCTTGCTTGCATTAACAGGCAATTAGACTATATTTCAGCACACTGAAGATGCATTTAGAAAAGCCCACTACAAACATAAATTCTGTAATTGTTTAATTGCAAATTGGGCATAAAACCTTGAATTTTCTTCTATTTATGTTTCAAGTATCGTTTATCTAAAAGCAGGTTTGAGTTTAAAATTGCTAAGCAGATGCTTGTGCTCCATTTTCTTTTACAAAATTCTTTTAAGTCTGGGATAATATGTATCGTTTAGCTACTCTTTGGTCATAAACCCCAAACAGAAAGTAAAACAAATTCTAGACAAACATACATCAGCTATTCACTCTCATCATCTTTACACCAAGGCCTGAGGCATAATTTTCATGTGTCTCTCTAGTGCTTCTTAAGTACAGCAATACCATACCTTTGTTAAACATTGCAACTACAATCTTACCAGAAAGATGGTGTCATCAAACATCTATAGCACGTATGACTGTGATTAAATTTAAGTGCCATTAAATTGTATATGTAAGACAGGAATGGGGAAGGAAGAATAATGATAAAATCACTTTGAAGTATAAACTTTGTTTTGTTAACTAGAAATATATTCTTATGAATGGTATCGCCAAGGCTCTCAACAGTATCATAAATATTGAAAAGGGAACCTATGGTTAATTCACATGCTCTTAAAAATATTCCATCCATTTGTAAAGGAACTCAAAATACTGAAGTGTTAAAACAAATAATTGTATTATGTTTCATGTTTCTGACCTGATTAACTGTGGAATCTTGGCCATGCCATTTAACTTCTCTAGGCCTAAGTTTCCTCATGCATTTCACTTCTAATATTCTATGAATTAATGATCATCAGCAAGTACAAAAATTAATGAGAACTACAAATAACAAGGTATCTAGGTGGCACAGTGGATAGAGTTCTGGCCTTGGAGTCAGGAGGACATAAGTTCAAATCCAGCCTCAGACACGTACTAGCTGTGTGACTCTTGGCAAGTCAGTTAACCTTGTTTGCCTCAGTTTCCTCATCTATAAAATGAACTGGAGAAGAAAGCGGCAAACTACTCCAGTATCTTTGCCAAGGAAATCCCAAATGGGGTCATGAAGAGCCAGACACTATTAAAATGACTTAACAATAACAACAACATGGATGATGAAACCTTGTTTCAAGGAATCTGTGATCATCTTAGATACCAGAAGAGACTACTAGGATCATATGCACTGGAGGTACTTACTACAAATTAAACCAAATAACCAAATGTTGATCAGCTGTTAGAATGAGATCAGTAGACTTACAATGTGAAAGGAAGACTTAGAAAATAGTACTAAGGGATTTAATGGATATTTAGAAACTAAGAACTCCAAATCAATTCTTCAGACGTATATTTATCAATTAATATTTGCAAATTGCCATGCTGGTCACTGGGACTTACAAAGATAAGGAAAACATGAATCTTTTGCATTGATAAAGCATACAATCTCTCAAGGAGATTCACTGTATACAGAAATAACCATTTTCCATTTTGTAGTTCCTAGTGACTTTCCTTTCAATTACCTTGTATCTAATTTATAGGTATTATATATAGCTCCTTTGTTGAATATAAGCTTTTTGAGGTCAAGGGCTATTTCCCTTTTGTCTTCATATCTCTAGCACCTAGCACAACACTTGATATAAGGTAGAGGATTAATAGAATTTTGTTCAGTGATAGTTACCTTAGTAGTTGATTAGAGGTTGATATACCAAAAACAAAACTAAGAATGATATAGAAGGAAATAAGTAGAGCAGAGTTTCTCATCTAAAAGATAAGGAGGAGATAAGAAAAGAGGTTATTGGTATGTAGGTGGTGAAATATTTGTTTTATTCATTCCTATTTAATTATTCTGAAGAAAGTGGTATAAGAAGAAAAAAACTGGTGAATTCTCTGAGGGTAAGGACTTACTGCTTCTATAAAATGCTTCAGAGAATGTTGTTACTAGCATTTCAACCTCTTACAGAAGGGATTAAAAATTCCTTCTCTTTTTTCAAAATTGCTATTTGAGAAGGAAAAAAAAAACTTTGCATTCATTCTTGTCCTTTTTGGTCCCCGTGAAATTTTAGCTGCAGCTGATAAAATAATATGGATAGATGGATATGGATAAAATAATATGTAGCAAAATAGGTAGCTACATCAATCTACCTATGCAGAACTGTTAAACATTTTAGTCACCCAAGATTCCACTGATACAGTCTGCTAAGTACAAGAGGATAAATTTAAGAGTATCAACATTCCAATCCCATATTCATCAGTATTTGGATTTATTTGATAGCTATGCAAACTGGATACATATTTATAATTGCAACTTTCCATTGAGCTGGTAAAATAAAATGTAATCCATATCCCCAAACTAAATGCAAAAAATTAGAGAAAAAGAGAATACAAATAACTGTATTATGTTTCATGTTCCTGGCCTGATTAACTGTGGAATCTTGGCCATGCCATTTAACTTCTCTAGGCCTCAGTTTCCTCATGCATTTCACTTCTAATAGTCTATGAATTAATGATCATCAGCAAGTATAAAATACTTGCTGTACAAAAGTACAAAAAAAGAGAAAAAGAAGAGAAAAAGCATGAGCTACCCAATCAGTATTGGTACTTGTACATTAATCGTAATGTTCAATATGTGGCAAACAATAACTCACCTCCTGGCTGATCGACACAACAGAAAGGTGTGACACGGTGAGAAACTCAGAGCTGCTGTTTAGTCTCAATCTACTTTGCTGCAGACCTAGGATAGAATCTTGAGAATTTCTGGCATGGAACTTTCGCTTACTTGGGAAAATAAAATAATGTCTATGTGTATCCTCTGTATTGTCCCTACTTAGCTCCTTTCTCACCAGAAATAAGAAAATGAGAATGGAAAAGATTCACATATGGAAGGCGTTGAAGTGAATAGGGTGTATTTCTCCAAAGGTGGTGGGAAAATTGACATTCATTTGGAGTACTCTTGTCTATCTCCTGTTTGCTTTCATTATGGACTAAGGGGTTTTGATGGAGTAAGAAGGGATGGGTTTGAGTTCAACCTTTTCATCTTCCTGATAAAATGAGATCTAAAAGTGGCAGGAGAGTTATTTTAAGAAATTCTTTCGGGGTTCTGGGTCGGGGACTTGTGCTAGGCATCCCAAGCCCGGGTCATGTCTCCTAACCTGCACACCTAGCTGATATTCCATGGCTTCGTGTTCCTCTCGGGAGCCGCCTTGTGCCCCATCTATTTCCAACCCCTGATGTGGACGAGGAGTACAATCTGGAACAAGCCATGCATTGGGCTGCCGTCATCCAAGCAGCTGTGCAGCCACCAGGTGTAAAAGTGTGGTCTGATCCACTTGGAGGGAAACGAAGAAGCTAGTGTCTGATCTGAAGGGGAAAGTAAACATCTTCACATCCTCTTGTGCTGCAACAAATAGAGATCATCTCTGTGGTGTGATAATTGAAGAAGACTGAATTTTGTAATGGAGTAAATACTAGTATTTTCCTCAAATATTAATTCCAAGAATTAATATTACATTTTTCTGAAGTTTCAAAACACCATTAATGCAAGTTACACTATTAGGAAGTTGGGGGAGGGGTGAAATTTTAACTAAATCTCTCCATTCTGAGTAGAAAATAGACTTACTTATTATTCAGTCTTTACAAACCAAGAGTTATGATCTAAATATGGGAAGCACAGCACACTTGGGAAAATCCTTTTGGTGTCTTGTGTGTTGCAATTTCTCAAATAAGATACTGAAATGAACATCTCAATAAGCTGCTTCATGCGATGTGAAAATGTCAGAGCCAAAGAAACCATTTTTGACTCTGCCTTGTGCTGTTTATTAACAAGCACAGTCCATTTTAGTCATGTCATGTTGAAGACTTTAGTTTTTGAATGTCAATATGAAGTAATGTAAGTGAGAGGAAACATGACTTAGTGGAAAGAGTATTGGGTCTTCAGTCAGAATACTTGGTTTTGGGTTTCGACTTTGCTATTTACCAGCTATGTGACACTAGATCTCCTCCAGATCTCAGTTTCTCTTCTTGCAAAAATGGGTGAATTAGAGAAGATAATACAGTTCCTTCCAGCTCTAACATTCTATGATTAAGCTACTTTGCATACATGGTGGAGGTAAATGTAGGATTAATATAAGCATAAATGTGTATATTAAAATCATTTAACTTAAAAAATTCTTTCAAGATATGCCACGTTTCAGCAGCAGATATTACAAATAATATTATAGATGTGATAGTGAATACCCTGACCTGTGCTTCCTGAATGCTGGGTATATGACATTTCACTCCTCCACCAGGATTCTCTAGTAGACTTTTTTCCTCCTCCACTTTGTAGGTTTTTTTTTAGATTTTTTTACTGATTACATGTAAAGATATTTTTCAACATTCACTTCTGTAAGATTTTGAATTCCATATTTTTTTCTCCCTCCTTCCCTTCCCACTCCCCAAGATGGCATGCAATCTGATATAGGCTATACATGTACAATTCTATTAGACATATTTCCACATTAGTTATGTTGTAAAGGAAGAATCAGAACAAAAGAGAAAAACCATGAGAACTGTATTTCCTCTCATCCATTCCCTCCCCCCATTTATTCTATTCCCTCTCTCTTTTCACCCTGTTCCTCCTCAAAAGTGTTTTACTTCTGACTACTCCTCCCCCAATCTGCCTTCTGTTCTATCACTCCACCCTCCGCTTTTCTCATCCCCTTCCCCTCCTACTTTCCTGTAGGGGAAGATAGATTTCTATACCCATTTGAGTGCATATGTTATTCCCTCTTTGAGCCAATTCTGATGAAAGTAATGTTCACTCACCCCCCTCACTTCAACTCTCTCTCCACTGTAAAAGCTTTTTTCTTACCTCTTTTATGTGAGATAATTTGCCCCATTCTACCTCTGCCTTTCTCTTTCTCCAAGTATATTCCTCTCTTAAACCTTAATTTTATTTTTCTGACTTGATCATCAAATAGCTTTTTTTAAATCAATTTACTTTTAGTTTTCAACATTAACTTCCATGAGATTTTGAGTTCCAAATTTTCTTCCCATCTCTTCCCTCCCCACCCCAAGATGGCATACATTATGATTACCCTTTACCCCAATCTGCCCTCTTTTTATCACCTCCCTCTCTTAGCCCCTTCCCTTCTATTTTCCTATGTGGCAAAAAAGATTTCTGTACCCCATTGCCCATATATCTTATTTCCCAGCTGAATGTAAAAAATAAATTTACCTTAATTTTATTTTTAGATATCATCCCTTCATATTCAACTCACACCTGTGCCCTCCGTCTATATATGCACCTCCTAACTATCTTAACGTTCTGGTCTTTTCATCAACAATTGTTGAAAGTACTCTATCTCATGGAATATCCATTTTCCCCTGAAAGCTTATATTCAGTTTTGTTGAGTAGGTGATTCTTTTTTTTTCTCAGATGAAATTCTATAGATGATTTTCCTTGTACATCTATCACTTTTGGACAGAGCATCCTCCATCAGTAAACTCTGCCTTGTAACAAAGAAAAGACATTTAAAAAAGCAATCAATATAGTGACCGTATCTGATTGTATATGAAACATTACAATCTGCTATATTTTTACTTTTCTGACAAGAGAAGAAAGATATGTTTTATTATCCATTTTCTGAGACCAAGATTAGTCATTTCAATTACTCAGTTCCAGTTCCTCTCAGTATTCTTTCCATTTTCATCCCTATAGACACTATACATATTGTTCTTATGCTTCTACTCTCTTCTCTCTTCTTACAAGCCATACGATTTTGTCCATATTCCATTGCATTCCTCCTATTCACCTTATTTTTTGTTTTGATTTATTTTAATATTTTAATATTTGATATTTTTAGTTTTCAACTTTGATTTCCACAAGATTTTGAGTTACAAATTTTCTCCCCATTTCTACCCTCCCCCCCACTCCGAGATGGCATATATTCTGTTTGCCCCATTCCCCAGTAAGCCCTCCCTTTTGTTACCACACTCTTCCCCATCCCCTTTCCCTTTACTTTTTTGTAGGGCAAGATATATTTCTATACCTCATTTCCTGTATACTTTATTTCCCAGTTGCATGCAAAAACAACTTTTTTGGAGCATTTGTTTTTACAACTTTGAGTTCCAAATTCTTTCCCCTCTTGCCTTATTATCCACCCTCCCTAAGAAAGCAAGTAATTCAACATAAGCCACATACGTATCATCGTGCAAAACACCTCCACAATAATCATGTTGTGAAAGACTAACTATATTTCCCTCCATCTTATCCTGTCCCCTTTTATTCAATTTTCTCTCTTGACCATGTCACTTTTCAAAGTGTTTGCTTTTGATTACCTCCTCCACTATCTGTCCTCCCTTCTATCACCCCCTTTTCTTATCCCCTTTCCCTTGTTTTCCTGTGGGGTAAGATACCCAATTGAGTGTGTATGCTGTTCTCTCAAGTCAAATCCAATGAGGGCAAGATTCACTCATTCTGCTCACCTGACCCTCTTCCCTTCTTTTTTTTCTTTTTTTTTATCTTTTATTTTAATTTATTTTTAACATGTTTGGTTTTCAGCATTGATTTTCACAGGCGTTTGAATTACAAATTTTCTCCACATTTCTTCCCCCCCACTACAAGATGGCGTACACTCTGGTTGCCCTGTTCCCCAGTCTGCCC
>CM053622.1:469877770-469901960 GCA_028646595.1 Phalanger gymnotis | reverse complement strand
CCATGTTGAATTGCTTGACTTCTTAGGGAGGGTGAATGGGAAGGGAAGAGGGGAGACAATTTGAACTCAAGGTTTTAAAAAAATAGATGTTAAAAAGTAAAAAAGTTTTTTTTTATGCAACTAGAAAATAAGATGCACAGGCAATGGGGCATAGAGATTTATCTTGCCCTACAAGAAAGGAAGGGAAAAGGGGATGGGAGGGGAATGGGGTGACGGAGGGGAGGGCAGACTGGGGAACAGGGCAATCAGAGTGTACGCCATCTTGGAGTGGGGGGGGTGGAAATGGGGAGAAAATTTGTAATTCAAACGCCTGTGAAAATCAATGCTGAAAACCAAACATGTCAAAAATAAATTAAAAATAAATAAATAAATTTTAAAAAAAAGAAAAAGAAAAGAAAATTTGACTTTCAAACACGAGTCAAGAGAAGCATGAAAAGGTAAACAGGAAAGAGAAATTATAAGGGACTTATCATAAAGTTGATCTATTTACCTTCCTACATGAAAAGATGATATTTATAACTCATTAGATCTTTCTCAGTATTAGGGTAGTTGAAGGGAATATACGTACATACACACATATATATGTGTGTGTATGTATATATGCATATATATGCACATATATGTGTATAAACATATGTATATGTATATATATATATATATATATATATATATATATATAGAGAGAGAGAGAGAGAGAGAGAGAGAGAGAGAGAGAGAGACAGAGGGCACAGAGTGAGTTGAATATGAAGGGATGATATGTACAAAATAAAATTAAGGAGTGAGAGAGGAATATATCGGGAGAAGGAGAAAGGGAGAGATAGAATGGGGTAAATTATCTCACATAAAAGTGGCAAGATAAATGGAAGGGCAGAGGGGCTAGGTGAAAGGGAATGAGTGAATCTTGCTCTCATCAAATTTGGCTTAAAGAGGTAATAACATATGTACTCAATTGGGTATCTTACCCTACAGGAAAGTAGGGGGGAAGGAGATGAGGGGGGTAGAAGGGAGGACAGATTAGGGAAGGAAGTAGTCAAAAGCAAACACTTTTGAAAATGGACAGGGTCAAAGGAGAAAATTGAATAAAGGGGGACAGGATAGGATGGAGGGAAGTATTTAGTCTTTCACAACATGACTATTATGGAAGTGTTTTGCATAATGACACATGTATAACCTATATTGAATTGCTTGCCTTCTCAAGGAGAGTGGGTGGAGAGGGAAGAAGGCAGAGAATTTGGAACTCAAAGTTCTGAAAACAAATGTTTAAAAAAATTGTTTTTGCATGCAACTGGGAAATAAGACATAGAGGCAATGGGGTATGGTGATCTATGTTGTGCTACAAGAAAGTAAGGGGAAAGGGTATGGGAGGAGGATTGGGTTGATAGAAGGAGACTGGGGAAAGGGGCAATCAGAATACATGCCCTTTTGGGGTGGGGGAAGGGTAGAGATGGAGAGAAATTTTGTAACTCAAAATCTTGTGGAAATGAATGTTGAAAACTAAAAATAAATTAAAAAGAAACAATACTGGCCTTCCCTGGCTGTCTTAAAAGCACAGCTAAAAATCTCTTCTTCTACAGGAAGCCTTTCTTTACCTCTCTTTATTCAGTTGGCTTCCCTCTGATTACTATTCCATATTATTTCAAATTTATCCTTTATGTAGCCTGTTTTGTATATAGTTTTGTGCAAGTTGTATTTGAGCTCCTGGAAAGCCTTGACTGTCTTTTACCTTTCTTCCTATCCCTAGTGCTTAGCACAGTGCCTGGCACATAGCACGTGCTTAATAAATGCTTACTGACCAATTGATTGACTAGAGATGAGGAATGACTACATATCAAACCATGTGTGATATAGCATACAAAGCAGTTACTATCCAAAACATTCCTTGAGATATTTTCATTAGGGGAGTTGGACAAATTAGCCAGCTTCAGTGAAGAGAATGCAACTGAGGTGGAGAGGCACAGGAACTAAATCCCTTTGATGTGGTTATATCCCAATCCTCTAGCAATGCCATAAAACTCAAATGGAAATAATTCCCATTGGCTGCATATTGACTTAGAAAATCACAAACTAACACTATGTCATATTGAATTGTTTAGTTTATTAAACATTTCCCAATTACATTTTAATCTCATTAGAACAAACTCAGGAGTTTTGTGGGCAATGGGTCTGTGTTGGTAAGGCAAAATGGGCTCCTTAGCACTTAGTTCAACAAGTGCCCTTGAAGAGTTTGGCTTTTGTTTGCCTGGAGTAATTCAGCTATTTCATTGAATCTTGTTAAGTGCTAAGCCCTAGGCCCAAGATTTGGGGGTCTTTGGTGCTTCCTTGCCTCAGGGGAGGGCTTAGTTTAGACATGAGTTAGAGTGACATGTCTGGGACAGCAGAGACTCTTAGACCACGTGGGTTTAAGTCTGCCTCTTTGCGGTGATTTTGGGTGGCGTGGGTGAGTCGCATGTGTGACTCACCCCTGACACTGACAAAGATACAAAAGCCAGGGGTTGGCCTCTTCTTCCTTGGGGCTCTGAGACGCTGCAGGAGTGGCGTGTGACTCTGAGCCAGCCTTGTTGAACTCCCGGCTGAACTCAGATGTTGATGGTTCCTTGGTACCTATGAATTGTATTGGGTCTGTCTGTTTGTAATTTGTTTAAGGGCTCTTGATATGGTGTTGATGAGGAAACTCTGGGCAGCTGTAGCGAAGGAGCCCTCCAGCTTGTAAACCCAGATGCAGAGACTTTGTTGAACTCTGGTAACTATGTATTGGGATTTGAATCAGACAAGGTCTGTCTGTTGATGTTTGTAATTTGTTTGTATTTTGCTCTGAAGTTCAGGGTGCTGGCTTTTTTCCCAGAACTAGATGAATGACATTTGTGTGCTGAATTAAAGTAAGCTTGCCAACCCCTTAACCTTGCTCTCCTTATTAAGGCAGATTCAAAGAACCTGGGCTTTCTGGCTGTCTGGCAGCTTTCTGGGTGCTGGCTGTGGGTGGATCTGGACTCCCCACAGAAGCTGCTAGCCAGATTGTGGAAACAGGGTCTGACAACTGGAAGACCATGAAGTGAAGCATGAGAAAGCATGAGCATCATATTAGTGTCCTAGGGAAAAGCCCTCTGCACCTTGTCCTAGTTACAGTTCTGATAGTAGGTGATCAAAACAGCTTGTTGGTCCATTTGATTGAGCAACCAGTTATTTTGGATGGCAAGAGAGGTGACACCACCTTCTTAAATACATAAGATATTAAGTGACTTGACTAGAGTCACACAGCTAGTGTTGGGCTGGATCTGAACTCAGGTCTCCTTGACTCCAGGTCCAGTGCTCTATCCACTGTGCATCTAGCTGTCTCTGACATTCTTAAATGTCTGTTAAATGTAAAATGTCTTTTAAATTTTAAATATTAAAAGATGTTTCAGTTTCTCAACCACTACAGAAGATTTACTCCTTCATATTTGTCTATCACTCTAAACAGCAGGTCAATAAACTCTGCATCCAGAGCCAACGATGTATAATATTTCATGGACAAGACACAGGACAGAGAGAATGAGGAAGGCCACAAATTTTCTTTTAGCATTTCCTAAAACTCTATACCAATGTATAGAAGAAAAGTCACAAAAAATGAACAGGGATCCTAAAGTGGAATATTTTTCAAAGACTATTCATTTATTGGAGAGCTCATATTCTGTATTTGACTTTTACAATTAAAAAAAGTTGAAACTTTGTTTCCTAACAAGCTTCTTTGGCCATCTCCTTGTGTCCCCTAATGTCCCAGGGGCTTCTGAGGAAGCTTTGCACAATAAGAATAATGTTGGACCTAAAAGCAAGAGACTTCTGTTGGAAGGCCAAGCCTGATTCACTTGAGGCATTTTGCCCATGGGCAGGTCACTTCGATCTCTAAGGCTCAGTTTGTCACTGTGAAATGTAGTTATTATGTACCTCACAGGGTCTTTATGCAGAAGGTGTTGTGAAACTTCAAATCTCCATGTACGTGGGAGCTTACATTTTCATTCAATGTCAAAAATAATGAATTCTAGAACTCTCTATTTCTCTCTCTCTCTCTTCTTCTCTCTCTCATACACACACACACCTCTTATAGGGCAAGAGGTTTTAGATTCAGAGTTTCAAATGCTCGTTGGATCAGGGGGAATCACCAAGCTTTTTTTAAAGTGGTTTTATTCTCCACTGGTTCTGTTCACCAGCATCTCTCAACCAAGCACTAAGTCTATGAAGAGTCAAAGGAGAGAGAGCTTCCGAGGGCAAAGTGGACTTTTCCATAGGAACAGATTTTCTCTCAAGGTGCCAGAAGGCAACAGAGTTTGAGGAATTGCTGGCAGTTATGCCTGTACATTATTGAGAAAAACTGTCAGCATGGTGTTGCAATCCTATAATCCTGGTGATTAAAAGGCCAGCAGCAGTCCTTTGCAGAAAGGGGGCTGAGCCAAGGAAAGCTCAGGTGTGAAGAGTGCCAGTAATTCTGTGCCAGATGTCCAACAGGCCAAATGTGCAGTGAGAAGTACCAAGCCTCAAAGGGACCTCCTGGCAATTATCAAGAGAAGACCCTATCATGAAACTCAAACAGATGTTCAGCTATTCACTTTTGTGTAAATCACCAACTAACTGCAGAGCTGCTGGATGCGGAGTCATTGCCTTCATATTATCAAAAGAATCATGAGACCAGTGTGGAGGTTCTAAAACACCTCTCTTTTACAAAGGAGGAAAGCCATACAAAGAAAGTCATATAGGAATTGAGAGCTAGATGTAGAATGAAAATGGTTATGACTTCCCAATTTTGTGCTTATGGGATTACGACTGGGCTTTTGTTGGCAATAAATGGGAAACAGTAAAGGTATATAGTATATCTAGGCTCTAAAGTCCCCTTTCTTCCTTCATTTTGGCCAAATCCTTGAAATAGAGATAAATGACAAGGCTTTGTCAAAGTTTCACAGCCCCAATTCACATCTGGGAATTCTGTATACCAATATAATCACAAGTCTATTACATAATATATATATATACACACATATATGTGTGTGTGTGTATACATACATATATACATATATATTCATGATAATTTTATAAAGAAGTTTAACTGGTACAAATTACTTCCCACAATAGGAGATCAAAAAAGCCCATGAAGTGCAGTAATCAGCAAATATCTGATTTACTAAATAGAAAGAGGTAGCTGCCAAAGCAAACACTGGCTTAGAATATAAACTTGTTTATAAAATCTTATGGGGGATGGAGGCTAATTATGAGCAGCACTAAATCATAAAGTGAATAGAACCAGTGGAGAGTAAAACCACTTTAAAGAAAGCTTGGCAAGTCATCCAATTAAGCAAAGTCACAACAAGGGCATTTAAAGATGAAAATAGGAGAAAAACAAACAAGAAAAATGGAAAAGATTCGTAAAATTCTAACAAATTATTTTCTCCATCAAGGATAATAGAACCATCACATGTGGACCTTAACATCATGATCTCTGATGTTCTTATGGGGGATGTGGAAATGATTCGCAAGAGAACAAAGATGGGGAAAGCAGTTGAATTGGACCAAGTGCATATAGGGGAGATGACACAGTTATGACAGCATTGAAGGTATTGATATGAAAGGCATAGGAAAGAGAAATTGCTGCTAAACATGGAGGGTGAGAAATCTCAGAATATTTTTAATGAAAAAAGTGAAGACAACAATAACTCCCAACCTATGTGACTCCTTACCTATTTATAAAAAATCTTTACAAGTAATCTATATATGAGTCAAGGACATCCTTGATGAGGGTATGAGTAATGAGGGACAGGGAGTTTTCATAAGCAATATTCAATGGTGGAACACATATTTACCATTTCATAGTTAACTAAACTATGTAGAGAATATGAAATTCTCCCTTGATTACTATTTGTGCATTATTTTTAAAAGTATTTGGTTGAGCAGGTATAGCATCAGCTCATTTATAAAAAGGTATAGCCCATTCATACATCCAACATATGTCAGAGAAATAACCCCGATTAAAACTGATCTGCTCTCAAACATCAGGTAAAGCATGAAATAGGGAGAAGCGTGCTTGACAAATGGATCGACCATTGAGTTTGAGAAGAGTCAATATAACACCAAGAGGAAAAGAAATCCCATTTAGATGTCAAAGTTCTTGAGATGCTACTGTTTGCGGAGGGCATTGTGCCAACTGCTTAAAGTTCCAGAACACTGCAAATCCTCATGGACAAGCTATGTCATCACTTAAAACAGTTTAGCTAAGTAGGCCTAACCATAGATACAAGAATCCCCTTCAGAGGTAACTAGGTGGCCCAGTAGAGTGCTAGGTCTAGAGTCAGGAAGACCTACTTCAAGCTCAGGCTCTTACTAACCTGCATGACCCTGGGCAAGTCACTTAACCTCTGCCTCAGTTTCTTCAAGTTTAAAGTAGGGATTATAATAACACCTACCTTTCAGGGCTATTGTGAGGATTAAATGAAATCATATTTGTAAAGTGCTTAGCACAATTCTTGGCACATTGTAGGTGCTCAGTAAATGCTTATTTCTTTTCCTTCACTTATAACACAATCAACATGTGAGCATGAAATCTCTAGTTAAATACCTCCAAGGAATGACGACCCACTGAATCTGAAGGCAGCTCATTCCCCTGTGCAACAGCTCTTACTCTTAGAAAATCTTTCCTGACATCAAGCCTGAATTCTCCCCTGTGCATCTTTCACCCATTGTTGCTGGTTCCGCCCTCTGGACTGACATTGTCCCCGCAGCTGTCGTGTCCTCCATACGTCTTTTCTTTTCCAGACCATATGCCCAGTTACTTCGAGAGTCCCTCATGAAGCATGAACTCAAGGCATGTCCCCATCCTGGTGGTCCTTTACAGCTCATTAATGTTCTTCTTAGGGACAGCCAGGTGGCACAGTGGATAGAGTGATAAGCCTGGAGCCAGGAGGAGCTGAGTTCAAATCTGGCCTCAGATACTTACTAGTTTGTGACCCTGGGCAACTCACTCAACCCCGTTTGCCTCAGTTTCCTCATCTGTAAAATGATCTGGAGAAGGAACTGGCAAAACCACTCCAATATCTTTGTGAAGAAAACCCCAAAAGGGGTCATAAAGAGTCAGATGCAATTGAAAATTCAACAACATCAAAGGTCCTTCTTAAAAAAAAATATGGTACTCAGAACTAACCACCATACTCCAGATGAAGTTTGATGATGGAAGATTACAGTGGGCTATCACCTCCATATTCTTGGTAGCTATGTTTCTCTTAATACAGCCTGATATCATATTGACTTTTTATTTCAGTTGCCCCAGCAAACTGCTGATTCATATTGAGTTTACAATCTACTAAAACCCAGGATCTTTTTTCAGAACAGCTGCTTTCTAATCATGCCAACCCCCTGCTTCCAGCCTTGTGTTGTAAAGCTATATTTTTATAGCTAAGTATATGACTTGGTACTTCTCTTCCCCCCCACTTTATTTTTCCATCTAATTAGATTCATCCCAATGCCCATTGAGGTTCTTTTGGATGCTGACTCTGTCTTCTGTTGTGTTAGCTATCCTTCCAAGCTTTGTGTCACCTGCAAATTTGATGATTATGCCATCACTGTCTTTAAATATCCTTGATAAAAATGATAAACAGCACGAGACCAAGCACAAATCCCTCTGGTACTACCCTAGAAACCTCTTGACACATTGACCCATTTGAAACTACTCTATTAATCCATACATCCACCCAAATTTGAATCCATTTAGTTGTATTATCATCCAAATCCATCATTTCCAAAAGAGTAGGAGAATAAAATTGTCAAAAGCTTTGCTAAAATATGGGTAAATTCAATTCAAAACATTCTGCTCATATACTCATTTACTTTATTGAAGTAAATGCCTAAATCAAGAAGATCTTAGATTTACTTGGAATATTTGAATGTATACTGGGTGTCCCCCCAAAACTTAAAACTTTGTGAAGGTTTTTGGGACATTTAACAACTCTTCATGAATATACAAAGGATTTTGTCTCTATAGAGAATGCATTTAATGGATGATTTGGGGAAAATGTACTGGGGAGCTGCCTGAAGCAAATGAGAGGTCATGTGATTTAGCCTGGGTTACACAACCAATAAGCAGCAAAGATAGGATCTGAACACAAATCTTCTTAATTACAAGCCTAGCCTATATTTTGCTTTTGTTTAGGATGTGCACCCTGCTTTCACAAGGACTTAAAGCAGTCTACACGCTAAAAGCTAGTTTATAGTTTGAGGGACAATTGGGGTACAAACCAATAATAGTCTTCCTGAAGGCAACAAAGGGAGAAAATACTACCAGATGCCTGCAAAGAAATGATTACTACAGCAAGGTGCTGAATTGGGTTCTAAGTTTCTTGGCAGCCAGTAGAAAGAAAGAAAACATGCTGAATTACATGCTTTTCATTATAGATCATAAGGATTTTCTTCAGAGGAAAACTTTTTTGGAAAGCACATTAAGGGATGATTTTATGATGTAGGTCCATTTTATTAAGGGGCACTGGATAAAGGAGTAGCACATTTTCCACCACATTTTTGTAAAGAAAATACATTTTGTTCAAAGAGGTGATTCTTGTGGTGACCCTCTAAAAGGGTGAAGCTGTAATCTTCTAATGTAATTCCTTTTAAGATCATTTTGTGGGAGACGAAGAAGAGGGATTGAGGTAATTAGTTTTGGGGTGATCTAACATTTTGTGACTAGGATTCTAGGTGAATGGCTAACACATCCATTAAACTGTCTCTCTCAAATGTCAGATATCTTAAGCCCATGTTTGGCATGGTTCTGGATTGCAAACAATTCATGATTTGTTTTCCTAGTAAGTACCAGAAATGAAATAGTTTGTGTTTATGATTAAAGTAAAAACCACATGCTTTAGAAATGAGAGGTGAAAAAGACCAAAGTTATCATTCCATAGTGCTAGTTAAAGCTCCCTGAGAGCAGGGACTTTTATTTTTGTCTCTGTATACCCTGAACCTAGCATAGGGCCTGGCAAGTAAATAGTAGGCACTTAATAAATGCTTGTTAAGTGATTGATGAATAAATGAAGGAATACAAGATGGAGAGGACTTTAGTTTTTTTAATGTTTGGGATTTGTGGTACCAGTTAAATTACTCATTCATATAAACTTCTGGGACAATCCCCATGAAATGTCTTTGTTGGTGTTGTTTAGTTGTTTCACTCAAGTTTGTCTTCATGATCCCTCTGGGGGTTTTCTTGACAAAGATACTGAAGTCATTTGCTGTTTGCTTCTCTAGCTCATTTTACAGATAAGGAAACTGAGACAAACAGGGTTAAGTGACTTATCCAGGGTCGCAGAGCTAGTAAATATCTGGGGTCAGATTTAAACTCATGAAGGTGAGTCTTCAGAACTCCAGGTCCGGAACTGTACCCGCCATGCCACATAGCTGTCTTATGTATGTCTAGATTTTTTAAAAAGACCGACATACAGAAAAAAATAAGTTGTGAAATTCACATCTAAATAACTGAAAGAAGATAGGGAGGGGAAAGGAAGCAAAGACCATTGGGTGATTGAAGGGATCTCTTAAGAATGATCATTTAAATGTTAATGCATCTCAAAAATTGGTTAGCTTGAATGTCTAGGAGAATGGCATCCTGTGATAGAGAACTGTGAATTTCCACTTATCATAAGGTGATAGAAACAATCAGCCTCAAGCCATGATGCAAGATTTCATACGCTCATGGCAAAATGTCTCATAAACAGCTTACAGCCCAAGAGAAATACTTTGCTACAGCATGCTGAATTTAGTCAGCTATCTCCCTTATTTAAAAATTGAAGTCCTTATTTAAATTTCCCACCCAGAACAGGTTCATATTTATTTATGGCAAAACTGACCAAGCCTCTCAGCCACTAATGATTGTTTATAAATATGCTTTGACATTGCACAGCAGTTTTCTTCTGACCAATGCCAAGTGCTACCATATTATCTGCTTAAGCAATAAATACTTCCAATATGTACAATAGAACTGCAGTAAAATGTGCTTTAGAAATTCTAGCATATATCCACGTCCAGAGAGAGAATTGATGAAGCCTGTGTACAGATTGAAGCATACTTTTCTCTACTTTGTTTTTCTTGCTTTTTTGCAATATGGCTAACATGAAAACATGTTTTGTGTCATTTTTCGCATGTGCAATTTATATCACATTGTCTTCTCAATAGGTGAGGGAAGAGCAAGGGAGGAAGAGAATTAGGAACTCAAATAAAAAATAAATATTAAACATAAATAAATGCTAAATCTTTTTTTTTAAAAAAAGAAATTCTAGAACAGTGTATATGCATAAAGTATACATAATAGGTGTTTAATGAATGCTTGATGATTTGTTGATCATACCTACCCAGGCTCCTTGTTCCTGCAAAGACACATTGTTCTAAGTGAATCAATGTACATTAACATAGACATAAAAGGGATGTCTGAATTCACTTTAAGCTTGAACCTACCTTTGGCCTAGGTCTGTAAGTTACTCATTTGGCTTATTTATAGACCAAAGGGTATGTAATTTTCTTTTTTAGGCCTTTCTGTTATTGTCCCAGATTGTTTATATAAATCATGATTGTAGAATTATTACTAATTCTTTTTTGTTTTCTACCAAAGGCTATCTGGGTGATATGTGTATGTGTGTACATGTGTGTGTGTGTACATACATATATATATATATATAGACATACATATGCCTATATATGTATATTTTTGGTTTTTCTTTCTCTACCTTAATAATGATTTAGGTATGAATATAGATTTCTCATGTTATCTGTTCTGGTGTTGAAACATATTGATAGCTAGGAGTTTCTTCCTATGAAAGAGGAATAATACAAATAACTCATGCTTTAGAAACATTGTGCCATTTTATCCTTACAACAACTGCACTTGGTCGGTGCTACTATTATACTCATTTTACAGATGATGCAAAATAGCACTGACTTGCCTAGGGTCACAAACTATTGTCTGAAACTGGATTTAAGAGCACACCTTCCTGACTCCAAGTCTATGCTTTGTCCACTGTGCCACATAGTTGTGGGGGAGGGGGAGCTTTCTCAGCAACGTCAGGGTCCCTATAAGAACAAGTAGGAAATGAGGAGAAAAAAATTATATGTTTTCTTAAAAGCTCAACAAAAAGATGGCTATTGAACTAAAAAACAAAATCAGCTTCCAGATATGAGCTCCTGTGAAATCTTGACTAAAATGTGTCAGATCAGAAAGCTGCTGAGGTCTTTTTCAAATCTTAAAATCTGTGATACTTTAATGAATACTATTATTGTCCTTTGTCATTGTCAGGGCAGCTAGATGGCTCAGTGCATAGTGTGCCAGGGAAGATTCATCTTACTGATTTCAAATGAAGCCTCAGATGCTTCCTAGATGTGTGACGCTGGTCAAGTCCCTTAGCCTTTTCCCTCAGTTTCCTCATCTGTGAAATGGACTAGAGAAGGAAATAGAAAATCACTCCAGTATCTTTGTCAAGAAAAACCCAAATGGGGTCATGAAGAGTTGGGCACAACTAGAACAAATGAACAACAACAGCCTTTAGCATCATGCGTTCAGTAAGTTTTCACTTTAAAAAAGTGGGTATACACATTAATGAAATATGCTGCACAGTCCTACAATTATATGGTAATTGAATTAAAGAGTCACATAACATTGAATAGAAGAGTATCATAAGAAGGTGTAATGGCAAGCAAAGTGGGACTTTTTCTTGTCTTTTGTTTTACAGTGCTTCTCAGCACGAAGGCAACCAAGTGCCTTTGAGTTTTGCCTTTGTTTGAATCAAGCGTCATTGATTGGAAACAATATGTATGATGTGGTTCTAGTCAGTTATTAAAGATCATTCCTATACCCTTTTGCAAAGTAGGCACTAAGCCCCAGGGCCCTAACCAGGGTATATATTCTCTGAGGTTAGCATTTTGCTTTGAGGGCTTACTCATGGGAAGAGTGTTCATGTGATTTGGCCAGATGAGACTCCGGGTAGCCGTTAAAGAGCCCCACCACCCCCCAGCTTTGAAAAGCCAGATTTTGGTGCTTCTCTTTGTGGTAATTATGTATGTATTGCTATAGTCAGACAGAAGCATGTCTGTTGATTTGTGTTTATTTTCTGTTTATATAACTTCTGCTTGTAATTTCTGTTTATGTTTTCTCTGAAGTTCAGGGTGCTGACTTTTCCCCCTGAACTAAGTGAATATTATATGCCTGTTTAATTAAAGTGAGATTGTAAATCCATTAAAGTTACTTTCCTTAGAAAAGCAGATCAAAGAACCTGTGCTAGCAGTCCTCCTGTGTGCTAGTGTTATTGGTATTGCACCCCCACAGCAACTGCCAACAACATTGTTGTTATAGAAAGTCTGGTCTGGGGGTACACAGAAAAAGCAGGCACTTGGGGTTTGAATGAAAAAAAAATGAAACCTAACTAAATATATTTTAAATTAATAACTAAGTTTATTTTAAAAGCCCAAACTTTTAAAATGGCATACAAAATAACCAACTTATCTGAGACAATAGAGACACGATTTTCACACTCTGTATGAACTCCTGTATGCACCCCATACCCTCTGTATGCATATCATATCTGTATATTTTAGCTAACTGGATCAGCTGTGTAGACCTAGACCTGGAAAGATCCTTAGAAGTCATGTAGCCTAACCTCCTCATTATACTAGTAAGGAAACTGAAGGCCATAGAGGTTAAATGACTTGGCCAAGATCATATAGGTCCTGAACCAGTGATTTGAGGGTCAGTTGTTGCTGTTCAGTCTTTTCAGTCGTGTACGACTCTTCGTGACCCCATTTGGGATTATCCTGGTAAAGATACTGGAGTGGTTTGCCATTTCCTTCTCCAGCTTATTTTACAAATGAAGAAACTGAGGCAAATAGTGTTAAGTGACTTGCCTAAGGTCACACAGCCCAGTGTCTGAGGCTAGATTTAAACTCAGGAAGCTGAGTCTTCCTGACTCCAGGCCCAGTGCTCTACTCACTGTGCTACCTGCCTTTCCCTGAAGGTGAGTGAAGCCAATGTGTCCAATGCCTCACATTGCCTTTTTACCTCCTTATTAAATTTTAAGCTCCTTAAGGGTACAGATCCTGCTCTCTGTAAACTAAGTGTCTCTTCTAGTGTCTAGCATAGGACTGTATGCGATAAAATCCTATCAGGAAGATAATTCAGTTGTCTTCTGCTGGTGGTGGTGATCCTTTTCCAATAATAATAATATCTAACATATCTATAGCAGTTACTGTATGCCTGGCACATTGTGCTAAGTGCTTCATAATTATTATCTAATTTGATCCTCATAGTAAGCCTTGTCCCCATTTTACAGATGAGGAAAGTGAGGCAAATGTGGGTTAAATTACTTGCCTAGGGTCACTGTAAGGTTAACATACTAGGAAGACCTTCTCCGTCTATTAATAGGCCTATGCGACCACATGCGTTCCCTTTTTGCCTTGGAACAGGGGCCATATTCCCAGGTCTAAATGTACATTGGAATTTCAACTACGGATGTCTTGCTGCTTTGAACTGTGTCCCATTTCACAGATGTGATACATCCTGAGTCATATAGAGCCCACTGGGGGAGGAACTTGCCTAAGGGAAACTTGCTTAGGGGAAGCTTGCTTATGGGAAGGCTTCTTTGCAGGAGGGCTTTCACACTTTTTGTACTAAGCTAATTAGGCACTGAGTCATGATGATTGTGATACCTTCTGGCTCTGAGTCTATTAGTCTAAAGCATATATATTTTCTGAAGTGAGATTTTGTTTTGTGGCTCCCTCATGGGAAGAATGTTTGCCTTGATTATCACTAGCAATTTAAAATTCTTTTTATCTGTTGTTACTGCCATTTATTCATTCATTCATTTATCTACTGAATGAATGTTTGAATGAATGAGAGAATGAAGAAGTATCACGTATTTACTATGTGACAAGCAGTATGCTGAGTCCTGGAGATACACACAAACACACACACATATGTACATACGGATGTGTACATATGTGTATGTATGTATATGTACATACACAGAAGTGAATCAGGGCCTGTTCTTGGGAAATTTAATTTAATTTTTCAAAATTCAATTGATTTTTTTAATTAACAAAAATTTGTTTTTCTCTCCTTTTTACCCATCTGTCCCTATTGGAAAAATATTAAATATGAAAAATAATCAGGCTAAACAAATTCCCCCATTGGTCATATCCATAAAAACCACATCTCATTTTATAAGCTCAATTTATCACATTTCTTTCAGGAAAGTGGGTAACATGCTTCATCATCAGCCCCCTGAAGTTTGAGCCCATCTTCACACCGATCGAAGTTCTTTGTCTTTCAATATTGTTTGCCATTTCAGTGTTACTGTTACTGTATAAATTCATTGTGTTTGGATTATACAAATCTGGAGTTTCTATTCTTGCAGAACAATGGTATTCCATTACTTTAAGCATTCCACAGCTGATGCTTATGCCTTTTATTTAATGAAAATTAAAAGAGACATATCCAAAGTCAAAAAGCAATTAGTGATATGATCTATCGTGCACCTTAATTTTTGGGAGAGCAATTTAAAAGAATTCACAGAGACAACAGGCAGGATCTCAAAGGCGAAAATTCTCCAAGAGAGATGGAAAACTGTGAAAATGAAATTCTGACAACAAAAACACAAGTGATTGTGACCAGTAGCTCCATCAACCAACTACATTTATGGAAGATGAGATCAAGGTCAGGTAACTTAGGATGAATACTAATGAGTAAAAAGGTCCACCAAGCTGAACTCCTTGTCTGTCACTTGTAAGGGAACTCCTGCTTCCTGAAATCTGCACAAAATTATCTTTATTTTTATTCAGAGAATTTCAAGCACTAAAAATGCAGGATTCCTAAAATTCGGAAAAACTGAGACAGAGAAAACTAAGAACAACAAAGGTGACTAATAAGCCCTACTTTTTGGGGTCAATCGGATGATAAAAGAATTGAAAGATGCACTATTTAGAATAGATGGTTTGATGATAATAAATGATGAAAACAGACCTACTCAATTCCTATAGTGCTTTTGTATCCTCTACCAAAGATAATGTTAGACCATAAAGAATAGAATAAAAATAGAACAAACTCAAGGTAAGGGCATTAGCAAAATCTTTCCCTACGTTCAAAAAAAAGAACAAGAATGAATGCTTTACATCATAGGCTAGTGAGTTTGACCTAGATTCCTGGCTAAATTCTTCCTATTAAAGATATGCTTTACCAGCATTTAGAATCAAAGGTTATGATCACTAAGAGATATCATGGTTTCAACAATAATAGGTCATTTTAGACTAATTTCATTTCCTTTTTTTGTGGGGTAGGCAATTTAAACAAACTAGTCAGACGGGAAGATAAATGCCATTTTGTTGTTATGTAGTCGTTTTAGTCATATCTGACTCTTCCTGGCTCTATTTGAGGTTTTCTTGGAAAACATCCCAGAGTGGTGTAAGGGCAAGCAAAGTTGTACTTGTTGCTGTTTTTGCTTTTGGAGTGCTTCTTAGCACTAAGGCAATCAAGTGTCTTTGAGTCTTGCCTTTGTTTCAATCAAGAGTCCTTGATTGAATCAAGAGCCTTCATGACCTACTTAAGTCGAAGAAAGCCTAAGTCATATGGTTGTGATGTCCTCTGACCCTGACAAAGTGTGTATATATACTCAGAGGTTAGCATTTTGCTTGGGGGGCTCACTCATTGGAAGAGTGTTTTGTGGAGACTCTGGGTAACCATTAAGGAGCCCCTTGGCTTTGAAAACCCAGATGTTGGTGCTTCTCTCTTTGGTAACTATGTATGTATTGCTATGAATAGACAGAAGCCCTGTCTGCTGATTTGTGTTATTTGCTCTGTTTCTATAATTTCTGCTTATACTTTCTGTTTGTGTTTTCTCTGAAGTTCAGGGTGCTGACTTTTTCCCCTGAACTAAGTGAATGATATATGTCTGTTTAATTAAAGTGAGATTGTAAACCCCTTAAAGTTGCTTTCCTTACAAAAGCAGATCAAAGAATCTGTGCTAGAACCCCTCCTGTCTGCTGGTGTTATTAGCCTTACACCTCCACAGCAGCTGCAGGCAACATTGGTATTACAGGTAGTTTGCCATTTCCTTCTCCAGTTCATTTTACAGATGAGGAAGCTGAGGTAAACAGGGTTAAGTAACTTGCACAAGGTCACACAGCTGGTAAAGTGTTTGAGGCTGGATTTGAACTCAAGAAGATAGGACTCCAGACCAAATGCGCTATGCCATCCATCTGTGTCTTAGACATAATATATCTACGTTTCTACAGGATATTTGCTATTCTTGCATGTAAGACAAAGAGATGTGCACTAGATACTTAACACTTAATAGACCAATTCAGCAGCTCCTTAAGTTATTCAATCAGTTCAATTGAACTCATTGATGGTAGCTAGGAACTTTCTTGTTATCTCCCTACAGAAAGAGGTAGACTAGGTAATAATATAGCTAGTTCAACTTAGAATTCATTGAAGTACCTAGTTCAAGAGATTATTGAGAGATCCAGTAAGATAACATGTCTAAAGTGTTTGGCAAACCTTAAAGATTATGAAAATGTAAGCTATTATTTTTTTTTCCTTGTCATCTTGGACTTTAGTAGAGTCTACCAGGGATCTGGCCCAGATTCTGTTTTGCTCAACATTGCAAAGAAAATATATTTATGAAAGCATTAATAACATAGCTTCCTCTGGGAAACAAGATGTAAAGAAATATAACATGTAAATACATATCGATATCTTCTCTATCTGCTCTGATGCAGAAGATATTTTAAACAAGATACTGTTGATCTTTTATATTCCCCAAATAATATATATTGGATCTCTTTTCAACCCCAATTATGATTTCTAATCTTGAGTTAATGGCTAAAATCTGGCTTTGGCTGCCTTAAATTCTATTGGATAGATCTATTGCATGGATAATAGCTCTAATTTTTTCTACATAATACGTTCATAGATATAGAGGAGCATTAATTTTATCTTGCCCCTAAATTTAAGTATTTATCTAGTACCTAAGTGGAATAGCAGATAGAGTACTGGGCCTGGAGTCACAAAAACTCATTTTCCTGAGTTAAAATCAGTCCTCAAATACTTACTAGCTGTGTGACTCTGGGTAAGTCACTTAACCCTGTTTTGCCTTAGTTTTCTCATCTGTAAAATGAGCTGGAGAAGGAAATGGCAAACTACTCCAGTATCTTTGCCAAGAAAACCCCATTTTTTATTTAAGAAAATTTTACTAATGCATTAATATTTGGGCAAAGTTATTGCAATGGGTGTGAAAGGCAAAGAGACATACTGTTACAGGCTGTAGAAAAAGTGTTTTATACAATTAAAATATTAAACAAGCCCCTGAAATTTGGGTGAATGAGTAACAAATCCATTACAGAAATTAAATCAGAAACATTAGATCCAATATTAGGATCTACAATATCACTGGAAGTAGAACTTTAATTCTTTCATTCTTTTCTAGTAAATCCCTTAGCTCTTTCCAAGAACAATGCTCTCAAACCATAATGATTAACTTAATTTCAAGGTCTTAGAAAACACAGTCATGAAAAATGTGGGTAGAAGAAAAAAAATATTAACTTAGATTACTTAGATCTTATCAGTTTACCTTAACTAATTACGAGATCTACATGCATTCTGAATACTGAATTCAAGAAAGGTTTATAATTCCTAAGTTTTGCCAGTGGAAATAGTTAAAAATGAGCACATAGAGTATTATTCCTACCAAATTATTTTCCCCATAAGTTATATTTATAATAAAGTCATAACAAAAATGTTTATTATACATGGCTTATTTCACATTGAGCGACCAAGCAGAGATGTCTATAGATCTGATGATCTAGCATCCACTTTGTTGTATTTACACAGTTTTAATAAAACAAGCAACACACACTACATCCCCCCAACATTCATGGCAATGCAATAAAGATAGAAAATTCTCCAAGGAGAATCAAGGTAACTGGGAATCACATGAAATACTGGTTCACTTAGTAATAAGTGCTACATTAAAAACAAATAGCGTTATACATTATCATTCCAATGAGCTTTGCTATGAGAAACTAACAGTAGAAACAGATCTTCTGGCAATCCTGTGAGTTCCTCTGGGAATTTTCAGCAGGCCACAGGCATAGCTTACCTCTCATCCAAAATCATGCCCAGGAGAAAAAAACAAAACAAAACACTCTTCAGTTCAAGGGAAATGAAACCAAACCTGGATATGACTTGCTGAAATCAAGAAAACACCTGGTAGAGATGACAGCATAAATATTGAAGAAAACCAATTGTCCTGGTGGCTGATAAGTGGATTTTGGATTGGGCCGATTTATATACCTCATTTTATTAAATTGTTTTGAATTTTTAAAAGTGAAATGCTTCATCATATTTTCTCCAAAATAACTATAAAGATTACAGAGTCCTATTGTTTAAAGATACAAAGTGGATGCTAAGGGACTAGATGTCACCCAGGACTTGGGATTTTTAGAAAATTAGTCTCTGGAGTCGAATGGCACCATGATTCTGGAGGCAGACACAGAGAGGAGAGTAGGGCTACTGCAGTTGGGCAGTGGACAGAAGAGATTCCCATTCTGAGACAGACTCCTGGACTCCATGGTTTATCTTCCACTGCTCATGCCTCTGTCTTCATAAACAGTAATTTCAATAACATGAAGTCCTCTCTCAATTGGGTCTGTCACAAGGAGGCCATGAGGGGCGTAAATCTTCTCATTCTGTTCATGAATATATTTGGAGATTTTCTTCAGAACCTTCTCGTAATGTGTTTCCATGCACAAAAAGATAGTATATGCCGTCAAACAAGCTAAGCAGCCTTCAAGGAAAGATTGGATATCGAGCTTTTCTGCTTTTGTGTAAAGGTTATTTAAGGTACGGACTGTTTCTTCAAACTGCTGCTGGTCAATACGGCTCTCCAACTCGGAGGGAAAATTGGTCTGGAACTGGCACCTTGTGCCGCTGCTGTAATGCCGCTGGATGAAGATCTGACAGGCCACGGGCACCTGCTGAGACCTCACGCCATGCGGGGCCAGGCTGGGCTGGCCGCCTGCTGAATGGTCCTCCAGCGACTGTAGAGCCATTTCTTGACTCTTTAGAAGAAAATTTAAGTATAACATAATAGAACAGTTTCAAAAAAAAAAAAACACCATTCTATTGTGGTTTCCTCGGAATCCTCCCTTCTTTTTCCTGGAAGCGTAGAGCTTTATAACTGAAAGGCATCTGAGAGAAATCTAGTCAACTATCGTCTTTTATAGGTGAGGAAACTGAGTTCCAGATAGGTAAAGGGACTCTGTCCCAAGTCATACAGATAGTAAATTTAAAACAAAAAAAGTATTTGAACTGAGGTCCTCTATCTTCAGATCCAGTATGCTCTCAATTGTACCATCCTTTCTATCAGGCAGATACCTTTTTATCTAGACTGTTCAGGTTCCAGATAAAGTGGATGAATGTATTTTAAAATTTTAGTTTTCATAAGTAAGAAGAGAATTCTTCACTTTCAACTTCAATAGTTATATACCAATCCACAATGTTTGTGGGTTTTCCTGTGGCAGAAATCTAGGAAGAGATACTTATATATTTTTACATTATGGTAAATATAAAGAAAGAAACAAACAAATATACACTATGGGCCAAAGCAGAGGTGTCGAACATGGTCTGAACACTGCCTAAACCAGATTAAAATATAATTAAGAGATATTTAACAAAATTAATGAAAATATAATAAAACAGATAGTAACCTATTTTAAAATGAAGTCAATATGTAGCTTCCAGAGATCCTTATTTATGGATTAGTGGTTCACATTTTTACTTGAGTTTGATACCACTGGTCCAAAGAATCTACAACAGGTATAATCTGGCTTCAGACAACAACTAGCTGTGTAACCCAGGGTAAGTCACTTAACCAGGTTTGCCTCAGCTTACTCATCTGTAAAATGAGCTGGAGAATGAAATGGCAAACCACTCCAGCATCTTTGCCAAGAACACCCCAAATGGGCTCATACAGACTTGACTCAGATGATTCTTCTCCTCCTCCTCAGCATCATTAACAACAATACCCATGCCTGTGATGCTCTCACTCACCTCCTTCCCCAAGCTCCTCTAGCTTCTTCCAAGACCTAGTTCAAAGCCTGCCTTGTGTGGTGTGCCTTCATATGCCATGTCTAGTATCTAGCATTTTTCTTCTGAGGTCCACTTCATCTATATTCTATAAAATCCTTTATTAATGTAGTTATTTGCATGTAGCAAATAACTGTGACACCCATTAGAATGTGACTATTTTGGGAGCAGGGACTAGGTGCATCTTTTTTTTGTCTCTTTATTTGTATTCCAAGGGCTTGGCACAGGTTTTGGCATATAGTAAATATTTAATAAATGTTTGGTCACTGATTGACTGAATGGCCTTTAAGGTTCTTTCTGGCTCTAAATCTCTGACCCTATGATTCAATGTGGACAATGTTGACTGAATGAATGACTAGCAAGCATAACTTATCTTTTGAAATGTAATTCTATCTTACTGTAATTGTCTTATGACCCCCACAAAACATATGTCTTAGCTGTTTCAACAGGGTTGAAATTTTTAAAAATACATTGATGTGTCCTATTCCAATGTCAAAATAAAATAACTGATTTAGAAGCACCTTCCTCAAAGGCATAAATCCAATTGGAGTAGTTCTAAATGGATCTTAATACTATCCTAACAGACAGTGCCTCTGGTGATGAATTAACACAGACACTGTAGATTCTGTGAAGGAGGGATTCTTTGAAATGCTCTGCTTAAGCACAGTATAAGATTGAGGGTGCCACATGGAACTTCACACCTGTGGAAGATGTCACCATTAACACTGGTGCTGAGTGTCAAAAGCTTTTCCCTTTGGGTATATTAGTCATGGACAGGAACTAGTTTGCTGACATGCTCTATCAACTGGGATTTTCTCTTTGTTGTCACTTCCATCTATTGCACCATAACTGATTTTCATAAGGATGACTCCCAAGAAGGGACAAGGTCCTGAACTGGCTTCTGAATTACAAATGGAAGATTAAATTACATAAACTACTTTGTTATGTATTTTTCTAAAACATAGCAATCCATATGAAGTGGGAAAGCAAAGAAAGTCATTTCATTATTAATTGGAATATTGCATTAACCAAAACAATGTGTTCTTTTCAATTCAATAAATATTTATTGGGTACTTACTACTTACAATGCATTAGGAATAAAAAGAAAAAAAATCAAATAATCAACAGAACTCCTTGCCCTCAAGGAGCTTACTTTTTGCACACATTCCTTGAATGTGCCAGTTAAATTCCGTTGGAGAATAACAGTTCTGGTGTCAGGGTTAGAGACAGTGACCCACATAGTATGAATACTCTTATTTGGTCTAAGGTTTTTCTTTACTAACAGTACGATTGGAATTTATATTTGGAAGGATGTTTGGAGATGCCTACTCTAACTCCTTCATTTTATGGTTGAGAAAACTGAAGTCCAGAAAAGTAAGTAACTTACCTTAAGTCACAAGAGTAGTAAGTGGCAGAGACAGGATTCCAACCCAAGTCCCCTTGATTCCAAATCCAATGTGAATGGATGGAGGTTGCTGCTATTAACTGTCTTGGCAAAAATGTGATATTGCATTTTATATGTCCAGAAATATTCCATGATTAATATTAATGCACCTCTCAAAACTTGGAAAATGTACTTTCAAACATTTAGTGATATGTGAAAGCTTTGCCTCATGAAATTTTAGGGCATGCAATTGTATCTTAACTTGTCTAAAAAACACCACACAAACACATAGCCATTCTATTTGTCACTGACCAGCTGGGGTAGGGGGGAGGTAAATATATGATAGATGACAGAAAATAGATAAATAAGATAAATACATAAATAGATAATAGAGACTTAATAGATAAATGATAAGTACATTGATAAATAAATGATAGATAATAGAGAGATAGAGATGGTAGATGAAAGACAGATAAATGGTAGAAAGATGTAGAGATACAGAGATAAAAGACAGATACATAGAAAAAATTGATAGATTGTTTTTCAGTCCTTACTGACTCATCATGGCCCCATTTGGGGTTTTCTTGGCAAAAATACTTGAGTGGTTTGCTATTTTCTTCTCCAGCTCATTTTACAGGTGAGGAAATTGAGGCAAAATTGAGTGACTTACCCAGGGTCACACACCTAGTAAGTGTCAGGCCAGATTTGAACTCAGGAAGACTCATCTCCTTGATTCCAGGTTAGACATTCTATCCGTTATGCCATCTAGCTGCCCATTTATTAATTACTTACTACAAAGATAAATAACCGAGATAGTCCTAGACTTCAAAGAGCTTATATTCTAATGAAGACAGATACCACACAAAGGAGACCTATAAAGTCAGGGGACAGGATTTACAGATGACCAAGAAGTAAGGTAGAACCTTGGATTCAAGACAATTTAAGCTGATAGGAGCCAAGAGTGGTTTGAGGGGTAGAGTCCATATTTTAGAGATAGCCCGAAGGTGATGTGGAGGGCTGGATTTGAGCAAGATGAGGTGAAAATTCACCTGTCAAAACCCAGGGTAGTTTTAGAGATGGAGATAGTTTCCAATGGGGAGGAAATAGAGATGTGTGATTGTTTATGAAAGGTACTGGAGGGAAGAATGGATTCAATAATAGACTAGAATCATTGCTATAGAGAAGGCTTTTCAAAGCATGTGTGTGATGGTAATCAGAATCAAAAGGCATGGGTTCAAATCCTGACTCTGCTACTGTCTCTGTTTGACCTTGGTCAGCCAATGAAGTTCTCTGGGCCTTAGTTACTTCTTCAGTAAAATGAGAGAATTCAATTAGGTGATCACTCAGGTGCCTTCCAGTGCTCCCATTCTATAGTATATGTGATCCTTCTGCTGGTGGGCCTGTAGCATTCCATTACTGATTCATCATAATCCAGTTAAATAGGTAGGTTCACAATATAGGTCAAGAAGACGGTAGCCTGGAGACCATGTCAGTACCAGCATAACCTGGGAGGTGGTATTGATGAATGAATAATAATAATAAACTTTTAGAAGATATGTGGCTTATTCAGGCAATTAAAAAATAAACAAACCTCATGTTTTATTCATTGCATAATAAGGACTTTTGTATTATTCATCATTTCATTTGTGTGACAAGAGGAATAAAGCTAAAATAATTAGTTTTGGAGTGATGGGAATACACTATGTGATTTTCAGTAACTTCTTAGAGACTTTCTGTAACTCATATAAGTGACTTTATGGATTGCTATGTTACTGCAAGCCCGAAGGCTTAAAATGTAGCATATGAAAGTGTAATATGACATCCAGACATTGAAAGGAACTATAGGAGGACTTTTAAGATATATAATATATATATAACATGTATATAAATACGCTTAGAATGTGTGATTGTATTTTTTTAAATTTTTTGACTTCTTTTTTAATTTTTTTTAGTTTTAGTTTTAGTTTGCAACACACGGTTCTACATAATTTTGAGTTCCAGATTTTCTTCCCTCCCTTCCCCCTCCCTCCCCAAGACGCCATGGAATCCCATGTAACTTCCATGTATAACTTGGCATTGAATTAATTTACACACTAGTCAAGTTGTGGAGAAGAATTATGATCAATGGAATGAATCATGAGAAAGAAGAAACAGAACTAAAAAAAACACAACTCAACAACAAATACAAAAGAGAGAAAAAAAGGGGGGAGGGCAAAAAAGGGGAGCATGAAGTGTGCCTCGATCTGCATTCATACTTCATAGTTCTTTCTCCGGATGTATATAGCACTCTCCATCCTGAGTCCTTTGGAGCTGTCTCTGCACATTGTGTTGCTGAGAAGAGCAAAGTCTGTCAGGGTTAGTCATCACAGAATCCATATATCTGTGGTTGTGTATAATGTTCTCCTGGCTCTGCTCCGCTCACTCAGCATTATGTCGTGTAGGTGCTTCCAGGTTGTTATGAAGTCCGTATCATCCTCATTTCTTATAGCACAATAGTATTCGATTACCTTCATATACCACAGCTTGTTCAGCCGTTCCCCAATTGATGGGCATCCCTTTGATTTCCAATTCTTAGCTACTACAAAGAGAGTCGCTATAAATATTTTTGTACATATGGGTCCTTTTCCCACTTGTGTGATCTCTTTGGGATACAACCCTAGGAGTGATATTGCTGGGTCAAAGGG
>CM053622.1:469861474-469877270 GCA_028646595.1 Phalanger gymnotis | reverse complement strand
GAAGAGGGAATGCCATACATACTCAGTTGTGTATCTTACCACACAGGAAAGAAGGAGAAAGAAGATAAAAAAAGGGGGGATGATGGAAGGGAGGGCAGATGGGGGTGAACATAATCAAAAACAAAAACAAACACTTTCAAAAAGAGACAGGGTCAAGGGAAAAAATTCAATAAAGGGGGATAGGTTAGGAAGAAGCAAAATATAGTTAGTCTTTCACAACATGAGTATTGTGGAAGTGGTATACATAATGTTACGCATGTGGCCCATGTTGAATTGCTTGACTTCTTAGGGAGGGTGGATGGGAAGGGAAGAGGGGAGAGAATTTGGAACTCAAGGTATCAAAAAAATAGATGTTCAAAAGTAAAAAAGTTTTTTTTTTTCATGCAACTAGAAAATAATATGCACAGGCAATGGGGCATAGAGATTTATCTTGCCCTACAAGAAAGGAAGGGAAAGGGGGATGGGAGGGGAATGGGGTGACGGAGGGGAGGGCAGACTGGGGAACAGGGCAACCAGAGTGTACGCCATCTTGGACTGGGGGGGGGAGGAAATGGGGAGAAAATTTGTAATTCAAACGCCTGCGAAAATCAGTGCTGAAAACCAAACATGTCAAAAATAAATTAAAATAAAAAAAAACAAAAAAAAGAAGGACATCTTTTGGGGAAAGATAATTATGATGAAATCTGCCCTGTAGATTACAACCAACCTGTGTATACTAATCCTGTATACCTAGTCTTCTCATCCAAAATGAAAAAGTGAAGGATACAGGGCATGATGCTTACTCAGCAATTACAGCCCCAAAGTCCATAGCCCTCACTCTGAGGGGTGCCAAGTGAATTCATAAGGTGGTCTGGGAAGAGAGTTGGGTGTAATGAGGCAGGAGGGCAGAGATCTTTCCCATGGCACCTGCAGAACTTCTTCTGTGGCTGCCTAGGTAGGGGTTAGATTATACATACCTTGAGGGGCAGACACCAGTCTCAGAATGGAGGGTGATGGGCACTTGCATGCAAAGAAAGGACAGTATGGGAAACAGCTGGGAATAAATATGCATTGGTCTATTGAAGGCAAACCATAGAGTGGTGATAGAGGGGAAGGGTGGGATAAGACTCATCTTTCTACTCTACTTAGTTGATGATATATCCCTTGGCATCAGGCCACAGCTCTCCTTTGGGAGATTGCTGTTCTGGAAAACTGGATAAGGTTTCATTTACCTTAGTCTCAAAGGAAGAAAATGAAGGCAATAAAGCCACAGAGATCCAAAGTTTGTTTTCTTCTGATCTAATTCAAATGGGCCATATCTCTTTTTTATTTAATTACTACCAGGATACAGAAATTGAATCAAAAGGTAAATGCAACTTTTCCTAATCCTTGTATTTGGTTTGTGTTTTATTTAACATTGGCGGGGGAGGAGGGGTGCGGATTTTCAGAAAGCTTGAGTATCTAATCCTGGAGAAGCATATTTTTTCCTTACTTTGAAGAGATTAATTAGGAGGTCAGTTTATCTTCAGTTAAACCCCACTTCATTGATGATTACAGGCCAGAAGCTATTATAGGTAGTGACCTGGAAGGAAACTGCTAGGTTCTCCTGTTACAAGGATTCTCACTTCATATTTGTCTCTTGGAGAAATCTCTTGGGAGACTCTCCCCAGAGTGATGAAAGATAGCAGTTTGGTACTATCTTACTTCGGGGTGGAAGAGGGAAGGCAGAAATCCATTGTTTAATCGGCTTGCCAGTTTTGCAAAGGTCGGCTTTAGTCTTTTTTTGAGATCTTTTGGGGTGAATAAAGACTTTTCTCTTTGGCTTGAACTGCTTTAAATATAAATATTTATTCTTATGTTTTTATTAACTGCTTAAAAGTTTTTTGGATATTTTCATCATGACATTTGTAACAGATAACACTGAAGGCATGATGTCTTACAATCGCACTTTGAAGAAAGAAACATAGTAAGTCTATAGAGAACTTCTAGTCATAAAACTGTCTATATAGTGTCTAAAACTTAATTTTAGAGAATCTCCTGGGATACTGAGAGCTTCCAGGTGGCTTAGGGTAGCCAGTAAGGATGTCTCAAAGGAGGAACATGTACCCAGGTCTTCCTTATTTTCAGGCTTATTCTCTACCGGGCCATCCTGCCTCTCTCATTCTGCATAAGTTCATACTGTCTTCTCATATTTTTCTGCTACCTCCCTAATGGTCATTTCTTACTGCTCAATGATAGATATTTCATTATGCTCTCATTGAACAATGAGCTCCATAATTCCCCAATCAATGGGCTTCTGCTTCATTTCCAGTTGTTTACTTATCACTAAAACTGCTGCTATGAAAATTTTGGTTCGTATTCAAGAGCGTGCTGGTAAATGGCTCTCACAAAAAAGTGCATGCAACACATATATTTTCTCTATTACTTTCCTAAGTTTAGAAATCAGCAAAACAATAAATTAAGCCCCAATTTATAGCATTTTCCAATTTCCTAAATACAAATGTTCACATTGAATATTTAACTATGATCTTCTCAGCTGGTTCAGCTGGCTCCAACACACCACTGTATTTACAGGATTTTTTTTTGTTCTCCACCTCCTTGGGGAATATATCTGGTGGGGTTGGATCACTGTGTCAAAATATATGTGGTATTTCTTTTTGTTTTATCAAATAGTGTGTGTGATTTTATTTAAAGATAAGATAAACTAAGATCTGTATGGTAATCAGTTAAGATTTCCTTTCACCCAGTTCTCGATTAAGATAAGTACAAGCAACATTTTAGTTTTCAGAGTTCTGAGAAGGTGTGGGAATTTACCCGGTAGCATAAAAGAGTGATACATTTAGATCAGTAAAATAAACATATTTGCCATGCAGGTTATTTGTATTATTGAATTATATACATACTTACAAGAATAACATACAATACACAAATTGTAGCTGTATTATTTACATATATCACACAAGGTAATTAGAGATATGTGTATCACAATAGAAATTTTCATAGATCTAGAACTGAAAGCTACTAAAGGATGAAGTCCTTCAATCCAATCCCTTAATTTCATAGTTAAGGAAAATAGAGGCTTGGTATGTAAAGTTATTTGACTGAGGTTATACAGATGGTAGTCATCAGAGGCAGAATTTAAACTCACATTTTCCATTTCCAGAGTGAGTTCTACCATGTTGCACAAATAAGGAGGCATTGCAATCACGATCTTCTTCATGAATTTTTTTCTGATCCCTTCAGCTGCTAGTGCCCTTCCTCTAGAACTGCCTTACATTAGCTATTTTGTTCATATTTTTTATTATTTCATCTTATATTTAATATATATATTTTAATGTGATTTTATAGTCTTTCCCCCACTAAAATGTAAGCTCCTTGTGAGTAGAGATTGTTTCATTCTTTCTATTTGTGTTCCTAGTGCCTAGCCAAGTGCCTACTACATAGATGTTTATTAATTGTTTCAGCCTCTGATATCCAAAGGATAAGAGCAAGGACAGAGAATGATCAAGGCGATTTATAGCATTCCCCATGAGCTTCAGTTATTCACTCAGAGAGTTGGCCACCGACATGGTATTTATAAAGAACACAAGAGAAATAGTCAACACTACAGTGTAGTCCACATTGATCTCTCCATACATTACCATCTTGGTAAAAGCAAAGCCTGGGCCTTAGGGGCTGACAGTTATCCAATGAACAATGGAAAAACCAGACAAATAATAAGCAGCATGTCCCAGTGTGACTAGGTGACAGATGAGGCACTCAGTGGAAACATTAGTCATTCCACATGCCCTGCTTTGTCCTCAAGCCTTCTTGGCTATGACTTCCACCTTATCTTGGCTCTCTTTGGCCACAGTAGTTTATAGGTCAATTCTTCCTTGAGCCATGCTAGTAACTAATCTCAGACTCTATCCACTCCCCCTTTCCCTCTTCCCCAAGAAATAAACAAGGGAATATAGAAAGTCCACTTTCCCATTGAGAGGCAGTAGGAAGAAAGCTCATTCAAAAATGAGTCAAGGAGGGGAATGTGGGTGGGAACTACACTTGGAATCATTTTTAAAGAAGGATAAATAGAGTCTATAGAGGAATATACAAAGCATCAGACTTGGAATCAGGAAGGCCTGGCTTCATACCCTAGCTTTGACACTTATTAGCTTGGTGACCTTGAGCAAGCCAGTCATGTTTTGTGTGTGATATGAGTGTATTAGGACAAAGATACCCCTGGGACTTGATTGTTCCTTGCTTTCCCAAGGAGGATTCTGGCTCATTTATGGACATCAAAAGTCTCAGTCACTTGGATTCTGAGCCTCTTGGACTCTTATCTAAGACCACATAAGTTTCAAAACCTGATGACTTTCTGACCACATACATTTCCCGATGGAGATGAGGGGGGCTGAGACCAGAGAACCAAAGTGCTGCTGTATCCTTGTCACACGTTCTTGCTGTGTTAGGGCAAAATAAAACCTCCCCTTGTCAATGTTAAGTGACTTGTGATTGCCTCAGTTTGTTCCAACATTGAACCTGAACTAGGAGGGTGCTAGTGTGAGAGCTGTCTGTCCAACAGTAAGGATCATAATGGCAACTGCTTCATAGTCTTGTTGTGTGTAAATCACTAGGCCTTGTGTAAATGTGAGTGATTGTTGTGTATATGATTGTAGACCTCGAAATGGAAGTCTAGTATAGAGGATAGTGCATAGTATAGTACAGTATAGAGTCCAATTTATTCATTTTACTTTGAGGAAACTAAAGCCCAGAGTGACTTATATAAGATCACACAATGTTACACAGTTGGGATTTGAACCCAGTTCCTCTTATTTAAAACCAATGTTCTTAACAAACAAATAAACAAAACCTGGTTTTATAACCATGGAGTTTAATATTGTCTGGCCTTCATCTCCTCTTGCTTGAATTATTACGATAAGGCTGTGAACCCCAGCCCTGCCTCATCCCTTCCACCTCCAATCCAGCCTCCACACAGTCACCAACATGGGGCATTTAGGGTAGATAGAGCATTGGACCTGGAGTCAAGAAGACCTTTCTTCAAATACAGACTTAGATACTCACTAGCTATGTGACCTTAGGCAAAATCTGAACTTCTGTTTGCCTCAGTTTCTTCAACTGCAAGATAGAAATAATAACAACACTTCCTGACATAATCAGATTGATTCTGTATCTTTGCAAAATTGATTATATTTACAATTATTGATTTTGTCCTATAACTGCCTGTCATAATTCTTTGTTTCTGAACTTAATTCAGAAATTCAGCTGTCCCACAATGAGTTAAGTTTAGAAATTCAGTTCTCCTATTAATCACTGTTCTATTTTTTTATCAAGGAAATCTGTTATCCTTCAAGGACGTCTGCTTTGTTATTCAAAGATTTCTGGTCCACTATCTCTAAACTTGCGGGTAGACTCAAACAATGAACATTTCTTAGTCATAGGAGGGAAGGAGGAGGCTGTTGCTAGATTTCATTCCCAACTTCCGTCTGATCACATTTTCTTCCATCTTTGGTGCTAGCCTTTCTATTTTCCGTACTCCCCCAAACTATAAAAGACAGCCATCCCCCTCATTTGGGGCCTTAGCTTTGCTGGGGAAACTGAGATTCTATTTAATGATAAATTCATGCTTTACTAGTAAATTGCTTAGACCTTTGTGCCTCAGTTTACCTTAATTTGAATCATAACTTTTACTTCCCAAGGTTGTTGAGAAGACAAAATGGAATATTTGTAAAGCATTTTGCAAATTGTAAGTGCTATATAAATGCCAGTTATTATTTCATCCTTTTGCTCAATAAATTCTAGCAGCTCTCTGTCTCTATTGGATCAAATCAAACTCCTCTAACATTTAAAACCCTTCACAAGCTGGCCCCAAGCTACCTTTGTAGCCCTCTTACACATTATTTTTCTCTGCATACTCTATGGCTTGGCCATATTGGTTTTCATGCTCTGCTTTATCCATGAACTACCAGGTCCATTCTTTGTGCTTTTGGACTGGCTGTCCCACAGGACTAGAATGCTCTTGCCCATCTCTGCCTCTTGGAAATCTAGCTCTCTTTAAGCCCCAGTAAAAGTACCACCTCCTCTATGAGCCTCTTCCAGATACCCCTCATCCAAACTCTGACATTACTTTGCAATTATTCTGGACATATTCTGTGTTTATGTATTGGAATACACATTCTTTTACATCAGTAGAATCCAAACTCCTGGAAGGCAGGGACATTTTTTCTTTGTCTCTGTATTTCCAACTCCCAATAGAATGCCTGACACCATAGTATGCATTTAATAAATATTTATTTAATGAATGATAATCAATCAATGAGTTTAAAACTGAATATACCCATATTCTATAGTCCTATGTCTGAGACCATGCTTCAATGAATTTGACGATAAGGGGGAAAAAACTTATCTATACAAAAGTAGTCATAGATGCACTATTTATAATAGTAAAAACCTAGAAACAAACCAGGTATACATTCATTGAGCAATTTGAAAATATATTATATGAATGTAATACAATATTATTACATAACAATTTGCTTATTTGTTCCCCTGTTGTATCTCTAAGAAGAATGTCTTCTCCTAGAGAGTAGTGACAATCTCATTTTTTGTTACCATGGCCCCATCAGCTAGCATAGTGCCTTGAAAATTGTAGCTACTGAATAAATACTTATTGAATTGAACTTTAGTGCTTTACGTGTGAGTTGATAATTCAATACCACAAGCATTTGGTGAGTCTCTACTATGATGAAAGTATTGTCTAGGTGCTGGGGATTACTATAAACATAAACAATAAACAGTCCCTTCCCCCAAGGGTCTTACCTTCAGTTGGGAGATTTAGTGCATAAACTAATGCATAAATAAACTTGTGACATATAAAAACTTCAAAAGACATAGTTTCTGGGTAATTAATCACTTTATTAATTATTGCTAGCAGATAATTAATAAAAGGAGGTAATGTGGCTGTCTCTCACAAACCAAAGACCCTTCATGGAACCCACTTGATGTTTATATGCCCTTGGAAGAGTAAGCGTTCCTGAGAGTGGAAATCAACTCTGATTGGTTAACAAGTAATGGAGAAATTAATATTATAATGAGAGGTGGGCTTATTCTAATGAAAGTCTAGGGGGCATAACACTGATTACTCAATCTTGGTCAAAGAGGTGTATCTATACCCATAACATTCCATCCAGGGTAAACTAGGCAAAAGGAAGAATCCACTTTCACCCAGACCTGTCTGACCAAAATACAATGGACCAGAATCCACCAATTCATCTGAAACAGAATTTCTTTACTTTTTAATCAGGTATTAGCTTTCCATCTCATTATCAGCCATGAACTTCAAAGGCAGCCTGAATAATATACAGGGGACAATTTTTGAATGAGGAAATAGAAAAGGGAAAAACCTTAGTCCTAATTCAATAATTGGTTATAAATATAAGAGAGAAATAATCATTTCTTGCAAATTCAAGATTCAGAAGGAGGAAAGAAGTGATAACCCATTTTTGTTAACTAGAGCTTTAAGGTTTACTGAACATTTTATAAATATTGTCTTGTTTTATTTTCACAACAACCCTGGGAGATTGGTAGTGTTACTACTATTCCTAATTTACAGATAAAGAAAATGATGAAATCAGAGGTTAGGTAACTTGTCCAGGGTCACGTGGCTTAGTAAATATCTAACTCTAAATTTGAGCTCCAGCCTTCCTGAAAACAAGCTTAGTGCTCTATCTACTCCACCACCTGGCTGCCTCTAGGACATGTTGAATGAGGAAAGCCTGTCAGTAGGAGGTAGAATGTGAATGTTGAAGGAAATGAGGGGTTTAAGATATAGAAGCAAGGAGAGAGAACATCCAAGCCTTTGAAAATGTACCTGAACTAGGTTTTTAGCAATGAAAGTGGAAAGATATGGACAGATATGATTATGACTTGCCCAGAGTAGATGAGATACCTAAGGCAGAGAACACCATGAAAGCACAGCACAATGTTCAGTGCTATAAAGACAGCTGATGGTTTACAGGGAAACGTGTTCAGTCTGAGGTAATTCTGCAATAATAGCAATGGACATATTTCGTCAGAATCTCTTTCAAGGGAACACTTAAGCCATGAGCTGAATAATGTTGTTTTCTATTCAACCACAATGACAATTAGATCTCTGCAGAACAACTTAATTTTTGCTCCATGGGCAGGCATGTGAAAAAGTGAGTATTTGCAACAAATAAATAGCTTTCAACCTACAAATTTACCTTACATCATTGCTAAAATATTTGAAGCAATACTATGGTTTTTTTCTCCTTTTATAGTCCAGATAATAAAAGTGGGATTTTTCTTGCCTGATATGCAGGAGGAGAATTTTTTGTCTATTCATTTCAAAATTCAAATATTTTTTACCCTATTCTTGGGAGAAAATATCAGATCAGTAAGGAAAAAAATCCAAAAATTGGAGGGAAAATATACACTCCTGCTACATTTCTTGATCCAATACTGTTAGGCAATTTTACAAATGCTATTCTAAGATCAGAAGGCCAGCAACAAAGTTATTCCATCACTACATCCTGCTTTTGGAACTTTCATGTTTATGAGTAGCCCACTTTCCAAAAATGCATCACAATGTGGTGAGAAACATGCTGTCCACGGAGTCTGAAGGACTGGGTTGCAGACCTGGCTCCAAAACATATTACTACTAGAAATATTAATAAATCATATTTAAATATCACTTCAAGATTTACAAAATGCTGTCTTTACAATAATCCTTTGAGGTGATCAAGGCAATTATTCTTATTCCTATGTTATCATTTAATCAATAAACATATATTATATGCCTACTTTTCTGCCCCACACTGTGTTAAGCTCTGAGGATACAAATACAAAAAGAGAGAGAAAGAAAGAAAGGAAGAAAGAAGGAGGAGAGAGAGAGAGAGAGAGAGAGAGAGAGAGAGAGAGAGAAGGAAGGAAGGAAGAAGGAAGGAAAGAAGGAAGGAAGGAAGGAAGGAAGGAAGGAAGGAAGGAAGGAAGGAAGGAAGAAAGAAAGGAAGGAAAGAAGGAAGAAAGAAAGGAAGGAAAGAAGGAAGGAAGAAAGAAAGGAAGGAAAGAAGGAAGGAAGGAAGGAAGAAAGAAAGGAACAAAAGAAGGAAGGAAGGAAAGAAGGAAGGAAGGAAGGAAGGGGGGTGGCACAGCCAAGATGGTGGATGAAAACAAGGACTTGCTTTAGTGCTCCCCCAAATACCTCCAAACACATGTAAAGTGGCTCTGAACTACAGCTACAGTACAGAGGTACAGAACCCACAAAATAACAGAGGGAAACAAGTCTCCAGGCCAAGACTGCCTGGATGGTTGCTGGGAAGGGTCTATCGCACCACGCTGGGAGCACAGTGCAGCCCAGTGTGGGCTGTGCCAGGACAGACCAGACCAGGAGTTGGGCTGAGCAGGCTTCAGGGTCATGAATCACTGAGCTGTGGCAGTTACCAGACTTCTCAACCCACAAACACCAAAGACAAAGGAGCAGGTTAGTGGGGAAACTGCTGGATCTGGGTGAGAGTAGTGTGTGGTCTGCCTCCAGGCCTGGGGGCAGCAGAGGTGGCACGGCAGCAGCATCAGGAAGCTCCTGTGGCTGCTTCCAGAGCTTCAGCTTCAGTTTCTTCCAGCCCCAGGCCCACACGACAAAAGGAATCAAGCAGCAGACCAGAGCAAGAATGCACAGATTGCTTTGCTGGAGCAGAGGCAGGGTTCTCTTGCTTTGCCCTGCTTGGATCTGGGTCGCGGTTCTGGTTGGTGGTTCTTGGAGGAGGAGGAGCACTGGTGTAGCAGAACTTGTGGTGACTGTGGAGTGGAAGTAGCTCTGAAAACAGCAGCACAAAACACATGAAGCTTGGGACAAAGTATTTGCTACTCTAAAAGCAGTCACAACTTGACAAAAACCTCAAGGGTCAAGTAGTTGGTAGGTAACATGAACAGGCAGCATAAAAGGACTGAGACTCAGACTATAGAATTTTTTCGCGGTGAACAAGAAGATCAAAACACACAGCCAGAAGAAGTCAACAAAGTCAAAGAGCCTATATCAAAAGCATCAAAGAAAAATATGAATTGGTCTCATGACATGGAAGAGCTCAAAAAGGATTTGGAAAAGCAAGTTAGAGAAGTAAAGGAAAAATTGGTAAGAGGAATGAGAGTGATGCAAGAAAACTATGAAAAACAAGTCAATGACTTGGTAAAGGAGACCCAAAAAATACTGAAGAAAATAACACCTTAAAAAATAGACTAACTCAAATGGCAAAAGAGCTCCAAAAAGCCAATGAGGAGAAGAATGCCTTGAAAGGCAGAATTAGCCAAATGGAAAAGGAGGTGCAAAAGATCACTGAAGAAAATACTACCTTCAAAATTAGATTGGATCAAGTGGAAGCTAGTGACTTTATGAGAAATCAAGAAATTATAAAACAGAATCAAAGAATGAAAAAAAAATGGAAGACAATGGAAATATCTCATTGGAAAAACCACTGACCTGGAGAACAGATCTAGGAGAGATAATTTAAATATTATTGGGCTACCTGAAAACCATGATAAAAAAGGAGCCTGGACATCATCTTTCAAGAAATTATTAAGGAAAACTGTCGTGATATTCTAGAATCAGAGGGTAAAATAGAAATTGGAAGTATCCACCAATTGCCTCTTAAAAAAGATCCCAAAAAGAAAACTCCTAGGAATATTTTAGCCAAATTCTAGAGTTCCAAGGTTAAGGAAAAAATATTGGAAGCAGCCAGAAAGAAAAAAAAAATTGAGTATGGTGGAAACACAATCAGGATAACACAAGATCTAGCAGCTTCTACATTAAAGGATCGAAAGGCTTGGAATATGATCTTCCAGAGGTCAATGGAGCTAGGATTGAAACCAAGAATCACCTACCCAGCAAAACTGAGTATAATACTCCAGGGCAAAACATGGATTTTCAATGAAATAGAGGACTTTCAAGCTTTGTTGATGAAAAGACCAGAGCTGAATAGAAAATTTGACTCTCAAACACAAGAATCAAGAGAAGTATGAAAAGGTAAATAGGAAAGAGAAATCATGAAGGACTTACTAAAGTTGAATTGTTTTGTTTACATTCCTACATGGAAAGATGATTTTTGTAACTCATGAGGCCTTTCTCAGTATTAGGGTACTTGAAGGGAGTATATACATACATACATACATACATACATACATACATACATACATACATACATACATATATATATATACACACACATATATATATATGTATATATATACATACACAGAAGGCACAGGGTGAGTTGAATATGAGGGATGATATCTAAAAAAATAAAATCAAGGAGTGAGAGAGGAATATATTGGGAGAAGGAGAGAGAGAGATAGAATGGGGTAAATTATCTCACATAAAAGGGGCAAGAAAAAGCAGTTCTATTGGAAGGGAAGGGGAGGCACATGATGGGGAATGAGTGAATCTTGCTCTCATCAGATTTGTCTTAAGGAGGGAATAACATACACAGTCAACTGGATATCTTACCCCACAGGAAAGTAGTGGGGAAGGGGATAAGAGAAGGGGGATGATAGTAGGGGGGCAGATTTGGGGAGGAGGTAATCAAAAGCAAACACAGAGTCAAGGGAGAAAATCAAATAAAGGGGGACAGGATAGGATGGAGGTAAATATAGTTAATCTTTCGCAACATGATAATTATGGAAGTGTTTTGCATAATGATACATGTGTGGCCTATGTTGAATTGGTTGCCTTGTCAAGGAGAGCGGGTCAGGAGGGAAGAAGGGAGAGAATTTGGAACTTAAAGTTCTAAAAACAAGTGCTCAAAAAATGTTTTTTTTTTTTTACATGCAACTGGGAAATAAAATATACAGGCCATGGGGTATAGAAATCTTTCTTGTCCTACAAGAAAATAAGGGGAAAGGGGATATAGGCAGAGTGCGGTGACAGAAGGGAAGGTAGACTGGGGAAAAAGGCAATCAGAATACATGCCATCTTGGAGTGTTTGGGGGTAGAAATGGGGAGAAAATTTGTAACTGAAAATCTTGTGGAAATCAATGTTGAAAACTAAAAATATTAAATAATAAATATATGAAAAATAAAAAGGTAAAGAAAGAAAAAGAAAGGAAGGAAGGAAGAAAGAAAGAAAAGAAAGGAAGAAAGGAAGAAAGAAAGGAAGAAAGAAAGAAAGAAAGAAAGAAAGAAAGAAAGAAAGAAAGAAAGAAAGAAAGAAAGAAAGAAAGGAAGAAAGAAAGAAAGAAAGAAAGAAAGAAAGAAAGAAAGAAAGAAAGAAAGAAAGAAAGAAAGAAAGAAAGAAAGACGGAAGGAACATCTTTGCCCTCAAGGAGCTTACAATCCAATGGGGAGAGACAATGCACAAAAGGAAGCTTAAAAGTATGTGAAGGGGCAGAAGCTGTCAAATGCAGAGCCATGGTGGAAAAGTCCTAAAGTAGCACATCCGGGGGAAAAATGAAGAGATTCCTTGAGCTAAGCTCTCTCATTAAGTGGAAGTTTTGGATTTCATGATTTTACCCTCTAATCAGAAGGACAGAGGGTAGTGATGTAATGCAGTCTCAAGGCTGAAAGAATCTTGAAGGATGATGAGGTTTTCTGAGTGAGGTTCCTAAGGCAAGGAGGAAAACTCAAGAGAAGTCCCAAAGTAGTACAACCAGGTTACAGAAGAAGAAACTGAGGTTCGAAGTAGTTAAATGTTTTGCCCATGGCCACACAGTTCAAAAAGGTCTGAGTTAGGAATTAAACTCAGGTTTTTTAATACATTGTATGACCTTGTGACTAAGGCCATCCTCCTACTTATCTCCGCCTCCTGTCATTGTGCCTATCGCCACACAGGAAGAACACAGGCTGTCAGCCTAGATTTGGAGTATTCAAATTTCTCCCCTTAATCTCCAAGCATTCATTAAATACTCACCATATGCAAGGCAATATGCCAAATGCTGGAGATAGAAAGACAAAGCAAAATTTAATTTCTGCCCTGAAAAAGCTTGTATAAATTCCTGTTTGGAGGGATCAAGATCGGGACACTATTTTTTTTAAATTAGAGCTGCAAAAAGTGGAATGTGTTGCCTTAAGAAGTAGAGGGTGGACTTGATCACTTGTCAAGTATGTCCTTTTATTTATGCATTAAACTAGATCGTCATTGAAGTCCCTTTAAACTATCAAATTCTGTGATTTGGGTCTTTCAACTATAAAATTCTATAATTTCAAAGAATCTGAGACACTCAACACTTGCCTTGCTGGAGAAAGTACTTTGTTAATCTTCAAGAGATAATATAGATCTAAGTAATCATTGATTGGGAGGGAGTGTTAGTTCTAGATGGAAGTACCTGGGAATGTCTTAGGAAGGAGAAGGTGCTCAGATATCAAAGAAAGAAATACTGCTGCAGAAGGAAATATGACAAGCCTGTGCAAATATTCATAGGCAGAAGAACAGAGAACATAGTCAGGGAATGGTTTGTGGTCCTGTTAACTAAACAGGGTTTACCGTGTTCTATAATATCTCTTATGACTCATTCCTTGGTCATCATTAGCTAGCTCACCTCTCCCCGAATTGTTTTATAGCCTGTACACATTCTCATTAGTAATATATATTACTGTATACTTGCTACAAACAAGAAGTCCTTTCTGACCTTATTCTTGCTCTTGGATTGATGAGTTATTTGCTTCATAGATCAGTTTTCTACTCACTTCCTTAGTAAAGCTAGAAACAAAAACCAAAACCGGTGCTTTGCCCAAAGTCGTTGCTTTACCTAGTTAATAATCAGTGAAATCAGGAGCTACTCAGAGAGAGAGTCAGACTGGTAGAAGGGGGTGGGGAAAGATGATCAGAGCAAGGAGTTTTGACCTTTGGTCCATAAACTTATTTTAAAAGATGTTTTGATAATTATATTTCAGTATAATTGGCTTTGTGATCCAATATATTTTTATTTTTTCCATTTAAAAACATTATTCTGAGAAGGAGATCATAGGATTTGCCAGAATACTAAAGAAGTCTATGACACACAGAGAAGGCTACAAAACCCTAGTTAGAGGATCTAGGCTGAAGTCCTTACCTTGCAGGTACTCATTGTGTGACCTTAGGTAAGTAAATTAACCCTCTATACCTTTGTTTCCACATCTGAAAAATGAAGAGTAAAGATTTAGACCTCTCAGGTTACTTATAGCTCTAAATCTATTATCCTATGGAAATGTGGTCTCTGTGAGGTTAGGCACTGTGTGATATTGAAAATTTGCATCTTGCCTAACAGCTAACACAGTACTCTGAATTCATTAAGGGATTAATAAATACTTGCTGAAAAATGATGAAGTCAAAATTTGTCGTTGTGGGGTATACTTCCCATTTTCAGCAATCTTTTTCTCCTACCTGAAGTCCCTACCTGACTAGCCATCTATCTAGCTTTATTCACTCATTAATTAACTCAACAAACGTTTCCTAAAACCTACTATACGATGTGCACCATGAATTCTTTCTCCATAGTGCTTTGATCTCATTTAACTGCTCTGACTAGAAACTAATTTGATAAACTAATATCCCCTGATTAATAACAAGAACCAGTAATATTAATTAACTAACAACAGTTTAAGGAATAAAGCCTTTTAAATGATTTTCAATGGAATATAGTACCAAAAAAGGAATTTCAGAAACCATTACAGCTGACGATGAGAACATATTTGAAGTGAGAAGGCTTTCAAAGAACATCATAATAGAGAGCTGCCATCCCAGGAGGTTGGCCCTAATTGGAAAGATCACCAGAACCCAGAACTTGGTAGGCCATTTGAAAGGCCTATTAATTCATCTGTCTTCCTTCAGGAAGAACCTTCTTGGAAAGATAGGAATATGTCCCAATTGGCACTCCTAGGGTTAAACTACTTACTGACAAAGAGGTCTTCCTTACAGATGACCTTATTGTATATTGTGAGAAATAGTGTATCTCAGATGCTCTGAGCCATTTGGATAAAAAGCACCTCCTAAATGTCAAATATTGTGAGTTGGCTGGCAGTGGGAAGCAGGGCCTGAGTTTTGGAGTTCAAAATGTGTATCCTTATTTCAGGCATAATTATTCTCTGTCATTCAGACTATATGACTGCCTTGCCTCCTACTCCCCAGCTTTCAACACTTACCCTGGGCAGTTTTTATGTCTTGAATCCATTTCTGCTGCTCTCACTACTAAGAAGTCCTCTATGCCACTGTATAATCTTACAATGGTCTCTGCCATGAAATCACCAGTCCAACTCTTCATCTTTCTTCAAAGTTCTAATTGAAAGACATTCCTTTGTAAAACGTTATCTATTATCTTTCCCCAACAAGGATCTGAGATAATAAGGAACTTTGACTTCCAGTTATTCCCAGTCAATTGATCAATCAAAAAGTAGTGCTTAAGTGCCTACTATGTGCCAAGAACTATGCTAGGTGCTAGGAATACAAGTGCTAGGAATGAAACAATCCCTATTCACAAGGAGTTTACATTTTAATAGGAGAGACAAATATATGTAAACTATATATACAGCATAAATATAAAGTTAATAAACACACACAAATTAGTTTAGGAAAAGATAGGGAGGAAGGACACTAGCAGTAGAGACATCAGAAAAGGCTTGCTGTAGAGGATGGTGTTTAAGTTGTATCTTAAAAAAAGAGAGAGACTCTATCAGGCAGAGGTAAAGAAAGAGTACATTGGGGGGGGCGGAGCCAAGATGGCGGCTGGGAAGCAGTGACTGGCGTGAGCTCCCCACCAAGTTCCTCCAAAAACCTATAAAACAATGGCTCTGAACCAATTTTAGAGCTGCAGAACCCACAAAGTGGCAGAGGGAAGC
>CM053622.1:469832974-469860974 GCA_028646595.1 Phalanger gymnotis | reverse complement strand
TGTGCTATCACTGTTCTTGTTGTTGGGCTCGTGTTGGTTTTTCACCCCACATCAGCTGCTACCCAAATTGTTGAAACACACCCCTGTTCTTTATCATAAGGTTATGCAGGAACAGTGCTTTGTAATTGTAGATACATATTTAAATATCAGTTCATACTATGACTAATGAATTAATAAGTGAAAAAATTTTAGTGTTTATTAATGTTCCAAATACTGACAAAAACAAAGACAACACTTGCTCTCAAGAAGCTTACATTCTAATAAGGGGAGATAAAACATAGATGGTAATAGTTACCAGGAAGAAATCGTATGTTCTGGAATGATATAGGGATAGTGCATGGGACCATAAGGAAGTATATTTCTCTTAGGAACAATGGCAGGATTGATTGACTATGTTTCCAGAAATGGAGAGTAGGTGTGGAAGGATGGGCATGGAGGGGGCAGTAAACATGTCAATAAGGCTGCTGAGGAGGTTTCTGAGAAACTACATGGTATCGTGGAGTGAAGTGAAACATGCCTAGGGTCTGCTGGAAATAGTGGATCTGATGAAGCCATCACCAGTTTAGGACAATGAGAGCTCTCCAGGGCAACAGTTCTGGAGATAATTGGCATTTAAACCCACTGGTCAAAGCTTCTAGTCACAAAGGCAAGGATCCCACCTGCTGAGACTATAGATAAGACGACTAAGGTGTCAGATTGTTTTAGGTAGTCATGCATGATTCTTCACCAGGGTTTCAGATCCAAGGTAACAAAAGCTAATAATGATGCTATCTAACATTTACATAATGCTTATAATATGCCCAGTACTGTGCTAGTTTAGTCATTTTTTTCAATTGTGTCTGACCCTTGTGATCCCTTTGGGGTTTTCTTGGCAAAGATACTGGAGTGATTTGCTGTTTCCTTCTCCAGCTCATTTTGCAGATGAGGAAACTGAGGCAAACAGGGTTAAGTGACTTGCCTAGGGTCGCACAACTAGTAAGTGTCTGAGACCTGATTTAAACTTAGGTCTTCCTGGCTCCAAGCCTGATATTATATCCAATGTAATACCTAGCTGACCATTAAGAAGTATAAACTTAGAATTAATTTATTAACTGTTGTTGCCTGCTGCTTTAATGTTTTTACAGCTTTTAGATCAATTGGGGAATGACTCATATTCTTATATATTTGACAAAATTCTTTATACATTTTAGATATGAGACCTTTATCCAAGAAACTCCTTAAAAAATTTCCCCAAATTTTCTGCTTTTTCTTCTGATCTTGGCTGCAATTCTTTTATTTGTATAAACCCTTTTTATTTTGATGTAATCAAAACTAACTTTGATCTCTATCTCTTGTTTTTACATAGATTGTTTGCCTATTTGTAAGCCTTAGAAGTAATATGTTCCAGTTTCTAATATTCTTATAATATCTCTCTTTATATCTAGGGTATATATCCATTTTGAGCTTATTTTGGCAAATGGTGTAAGATATCTATCTATGCCCAGTTACTACCATACCAGTTTCCATTTTTCCCAATAATTCTTACCAAATAATAAATTCTTATCCCCCAAATCTTGTCTTTACACTTGCCAAATACAAGGTTATTATGCTGATTTGCTGGTGTAAATTGTATATCTACTGTGTTTCATTGATCAATCTTCATATTTCTTAACCAATACCAGCTAGCACTGATAATTATTGCCTTATAATATAATTAAAGATCTAACACTAAGCCTTCTTCCTTTACATTTTTTTCATTATTTTTTAAATATTCTTGACTGTTTGTTCTTCCAAATGAATTTGTTCTTATTTCTTCTAATTTAGCGAAATTTTGGTAATTTAATTGAGATAGTGTTGAATATATAAATTAGTTTAGGTAAAATTGTCATTTGTCTTATATCGGCCATGCCTACCCATGAGAAATTAATATTTCTTCAATTATTTAAATTTGATTTTATTTGTATAATTTTATATAGTTCCTGGGGTTTTTTTTGGTAGGTATACTCCAAGGTTTTTATACGTCTAGAGTTATTTTAAATAGGGGTATCTTTTATTATCTCTTCTTGTGGAGTTTTCTTTGTGATCTATGGGAATACTGATGTTTTATGCGGATTTAGTTTGTATCCTGATACTTTGCTAAAACTATTAATTGTTTCAACAATTATTTCAACAATTATTAATTGTTTCAGCAATTCAATTCAATTGTTTATTTGAGTCTTTGGGATTTGCTAATTTATCATCATGTTATCTGCAAAAAAAGACATAGTTTTATTACCTCATTCTCTATTCTAATTCCTTCTATTTTTTCTTCTCTAATTGCTATAGCTAGTGTTTCCAATAAAATAATGAATAATATTGGTAACAGTCAGTATCCTTTTTCACACCTGATCTTACTGGGAAAGTTCCTAAGTTATCTCCATTACAAATAACGCTGGCTGGTGGTTTTAGATGAATGTCGTTTTTTTGGGTTTTTTTTTGTGAATTTAAGGAAAAATCCATTTATACCAATACTTTCAGGTTTTTTTTAATAGAAATGAGTGTTGAACTTTATCAAAAGCTTTTTTGCCTCTATTGATAATATAATCATTTTTTTTTACTTTTGTTATTGATGTAATCAATTCTCTTAGTAGTTTTTCTTATGTTAAAGAATCATTACATTCCTAGTATAAATTCCATTTGTTCATAATATGTACTCTTTGGAACAGTGGTGTTTTTGTTGTTTTTTTTTTGTGGGACTAAATTACAAAATGGGAAGGTACATAAAAAGAGAGAGGGGAGTAAGAAGATAGAGGGGGAATGTGTGATCTACCCCCAATTACATCAAAGACTAATAGTGTACAGAAAACAACTTTAGTAGTCTCTAAGTAAGAAGAGAGACAGGACAATGGGTGAGGAGAAAAAGAGAGAGAATAAGACAAAGAGGAAAATCGTGTTTCAATGGTGGAAGTGGTTGTTAACACTGATAAAGGTTCCTCTGGGAAAAGAGAGACAGTCTATAAAGGGAGATGGATACTTTACAAAAAGCATTATCTGCAAGAATTTGGTGCTTAGATAGACCACTCACCTTGCCTCAGGATAAGGGGAATCAGAGTTTCATGGGGGAAATTATTACATAAAATAAAAGCATTCAGAACCTAAAAAGACAAAGAAGGAGGCTATATTACACTAAAATAAATAATAGGCAACAAAAGAATAGTATTATTAAACCAATATGCTCCAAATATCCTAGCATCTAAATTCATATAGGAAACATTAAAAGCTATAAGAATAAACAGTACAAGGTAAGCCGCAATATTATATAGCTCCTAGCTGACAGAACCAGAAGTTACAGCACACAAAGCAAATAACCAGGACCCTATTTCCCACCACAAGAGGCATGGGATAGAGTCCCCTGTGCCCTAGAAGCAGAGATCAACTTTAAAAGCCAGGAAAAAGGCAACAACTATGAATGAGAAGCAAACTAGTAAAGTAAAGACCATAGAATCTTACTAGGGGACAGGGAAGATCAAAATATGAATTCAGAAGAGGACAACATTGACATTATGCCCACATCTGAAACCTCAAAAAGGAATATGAATTGGTCTCAGGCCCAAAAAGAATTCTTGGAAGAGCTCAAGGAAGAATTTAAAAGCCAAACTGGAGAGGGAGAAGAAAAATTGACAAAGGATTTTAAAACTACAATTGACAAAATAAAAAAAAATCACTGAAGAGAACAACTCCTTCAAAAGTGAAAATTGGCCAAATGCATAAGGAGGTTCAAAGCCTACCTGGAGAAAATAACTCCTTAAAAGGAAAAATGGACCAAATGGAAAAGGAGATACGAAAGATTACTGAAGAAAATAATTTGTTAAAAGTCAAAACTGGGCAAGTAAAAGCTAATGATGCACCAAGAATCAACTAAAAATCTAAAGAATGAAAAATAAGGGGAATGTAATATATCTGATCAGGAAAAATGACAGATCTGGAAAAAATAGAGAAAATCTAAGAATTATTGGTCTTCCAGAAAACCATGATAAAAAAGAGCCTACACAGTATCTTCCAAGAAATCATTAAGGAAAATAGCCCTGAGATCCTAGAACCAAAGGGCAAAATAGTCATTGAAAGAATCCACTGATCACCTCCTGAAAGATATCCCAAATTGAAGACACCAAGGACTATTGTAGCCAAATTCCAGAATTATCAGGTCAAGGAGAAAATACTACAAGCAGCCAAAAAAACCCAATTAAAATATTGAGGAACTACAGTCATGGTCACACAGGATCTTGCAACTTCTACGTTAAAAGATCAGAGAGACTGGAATATGATATTCAGTAAGACAAAGGAGTTTCGACTACAACCAAGGATCAACTACCCAGAAAAATTGAGCATAATCTTTTAGGCAAGGAGATAGACATTCATTGAAATAAGAGATTTCCAGACCTTAGAGATGAGAAGGCCAGAGAAAATTTGATCTTCAAATACAAGACTCAAGAAAGGCATAAAATGGTAAACAGAGGGGAAGAACAGAAAAAAAATTCATGTTATTTAATAAGGCCAAACTGTTTACATTCCTATATGGGAGGATGATACTTGTTAATCTTGAGAACTGTATATTTATTATGACATGTAAAAGTGATATTCATAGATATAGGGTGTGTGTATAAATTAACTGATATGATGATAAAAATAACCTAACTAAGGGGTACAAAGCGACTGTAATGGGAGAAGAGAAAAGGAGGAGGGAGAAAAGGGTAAATTACATCACATGAAAAGGCACAAAAACATATTATAGCAGAGGGGAAAAGGGAAGGACATGAGCATTGTTTCAGCTTTACTCACTGGATTTTACTCAAGGAGGGAATAATATACTTTGTTAAGTATAGGGATCTAACTTGTCCTACAGGCAGTAAATGGGGAAAAGGTGAAGAAAAGTGGGGGTAGTTAGAAGAGAGGGAAGAAGCAGTAAGGGAAAAAAAGAAAGAAAAGGGAGGGAGTTGATAGAAGAGAAGAAAGGTCGAGGGAGGCAGTGGTCAAAAGCAAAACTTTTGAGGAGGGGAATGGAAAAGGGAGAAGTAACAGCATAAATGGATGAGAAATAGGATGGAGAGAAAGACACAGCGAGTAATCATAACTGTGAATGTGAATGGAATGAACTCTCCTGTAAAATGGAGGTGGATAACTGAAGGGATTTGGGGATGGGGCAGGGCAATTGGGGTTAAGTGACTTGCCTAAGGTCACACAGCTAGTACATGTGTCAAGTGTCTGAGGCCAGATTTGAACTCAGGTCCTCCAGACTCCAGGGCCAGTGCTCTACTCACTGCACCACCTAGCTGCTCCGATAGCTGAATGGATTAATAACTATAATCCTACAATATGTTGTTTACAAGAAACATATCTGAAGCAGGAAGAGAAACATAGGGTAAAGGTAAAAGGCTGGAATAGAAAATATTCTTCAGCTGAAGTAAAAGAAAAAACCCAGGAGTAGCAATCCTAATTGCAGACAAAGCAAAAGCAAAAATAGACCTAATCGAAAAAAATAAGGAAAGAAACTATATCCTGCTAAAAGGCGCCACAGACAATGAAGTAATATCATTACTAAATATATACGCACCAAGTGGTATAACATCCAAGTTGGTAGAGAAGTTAAGGGAGTTACAGGAAGAAATAGAGAGCAAAAGTATACTAGTGGGGGATCTCAACCTCCCCCTCTCTGAACTTGATAAAGCTAACCTCAAAATAAGCAAGAAAGAACTTAAGGAGATGAATAGAATTTTAGAAAAGATAGATTTGATAGACCTCTGGAGAAAACTGAATAGAGATGGAAAGGTATATACCTTTTCCTCAGTGGTACATGGCACATACACAAAAATTTGACCATGTACTAGGGAATAAAAACTTCACAGTCCAGTGCAGACAGGCAGAAATAGTCAGTGCATCCTTTTCAGAACATGATGCGATAAAAATAATATGTAATAAAGGGCCATGGAAAGCAAGACTAAAAATTAATTGGAAACTAAAAATTTAATCCAAAAGAATGAGTGGGTCACACAAGAAATCATAGAAACAATCAATAATTTCATTCAATAGAATGACAATAATGAGACAACATACCAAAACTTGTAGGATGCAGCGAAAGTGGTTCTTACGGTAAGTTTTATATCTATGAATGCTTACACGAATAAAACAGAGAAAGAGAAGATCAATGAATTTGGCATGCAACTGAAAAAGCTAGAAAAAGAACAAATTGAAAATTGCCAATTAAATACCAAATTAGAAATACTGAAAAACAAAAGAGAAATTAATAAATTTGATATTAAGGAAACTATTGAACTAATAAATAAAACTAAGAGACGGTTTTATGAAAAAACCAATACAATTGATAAAATATTGGTCAATTTGATTTAAAAAAGAAGAAAACCAGACTACTAGTATCAAAAATTAAAGGGGTGAATTTACCTCCAATGAAGAGGAAATTAAAACAATAATTAGAAATTATTTTGTCCAATTTGTGCCCATAAATCTGACAATATTAAGGGAAAGGGTGAATATTTACAAAAATATAAATGGCCCAGATTAACAGAAGAGGAAGTAAAATACTTAAATAACACCATCTCAGAAAAAGAAAATGAAAAAGCTGTCAATGAACTCCTTAGGAAAAAATATCCAGGGCCAGATGGATTTAGAAGTGAATTCTATTAAACATTTAAAGAACAACTAATTCCAATACTCTATAGAATATTTGGGGAACTAGGCAAAGAAGGAGTCCCATGAAATTCTTTTTTATGACACAAATAAGATACTAATACCTAAACAAGGAAGAGTCAAAACAGAGAAACAAAATTATAGACCAATTTCTCTAATGAATACAGATGCAAAAATTTTAAATAAAACATTAGCAAAAAGATTACAGCAACTTATCTCAAGAATAATACACTATGACCAGGTTAGATTTATTCCAAGAATGGAAGACTAGTTCAATATTAGGAAAACTATTAGCTTAATTGACCTTATCAGCAACAAACCTAGTAGAAACCATATGACTATATCAACAGATACAGAAATAGCTTTTGACAAAATGCAAGACCCATTCTTATTAAAAACTAGAGAGCATAGGAATAAATGGAACCTTCCATAAAATGATAAGTAGTATCTACCTAAAACCATCAGCAAGCATTATATGTAATGGGTTTAACCTAGATGCATTTCCAATAAGATTGAGGGTGAAACAAGGATGTCCATTATCACCACAGTTATTCAGTATGGTATTAGAAATGTTGGTTTTAGCAATGAGAAAAAAAGAAATTGAAAGAATTAGAATAAGCAAAGAAAAAACTGAGTTATCACTCTTTGAAGATGATATGATGATATACTTTGAGAATCCTAGAGAATCAACTAAAAAACTACTTGAAATAAAAAATAACTTTAGCAAAGTTGTAGAATATAAAATAAACCCACATAAATCCTTGGCATTCCCATATATTACTAATGAAGCCCAACAGCAAGAGTTAGAAAGAGAAATTCCATTTAAAGTTATTGTAGACATTATAAAATATTTCAGAGTCTACCTGCTAAAACAAATCCAGGAACCATATGAACACAATTACAAAACACTTTTCACACAAATCAAGTCAGATCTAAATACCTGGAACAACATTAGTTGCTTGTGGTTAGGCCGAATTATTATAATAAAATTGATAATTTTACCCAAATTAATTTACTTATTTAGTGCCATAACAATTAAGCTACCAAAAATTATTTATAAAGCTCAAAAAAATAACAAAATTCATCTAGAAGAACAAAAAGTTCAGACTATTAAAGCAATTAATGAAAAGAAATGCTAGGTAAGGTCGCCTAGCCATACCAGATCTTTTTTTTGAGGGGAGAAGGCAGGGAAATTGGGGTTAAGTCACTTTCCCAAGATCACACAGCTAGTGTGTCAAGCATCAGAGGTCACATTTGAACTCAGGTCCTTCTGACTCCAGGGCCAGTACTCTACTCACTGTGCCATCTAGCTGCCCCCATACCAGATCTTATACTGAATTATAAAGCAGCAGTCATCAAAATACTTGGTACTGGCTAAGAAACAGAGTAGTGGATCAGTGGAATAAGTAAGGTATGCAAAACACAGTAATCAGTGACTATAGTAATCTACTGTTTGATAAAGGCAAAGACTCCAGCTTCTGGTATAAGAACTCACTATTTCACAAAAACTGCTGGGAAAACTAGAAAATACTATGGCAGAAACTGGGCATAGAAACATATCCTATGCCACATACCAAAATAAAGTAAATATGGGTTCATGATTTACATATGAAGGTTGATACTATAAGCAATGTGGGGGAGCAAGGAATAGTTTACCTGTCAAATTTATGGAGAAGGGAAGAATTTATGACCAAACAAGAGATAGAGAGCATTACAAAATGCAAAATGAATAATTTTGATTATATTAAATTAAAAAGATTTGTACAAACAAAGCCAATGCAACCAAGATTAGGATGGAAGCAGAAAATTGGGACGTTTTACAACCAGTGTCTCTGATAAATGCCACATTTCTAAACTATACAGAGAACTGAGTCAAATTCATAAGAATACAAGTCATTCCCCAATTGATGAATGGTCAAAGGATATGAACAGGCAGTTTTCAGAGGAAGCAATTAAAGATATCTATAATCATGAGAAAATATGTTCTAATCACTATTAGAGAATTGCAAATCAAAATAACTCTTAGGTACCACACCTCAGCTCTTAGATTGGCTAACATGATAAAACAGGAAATTGATAAATGCTGGAGAAATGTGGGAAAATTGAAACACTAATGTATTGTTGGTAGAGTTGTGAACTGATCCAACCATTCTGTAGAGCAATTTGGAACTATGCCCAAAGGGCTATAAAAATGTGCATACCCTTTGACCGAACAATACCACTTCTAAGGCTGTATCCCAAAGAGATCACACAAGTGGGAAACAGACCTATATGTACAAAAATATTTATAGCAGCTCTTTTTGTGGTGGCAAAGAATTGGAAATCAAGAGATTGCCTATCAATTGGGGAATAGCTAAACAAGTTGTGGTATATGAATGTAATGAATACTATTGTGCTATAAGAAATGAGGAGCAGATGGACTTCATAATAACCTGGAAAGACTCATAGGAACTGATGCTGAGGGAGGGGAGCAGAACCAGGAAAACATTATACACAATTACAGACACGTTGTATCTGTGATGACTAACTGTAATAGGCTTGGCTCTTCTCAGCAATGCAAGGTTCTAAGACAACTCTGAAAGACTCATAATCGAAAAAGCTATCCACATCCAGAGAAAGAATTATGAAATCTGAATGCAGATTGAAGCAAACTATTTGCTCTCTTTTTGTTTTTGTTTTTGTTTCTGTTTTGTTTCTTCTTTCTCATGGTTCATTCCATCAGATATAATTCTTTTTTAACACTTGACTATTGTGAAAATATGTTAAGTGTGATGGTATATGTAGAACCTATATAGGATTGCATGCTGTCTTGGGTGGGGAGGGGGTAGGAGAGAGAGGGAGAGAAAGTCTGAAACTTAAAAATTTAAGGAACTGAATGTTGTAAACTAAAATAAATAAATTTAAAAAAAAAGAATAGATAAACAGAAACACAATAGTTAATGACAAGAGATTTTATTGTTCCTCTTTCGGCTCTGGATATATCTAACAGATAAATAAACATAAGAAAAAATTAAATTGAACAAATTACTAGACAAAGTAGAGCTAAAAGATTTATAACATCATCTAACTGGACCTGCAAATATATATTCACACACATATTACACATATACATGTACATATGCATATACGTATGCATATACATATACATATACATATATGTATACATATATATATATATATACATATACATATACATATATGTTTCTCTGGACCACTCAGAACTTTTACAAAAATTGACAATATACAAATAGTTAAGAAAAGAAGGGAAAGGGAAAGGGGAAAGGAAAAGGCATGCCCAGCTTAATGCAGAATTCCAGAGAATATCAAGGAGAGAGAAGATTTTCTTAAATGAGCAAGGCAAAGAAATAGAAGAAAACAAGAGAATAGGAAAGACAAGAGATTTCTTCAAAAAATTAGAAATATTAAGGGAATGCATCCTGCAAAAGTGCGCATGGTAAAGTACAAAAATGGTAATGACTTAAAAGAAATAGAAAAGATTAGGAAGAGATGGCAAGAATATACAGAACCATACAAGAAACAGGAGAGTGTAACAGCTGGGTTGAAACTTAACATAAAAAATAAACCTAAGATCTTAGTAACTTGTTCTATCCCTTCCTGGCAAATAGAAAGAGAAGAAAAAGAAGCACTGTCAGATTTTATGTTCTTGGGCTCAAAGATGACTGCAGACAGTGACTGCAGCCATGATCTTAAGGATTTTTGCTCCTTGAAAGGAAAGCTCTGGCAAATCTGGAGAGCATGAAAAAAGAGCAGAGAGATCACCTTGCCAATAAAGATCTGTATAATCAAAGTTATAGTTTTTCCACTATCAAGGTATAACTGTAAGACCTGGACAAAAAAGAAAGCTGAGTGCAAAATCAATGCTTTCAGATTGTGGTGCTGGAGAAGACTTTTGAAAGTCCCTTGGATAGCAAGGAGATCAAATTAGTCACTATTTAAAGAAATTACTTCAGACTATTCACTGGAAGGTCAAATACTGAAGCTGAAGCTTAGATATTTTGGCTACATAATGAGAAGACAGGACTCATAGGAAAAGATACTGATGTTGGGAAAGATTAAAGGCAAAAGGAAAATGTGACAGCAGAGGATGAAATGGATGGATAGTATCATGAAAGCAACAAACATGAACTTAGACTTCAAGGCATAGTAAAGGACAGAAGGGATTGGCACGCTATGATCCATGGGGTCATGAAGATTTGGACACAGCTGAATGACTAAACAACAATAGGACAGTGAGGTATTGCAAAAAAATAGAAAAAAATAAAAAATGGGAAATACATTTCTTACCAATAATAATACAATAAAAATCATAATCAGTTCAGAGATTAAAAGCTAAAGACACAAACCCAAATAGAAACTTAATAAAAAATCCTAGATAATGAGCTGATCATAGAATAAAGTAGAAACATAACCAGAAATAATTAATAATGTGAAAGAAAATGAAAATGATGGAACATCATACCAAAATATGCAGAATGCAACCCTTCCAATATACAACAAAAGAGAAAATGGAAGGACTGGGACTTCTTGGATCCAAAAATGGCAGAGTAAGCAGTGACTCTTCCATATTAACATTCAAAAAACTGGATAAAATAGCACCCCAGGACAAATGCTGGAATAGCAGAACCAGCAAAAAGATGCGGTGAAATGATCTTTTGGCCCAAGAAACTTAGAGGATCAAGAAAAGAAGTTCATCTCACTCAGGTAAAAGGGGAACACAGTCCAGGAAAGGAAGCATCCCAGCAAGCCAGCAGCAAGCTATGTGAGCAAACCAGCAGGAGATCCTGAGGCCCACTATGGTGGATGAGGCAAAAGCCAACACTAGAACCCTTCAGATGCCTTAATGTAGGCAGGGGAAACAGTAGACTCCAGATCCTAAAACCACCAAGTACTTCAGCATAGCCCCTGGTGAATAGGCATCTTCCAGTGGCTGGACCTCCACATACTTCACCACAGCTATAGGCAAAGAGGCCAGACCACCAAGTGCTTTAGTGTAGTCCTGGGAAAACACAGAAACACCTCTCCAGGCCTCAGCATATGCTAGACACCATCACTAAGACTCCAGCACATAATTAAGTAAGCTGCCAGATTTCTACACTCTCCGGCAGTGCCAGCCACCCCTCACTGCACCCCACAACATCAGCACAGAACCAGACATGAGGGTCCTCTGTGGACCTCAGGACAACATCAGCACAGCACCGGGTAAACAACCAGGGTCTGTAGCCATTGGCACAAGAAGCCTGAGACAGTATGCCCTCCACCCTGGGAGCTCAAATTTAAAAGAAAGGACAAAGGCCAAAAAAAAAAAAGAATCTGACCATAGAAAGTTATTATGGTGACAGGGAAGACTAAGACACAGACTCAGAAGAGACAATAATGTCAAAACGACTATGTGCAAAACCCCAAAGACAAATGGGAAATGGCCAGAAAGAACTCATGAAAGAGCTCAAGAATTAACTTAAAAATCATATAAGAAAGGTAGAAGAAAAATTGGGAAAAGAAATGAGAGTAATGTAAGAGAGTTAGGAAAAAAAGACTCAACAGCTTGGAAAATTGCTTAAAAAGTACAATTGGCCAAGTAAAAACATAAATGCAAAAGCTAATTGAGGAAAACAACACCTTAATAGTTAGAATGGGGCAAGTAGAAGCTAATGACTCTATGAGACATCAAGAATCAATCAAACAAATTCAAAAGAATGAAAAATATATGTGTATATAAAATGTCTCTTGGGGAAAACAACTGACCTGGAAAATAGATCCAGGAGAGACAATATCGGAATCACTGGGCTACCTGAAAGCCATAATAAAAAGGTATGCCTGGGCAGCATCTTTCAAGAAATTATCAAGGAAAACTTTCCCAATGTTCTGAAACTAGAAGGCAAAATAAGCATTGAAAGAATCCACTAATCACCTCGGGAAAGAGATCCCAAAATAAAACTTCCAAGGAACATTATAGCCACATTTCAGAACCATCAAGTGAAGGAAAAAATAATGCAAGTGTCCAGAAAGAAACAATTCATATATTGAGGAGTCACAATCAGGATTACACAGTACCTGGCAGCATTAAAGGATCAGAGGTCATGGAATGTGATATTCTGGAAGGCAAAGAAGGTAGAACTACAACCAAAAATCATTTACCTGGAAAAATTTAGCATAATACTCCAAGGGAAAAACAGTCATTCGATGAAATAGCAGGTTTTCAAGCTTTCATAAGTAGGAGACCAGAACTAAACCAAAAAAATTGATCTCCAATATCCAGACCCAAGAGAAGTATAAACAGGAAAAAGGGGGAAAGAAAATAAACAAGATTCAATACAGTTAAACTATTTACATCCCTACATGGGAAGATGACACTTGTAATTATTTAAAATTGTATCACTAATGCTATAACTAGAAGGAATGTACATAGACTGAGAGTATGAGTATAAGGTGAATTTGAGGGAATGACAGAAAAAAAAGTTAAAGGATGAGAAAGAGGAATACAATGGATGCAGAAGAAAGGGAGTGGCAGAGTGGGGTAAATTATTTCACATGAACAGATGAAGAACACCTATCACAGTGGAGGGGAAGATGGGAGGGTGGGCAGCGGCCATCACTTGAACCTCACTCTCATCAGTGTTGGCTCAAAGAAGAAATAATATATGCAATCAATTCAATACAGAAATCTATCTTACCTCACAGAGAAGTGCGAGGGGAGAAAATAAAGCAAAGGAGGAGGGGAGGGACAGACAGAAGGGAGGGCTAATCAGGGGAGGTGGTAGATAAAAGAAAAACATTGGTGAGGAGGGAAAAGGTGAAAGGAGAAAGAAGACAAACAGGGGGAAAGTAGAATGGAAGGAAATACACAGATAATAATCATAACTGTGAATGTGAAAGGGATCAACTCTTCCATAAAATGGAAATGGATAGCACTACATTATTTCCAAGAAACACACCTGAAGCAGAGAGAAACACATAGAGTAAAGGAAAGGGCTTGGAGCAGAGTATATTACGCTTCAGCTAAAGTAAAAAGGGTAGGTGTAGCAATCCTGATCTCAGACAAAGTAAAAGCAAAAATAGACCTAATTGAAAGAGATAAAGAAGTCAACTACATCTTGCTAAAAGGTACCATAAACAAGAAGCAATATCAATACTAAACCCATATACACCAAATGGAATAGCATCCAAACTAACAGTAAAATAGTTTAGTACTCAAGACACAGTGGTCAATGATCATGGTGGCCTAGTGTTTGATAAACCCAAAGACCCTAGCTTTTGGGAACTCACTATTTGATGAGAACTGCTGAGAAAACTAGAAAACAATAAGATACAAACCAGGTACAGACCAACATCTCACGACCATGTACCAAGATGAAGTCAAAATGAGTGTGTTATATAGACATAAATGGTGACATTATAATCAATTAAAAGAGCAAAGAATCATCTTTCTGTCAGATCTATGGGGAGGGGAAGAGTTCGCAGCCAAAGAAGAGATAGTGAGGATTACAAAAGGTAAAATTGATCATTTTGATCGTATTAAATTGAAAAGCTTTTGTATAAACAAAACCAATGCAACAAAAACGACAAGGAAAGCAGAAAGATGAGAAACAATCTTTATAGCAAGTATCTCTTATAAAGGTCTCATTTCTCAAATATGTAAAGAACTGAGTCTAATTTAGATGACTACAAGTTATTCCTCAATTAATAAATAGTCAAATGATATGAATAGGCAGTTTTCAGATGAAGAAATCAAAGCTATCTATAGGCATACGAAGAAGTGCTCTAAAGCACTTTTGATTGGAGAAATGCAAATTAAAATAACTCTGAGATACTACCTTATACCTATCAGCTTGGCTAATGTGACAAAAAAGGTAAAATGATAAATGTTAGAGATGCTGTGGGAAAATTGGGACATTAATGCAATGTTGGTGGAGTTGTGAATTGATCCAACCATTCTTGGAGAGCAATTTGGAACTATATCCAAAGGGCAACCAAACTGTGCCTGCCCTTTGATCCAACAATATCACTGCTAGGCCTACATCTCAAAGAGATCATAGTAAAGAGTAAAAGACCTACATGTGCAAAGATATTTATAACACCCCTTTTCAGGTGGCAAAACATTGGAAACTGAGAGGATGCTCATCAGTTGGGGAATGGCTGAACAAGCTATGGTATATGAATGTAATGAAATACTATAGTGCAATAAGAAATGATGAATAGGCAGATTTCACAAAAAAAAAAAAAACCTGGAAAGAGTTGTATGAACAGATGCAAAGTGAAATGAGCAGAACCAGGAAAACATTGTACACTGTGTCAGCAACATGGTGTGATAATCAACTATGAATGATAGCTGTTCTCAGGAACACAATGATCTAAGACAAGCACAAAAGACTCCAAAATTAAAATGCTATCTATATACAGACAAAGAACTAATGGACTCTGAAGGAAGATTGAAGAACTTTTTCACTTACTTTATTCTTCCTCATATTTTTTTCTTTTGATCTCTGTCCTCTTTCACAACTGTGACCAACATAGAAATATGTTTTACAAGATAGCACATGTATGAACTGTATCAAAAATACCTACCATTTTCAGAAGAAGGGAGGAGAGAGAGGAAGAAAAATTTAGAACTCGAACTATAAAAAATGAATCCTAAAAACTTTCCTGACATGTAACTGGGGGAAAAACAAAATACTTTTTAAGAAAAAAGAAATAATATAAGGATTAATTCATTGGATATATTTTTTAAAATATCAGAAAGCTAACTAATGATTAAACCTAAAATACAAAAGTGGTTGTAGTTTTTTCAGTTGTTTTCAGTCATGTCTGACTCTTCATGGCCCCTTTTAGGGTTTTCCTGCAAAGATACTGGAGTGGTCTGCTATTTCCTTCTCCAGCTTATTTTACAGATGAGAAACTGAGACAAAAAGGATTAAGTGATTTGCTCAGGGCAATACAGCTTAGTAAGTGTCTGAAGACAGATTTGAACTCAAGAAGATGAATCTTCTAGACTCCAGGCCCATCACTCTATTCACTATATCATCTAAACACAAAAGAAGAGATATTAAAAATTATAAAAATAGATAAACTGGAAGGAAAAAGTCTAGAAACCTAAATAATACTAAATCTGATTCTTTGAAAAGACTAATAAAATTGATAACCTTTAGCCATCCTGATTAAAAAGAAGCATTTGAAAAATAAAATTAACAAAATATCAAATAAGCATGGTGAAATCACAACAAAATGAGAGGAAATCAAAAGAATAATCAGAGCACAGTTATATGCTAGCAAAACAACACCAAAGGAATTGAATACCTTTAAAATATAAAATACCCAAAGCAACAGAAGGTTACTTTCTGTTTCCCACTGTTAGTTTTTAGCTTTTCATTTTCATGGAGATTATTTTATTAGTTCGGATGGGTAATAGAATATGAGAGTGTGAACTTTTTTCATTTTATTATTCAGACAGACTTTTAAAAATATATAAGCTGTGAATATTCGTAGCTTCATAAGATTTAGAGTCAGAAAGGATCACACGATCATCGCATCCTACCTACTCCATTCATTTTCGTAATAGATGAAGTAAACAAGACCCAAAGAGTTTAACTGATTTGCCCAAGGTATTATTAGTAACACTGGTAGTTAGGGTTCAAAACCAGAGTCTCTGACTTCTATTGTCTCTATATGTTTCAATGATTTCATTTCTTTAAATGTGGTATATTGATACTCTTAAAAAAAACTTACATCATTTCCATTTCTCCATTATTCCCCCACCAACCAGCAACAGAAGCCTCACTTATAACAAATAAGGGCAATCATGCCCAGAAAATATGATGGTTTAAAATACATTATTTATATAGACTAAGGTTAGGCACAAGCCTGTGTTTTGTCATAATTTCCCTTTAACACATTCCATGGAGGGTCAGTTTTGCTTTGTAACATATGGATTAAGACCAAAGCCATCTGTGATTTGGCCATCAAGCTTTATTTCCCACATGGCCTGGCACAGCCACAGGGATCAGGAAGATTTCACTAATACAATTGGACTTGATGCACTGTGGTTACATAGGGCCTTCATAGCTCCTTCCTTCTAGTATACCTGAACTAAATAATCCTCCCCTTGCATTAACCACTTTCCTATGCCCTCTTCTACATCCAAATGCCAAGGTAACTATGGCCCACAAGACTAGCTGATTGCTTCATTTTCCATTTTTCATCTGCTTCCCAGTCCATCTTGGTCCATGACAGGTAGGGTGGGATAGATTTATGGGAGATAGATTAGTTTGGGCAAGTGCAGTGCAAGCAGGTCTTTTAAGGACACTGTCTTGGCAAATCTAATGGAATTTGCTTGCTTTGATCTTAAGCCTAGCTGACTGGAGCTGAGCTCTCATCCCAGGAATCCAGGTCTGCACACAGGTATCTATCTATCCTTCCATACCCTTCAAGCATCTTGGTACCCCTAATAAATGTAACTGTGCAGCCATATCAATCACAATCTAAAAGCATCTTTAACTTAGAGTTTTATTTAACCCAGTCACAAGAAACATATTATAAACTACACAGTACACAGCGTTTAAAGGATTATAAATCTATTATTTTCTCAATCGACTAGCCCTTCTAAGTATCTTGCTCTCTAACCTCCAAGTGTGACTCCTCCTTTTCATGCCATTTATTGCATCCCACCCACTTCTGAACAATTAAAAATAGAAGAATTTTGAATGAGGGAAGTGGATGAGCAAACGTGGCCAAGTAATTCTGACTAAACTGCTATTTTTGGTCATATAATCCCTCCTATAATAGATGTACTGCTATAAAACGGTGGTGTGATTGCATCGCTTTGTTTAAAAAAGATAAACCAGAATAGTGAACTCTCTTGTGCTGATTGCCTTTGTCTTATTTTAAATAAAGTGCCTTAATATAATGAAAGTGGTTTTTACTTAGTATAATGTTGATTTTTAGACTCTATTGGAAATTTTGTATTAAAAATGGAAAAGGTTCTTGCATTTCATACCTAAAGGCTACTATCAATTTCAGAAATAGATGTATGGAGTTACAAAATGGCACTCTGTTAGACTTTCTTACCAATAGAACTGCCTGCTCCCTGTTCTAGCTTCACAGTTTCTTTTCTAAGTATACTTTTCTCTAGTTTCATTAGAATTTCAAAGCCATAAACTGTCTTTTTATGACCCTCCACAAACTTGCTCCATTGTGAGGAGTTTTTAAGATGGAGTTGCCAAAATCAGGATGAAAAGAAGCAACACAGCTGATGTAGGAGTGTCTACAGAAGCTGTAGAAACAATGTTATGTAACATTGCCTCTTTGCCCATAAATAGTCACGTTTATTTTCTCTTAATAAATAATACAGAAACACATCCCTTTGGCATTAAAGAAAGCTATATATTTGAAGCAATCTTGACATGCCAAAGTGGTTTCCTGGAGTAGAGAAATGTTTTTTCCATTCCTGGTGTGAGGTTGACTCACCACAGCACAAAGTGCGTACCTTTATTCTATCATCTTTATTTGTACCATTTCCTGTTCCAATTTCCTGCTCAAAGATTTAAAACGAATGCAAATTGGAAAATTCTAGAATATAAAATAAAGCAAAACTCAACCTTTAGAGGTTGAAATGTTTTCTCAGGAGGGTCACAAAGTGAAACAAGATCACCAGCCCTCAGATATTCCAATGCCTGAGCTCACAGTAGCTTGCTTCCCTGTATTGCTTGTGAAAATTAGTAATGTTATAGATCTCAAGAAATAAAAATATAGCTGCTCCTTTTTCACCTCTAAATCTACAAGATTTATTAATAATTTGCAAACCATTGTAGAGACAGTATGATACAGTCAGTAGTGAGCCAACCTAGGAGTAAAGAAACCCTGGGTTCAAGTGTTGCCTCTAAAATGTATGGGCTTTGTGATCCTGGCTAAGTTACTTAATACTTGATGCTTGTTGCTCTAGTTGGCTCCATAAGACTAGAAATGGCAGAGAAGATGCTAAGCTACATTGGTACAGTTTCCTCACCAGGACGTTCCCTCTACTAACGACATTACAATTCTAGTCCATATCCTTAGAACATACACACACACACACACACACACACACACACACACACACACACACACGAATGCAAGATACTCATACCAAACAACGTTTCTTGTCCCAATTTTTTATATGTCTATTTCAGTATAGGAGAGGCAAAACAGTCTGTGTGATACTTCAAGGAAAACTAGACTTGTCTTGAATTTAAGGCTAGATCAGTCATGGTAAAGAGAAGCAATAGATTATAGGATCATTAATATAGAGCTGAAAAGGATTTTAGAACTTATTGAGCTCAGTCTCCTTCACTCATAAAGAGGAAACTGAGGCACAAAGCAGTTCAATCCCTTATTCAAGGTCACATAAATAGTGAGTGTCAGAGACAAGACTTGAACTCAGGCATGCCTGACTCCAAGTAACCACTATCCACTATGCCATACTCAGAAAGACAACGTGAGTTGAAGACTTTTTCAAATTCACAAACAGACCCCTTTTGAAAATGCCAGTCATTAATAAGCTACAAAATTGAGCTCACAGGGTTGGTACAATTCCTTTGGCATCACAGGGGAGGTGATGCATATGGAGGAGATATTAGTCATTTTAATTATTTCTTGTCCCCTTCTCCATGTGCTATAGGGGATGGAGTATGGTACTGCTAGATTACATCAATGAGAACATGTACTTGGAACAGTTTGGACTATGTGGTAAATAAATATAAATTTAATTTAGTATATATTTGTTAAGTACATACTGTGAACATGATTTTGTAGTAATGTAATATACTGTCCCTTTAAGGTTTATTTGGAAGTAAGTCTGCTCAGAGTTCTAAGAAAAAGTTTCTATGAGAGATAGTTGTGGAGCCTTGAGTGTGACAGAGTTCTCAGACAAAAACTTGTTGTTTGGTTTTGAATGTGACAAGCTGTCATATACTAGGGAAATATGCATGCGAGAACAGATTTATGATTACAGGAAAAATATAATTTATTTGATTTCAAAGAGAAGAGAAAGGACAGATTTCAAAACTCCACCAGCAAAGTTTGAAGATGGAAGTGATACATAATGGAGTTTCTGTTGATAAATAAATTCCATTGAACAGAGGGAAAGAATGGAAAACAAAAATCAGAGAAGTTGCTTAGCGGACCAACTAGAGTGGCATCTGGGATGACAGGCCCAACATTGATTAGCTTTGCTCAGCAACAGAAAAGCTGCATTCATCAAGGATTTATACTTCTAGAATTGTAAGTCACTCTGGACACGTAGCTTATCATCACTAATATGATTCCATGTAATTATGTGTTGCTTCTTTCACACAGATATTGAGTAATTTAGGGGGAGAACATGGTCCAGGTTTAATGGGTACATTGCAAGATATTTATAACTTATATACTTTTTTTAATACATAAATACTCATGACATTATTTCTTTTGCTTTATTGCTAAGTAAATCATTATGTTAAGATCTACAAATGTCATTCTTTTGAGTAACTGAGTGAGTAAATAGAAATGCTTTAGAGGGTGTGCAAAGCTATAATAGCGAGTGGAATTATGCTTGGGACCCTGAAAGTATTTGAGTGTAAACATGTGGTAGTTGTCCTTTTATGGAAATTTAAACCTGCCACTGTGGAAGCAGGTAAGGAGTATTGGAATCAGCTCTGGTAGAGTGCAAGTAGGTGGCCCTGTGATGGCCAGGAGAGAGGTATTAAGCTCTACAAATTGGGTAGATTTCTCTATGCACCTATTACATTAGGCAGCATCAAGGATAAAAAGACAGATCATGCTTAGATTCTGCTCTCTGTCATCCTATAATCTAAGAGAATTGTGACAAGTAATGAAATATTTATTTTCTTTAATTTGCATACTTTTATGTGAACTTTACTTATTAGCATCCATGTAAAGCTCCTCTCCTACCCCAAGCTCTCAATCCCATTGACTACCAGGGCAACAATAAAGGACTTCATTTATGTCTATGTTGGGGAAGTAGAGAGGCAAATAAAGGGACCATTATGCCTTTGTTGATTTTATTTTAAGTAAGAATTATTAAAGCAGTAAATCCCCAGTGACTGCTTTCAGGTCTCTCAGCCCACAGACATTGGTGGGGATCCAAGGGGGATTGCAGAGATCTCTTTGCTGGTGCTGAGGTAGGATTCTCTTGCTTTACCCATGCTTGGATCTGGGTGGCAGTCCTAAGAGTTGGTCCTGGGGCCAGGAGGAGCAGTGGCATGATGGAGCTTGTGGTGACAGTGGAGAGGGAATCCTCCTCACACTTCCAAGGCAGAAGAGAGTGCTTGTGGTCACTCATAGACCAGAGCACAGACCAAGAGAGGAGTAAACACCTCTCTTTTAATCATACACTCTTGGAAGAACCAAAAATTCACAAGTCCCTAGAAATGTCTCTGAAAACAACTGCACAAAACCCCTGAAGCTGGGGCTACTATACCCTGCACAGTGGAAGCAGAGGCCTACTTTAACAAAGAGATAAACAGTCAAGTAATTGGCTAGGAAAATGAGCAAACAGTGGGGAAAATCAGACTATAGAATCTTACTTTAGTGACAAGGAAGATAAAAGCACACAACAAGAGAAGACAGCAAAGTCAAAGCTCCTACATCCAAAGCCTCCAAGAAAAATATGAATTGGTCACAGGCCATGGATAAGCTCCAAAAGGATTTGGAAAATCAAGCATGAGAAGTAGAGGAAAAATCAGGAAGACAAATGAGAGTGATGCAAAAAAATCATGAAAAACAATTCAATAGTTTGCTAAAAGAGACCCCAAAATTGCTGAAAAAGATAACACCTTAAAAATAGACTAACCCAAATGGAAACAGAGGTCCAAAAGCTCACTGAAGAAAATAATTCCCTAAAAATTAGAATGGAGCAAATGGAAGCTAATGACTTTATGAGAAACCAAGAAACTATAAAACAAAACCAAAAGAATGAAAAAATAGAAGACAATGTGAAATATCTCACTGGAAAAATAACTGATCTGGAAAATAGATCTAGGAGAGATAATTTAAAAATTATTGGACCACCTGAAAGCCATGATCATAAAAAGAGCCTAGACATCATTTTTCAAGAAATTATCAAGGAAAACTTCCCTGATATTCTAGAACCAGAGGATAAAATATAAATCAAAAGAATCCCCCAATCACCTCCTGAAAGAGATCCCAAAATGAAAACTTGCATAAATATTGTACCCAAATTCCAGAGTTCCCTGGTCAAAGAGAAAATAATGCAAGCAGCCAGAAAGAAACAATCCAAGTATGTTGGAAACACAATCAGGATAACGCAAGATTTAGCAGCTTCAACACTAATGGATCAGAGGGCTTTGAACATGACATTCTGGAGGGCAAAGGAGCTAGGATTACAAGCAAGAATCACTACCCAGCAAAACTGAGTATAATCCTTAAGGGGAAAAATGGGCATTCAACAAAATAGAGAAATTTCAAGCATTCTTGATGAAAAGACCATAGCTGAATAGAAAAATTGACTTTCAAATGCAAGACTCAAGAGAACCATAAAAAGGTACAAATGAAAGAGAAAGTACAAATGACATAATAAGGTTAAGCTGTTATAGTCCTACGTGGGAAGATTATACTTGTAACTCATAAGACCTTTTTAATTATTAGGGCAATTAGAAGGAGTACATAAAGACAGAGGGCACAGGTGTGAGCTGAATATGAAAGGATGATATATAAGAAATAAAATTATGGGGTAAGAGAGGAATATGCTTGGAGCAAGGGAAAATGAGAGGGAGAATGGGGGGGATAAATTATCATACATAAAAGAGGCAGGGAAAAGTGTTTACAATGGAGGCGGAGACGCAGGAAGTGAGTGATTCTTACTTTCACCACAATTGGCTCAAAGAAGGAATAACATACACACTCAAGTGAGTATAGAAGTCTATCTTACCCTACAGGAAAGTACGGAGAGAAGGTGATAAGAGAAAGGGTTGGTGATAGAAGGGAGGGCATAGGGGGAGGAGTAGTCAGAAGCAAAACACTTTTGAGGAGGGACTGGGTGAAAGGAGAGAAAGAATTGAATAAATGGGGCAGGGGTAAATAGGATGGAGGGAAATACAGTTAGAAGTAATAACTGTGAAAAAAATTGAAGCAAGTTTCTCTGATAAAGGCCTCGTTTCTCAAGCATAAAGAGAACTGAGTCAAATTTATAAAATAAGAGCCATTACCCAATTGATAAATGATAAAACAGATATGAACAGTTTTTAGAAGAAGCAAAGCTCTCTGTAGCCATATGAAAAAAATGTTCTAACTCACTATTGATTGGAGAAATGCAAGTTAAAACAATTCTGAAGTATTCAAAAGAGATAAAAGAACAAAAAGGAAAAGGGTATATATGTGCAAAAATATTCAAAGCATCTCTTTTCTGGGGACAAAGAATAGGAAATTGAGGGGCTGCCCATCAGTAGGGAATCGATGAACAAATTGTGGTACATGATTATGATGGAATACTATTGTGCTATAAGAAATGATAAGCATGATGCTCTGAAAAAAACCTGGAAAGACTTACATGAGCTGATGCAAAGTGTAATGTACTATGCACAAAGTAACAGCCATATTGTGAGATGATCAGCTATAAATGACTTAGCCATTCTCAACAATACAACCATCCAAGACAACTATAAAGGACTTATGATGAAAAATGCTATCTATTCCTAGAGAAAGAACTGGTGGTGTCTGAATACAGATTGAAGCACTTTTTTACTTTATTTTTCTTTGAGGGGTTTTTGATCTCTGTTTTCTTTTACAACATGACTATTATGGGAGTATCATGCATGACTACACATTTACAACCTATACCAAATTCCTTGCCTTTTCAATGATGGGTTGGTAGTGGGGAAGGAGGAAGGGAGAGAATCTGAAACTCAAAACTTTAAAAAATGAATGGTAAAATTGTTTTCAAATAACTGGAAAAATACAATACAAAATAAATTTTTAAAAAAGAAAGAAAAGAAATTCTTTTAAAATATGATTAAACATGAGGTATCTCCTTATCTCTCTAGTTTTTTGGTTTTTTTCTCCCTGAAAAAAATTGCTTCATATTGACTTTGTGTATGTTTTGTATTTATTTATCTGTGTACATGGTGAGCACCCTCCACACCCCACCTCCACTCACAATGAAATGCTATCTCTGGAGCATAGCAACTATTTTGCTCTTGCCTTTTTCACCTCCAGCACCTAGCATTTGTGCCTTGCACATAGTATGCACTTAATAAATGTTTGCTGAATTGAATTAAGTTGAATCGAATACCAATAACCTCCTCAGATTCTGGGAATAGTTGACTAGAAAAGCATGGGAATACCTTTAAATGCATGGACCATTAATGTTGCTATAATGATTAGTGTGATACCCTTCTAATAATGGTCCATAGTCTTCTCCACAATACAGATATGGAAGACTTCCATGTTGGAGCCCCAACTTGATTCATTTAGCAATTTGGCAAATTAGATGGGGGCTTGAACAATGTTTATATTTTACTGTAAGTATTTAACCTCTAACATATCTAATAAAAGATAAGGATGTTACGATAACAAAGGAGTTAAACTGATTAAGGTCTCAAATAAGGGAGTCTTGTGCAGTCTAGTTCAGCCTCCTAGGATGTAAAAGAAGCACCCCTTGCTGCTATATGCAATTATCTTAACAGCTTTGTTTTAAGAATAGGTGATTAATATTATATTTTTGCAGTGGTACAGGGATGACATGACACAAAAGAGGAATGGAAATCTTATCTTGAGACTAACTCAAGAAATATGTCAAGAGCTGGCAGGGAAGATTCTCTCTCAGGGCTATAATTGGAAATATTTTCAACTGGGGTGAAAATGGTTGTTAAGGAGAGACTGGAATGAAATGTGGCATGGGTAGAGAGGGTGGTTCAACTGTAGACATAAACACCCTGAGATACAATGTGATCAGACTCTAACCTCTAAATCCTCTCAAAGGTCTCAAAGGAAATCAGGTCCTTCAAGATGGAGAGGAGACCCCAGAAAGATGGTAAAACCTAGGAATAGCATGAGCCACTGACAACCGAAGGGGAGTAGGACGTCAAGAAGTGAGCATCTATTTTGACTCCTTGGGGTAAAGTTACTTTGCCTTGTGTTGTTTATAAATCTGCTCTACAGAAAGATATAGCCTACAGAAATACAGAACCAGTGGTGCATGAGTGAAGACAACCAGAGAATGAACAATTGCACATAACCAAATATACTTTCATTATGACCAGGGCAATAGAAGAAAAGTTTCCACAATAAATGCTTCTTACATGCTGATTTGACAGAATTAATATTTGAGTCACATTTAAGCAAGGTCAAGGGACGACCAAAGGCTGTTGGATTCATAGCTATAGGAAGAGAAGGAAATGTGACCTATTAAATATGAAGTCCTACATCTAGAGGGGAACTAGAATTTGAGATGAACAGGTATAACAAGCTTGTTTCCCACAACATCTAGCTGGAGCTAAGCAGGTTTTTAAAAATACTTCAACAAATCTCAATTTCCCTTACAGCTCCAGATGACCATGTTGGAAAGGAGGAACTGAGATCAACATACAATATTTTAGGAACCATTATATTATTAAGGTTTCTTCCTGTGTTGCCTCATTTTCCTACTGTGTACCAGTACGTTTGTGACAACGTTTATTATTAAACTACCTAATATACACTAAGATCAAACTGGATATGATGGAAATGTATTCATTTATCATAAATTAAAAATCCTAATTAGAAACAGACACCCAATGCAGCCATCTTCCATCTGCCATGGGTAATGTTGACATTAAAAATGTCAGTAGAGTAAACCTTGTTAATTGGAAGTGCTGGGGACCCAAAAGCCATTAACCAAAGTAAAGGACTCAAATCACAGACTATTGTGTTATGGCTGCAGAACAATAAAGCACTGGCTGAGTCTGAGAGAAATTCTCTACGTTTCTCAAGAGTGAAAGGGCATGGTTGTGACAGCAATAAAAAGGTCTCATTATAACCTAGCTTACCTCCTCTTGTGGACAAATAGTGAGGAGCATCCACTGATTATTGTCTGGCTTTGAAGCAAATGGACAAATTCATATGAATTCAGAGATCTCTGGAGCAGACATTTATGGGATGATTTCTGCATTACAAAGATTAGAAATATATTGTCTGAAAATGCATTTAAAAATTAGGAAGCCAACTAATAAACCTCAAATAAGCAAAAAGAAGGGATACTTAGAGTTAAAAGAGAAACAGATTTATTGGAAACAGAAAACATAGAAATATTAAATAAACCTAAAAGCTATGTCCTTGAAAAGACTAATAAAATTGATGAACCTGTAGCTAATCTGATTTAAAAAGAAGAGGACAGAAAATCAAATAAACATAACAGCAAATGAGCAAAGCAAGATCACTATGAGACTAGAAGAAACGAAAAGAATGGTCACAACGTATTGTACATAATGATATACTAAAAGAACAGAAAACATACACAAAAGTATAGAGAAAAACCTTTAAATTTATAAAAATGCTCAAACGATAAGAATACCAGATAGAGATCTTTTAAAAAAACAATCTCAGAAAAGGAAATAAGCTGTAAAGGAATTATTTTTTAAATCCTCCTAGTCCTGGATTAACAATAGAAGCCCTAACGAATTTTTAAAGAACAATTGGTACTCATACTTCACAAATTATTCTCAAAAACTGAGAATGAAAGTGCCCAACTAGAATCCTATTGTGAGACAAATATAATCCTAGTACCTAAACTAGGGAAAGATGAACTACAGAAGAAAAACTATATGATTATCATTCATAGATATAGGTTCAAAAATATTAAACAAAATTCTTTCAGCCTACAACAATTTGCCCAAGAAATCATTCATTATAATCAAGTGGGATTTATACCACAGCTACAAGGACAGTTCAATATTAGGAGAATAAGCAACATAATCATATGAAAACAAAAATATCCAAATCCACATGATTATCTCAATAGAATCAGAAAAAGCCTGTGACAAACTCTCCAGGTATAGGCATACAGGGGCCTTTTTAAAATATCATTATAAAATCTGTCTAAAACAGAAAACAAGCACAATACACAAAAAGGATGCCCTGGAACCTTTACAGTTAAGTGTGGGAGTGAAGGATGACCACTCTTTATACCATTATTTAGTATAGTTCTGAAAATACTGCCAAAAGCAATGAAAAAGAAGAAATCAAAGTCATAAAAGCAGGTAAAGAGGAGATAAAACTATGCCGATTTGCTAGTGTTATGATGGTATACTTGGAAATCCTAGAGAATTGGCAAAGATGCCAATGGAGAAAATGAATAGTTTAGCCAAGGGGCAGGCTACAAGATGAGTCCTTAAAAAAATAATTGCCTTTATATATAATAAAAATGAAACTCAAGGAACAATAATAATGAAAATGGCAATAGACAATGAATGGTTGTAGAGTGATAGGCACACTAACATATTTTTGGTGAAGCTGTGAGATGGTATAAACATTTTGGAAATCAATTTGGAATTGTTCAAATATAAAGACCAAAATGTCCATATATTTTGAATCAGAAACTCCATTATTGGACTTACACCCCAGGGAAGCCATCAATAAGAAGAAAATTCCCACATACACCAAAATATTATAGCAGCATTTTTTGTGATGATAGCAAAATAGCAACAAAGTAGATGCCCTTTGAATGGGGAATTCCTAAACAAATTGTGGTACATGAATATACCACATTTAAATCTTATTGTGTTGTAAGGAATGATGAGTGTGATGAGCATAGAGGACCATGGGAAGATCTGAGGAGCAAAATAAGCAAAGTCAAGAAAATAGCTACAAAAATCTAAGTGAAAAGAACCACCACATGCTAAAAAAAAATCAAAAGTGACAGTAACAAAATTAAAAAGATGAGTAGGACTCAAATGAAGGACTATGAGAGGAACCTCCAACCTGACCCCTTGTCAGAGGTGTCATTAAGAATATAGCACAAGACTTTCCAGGAATTACCTATTCATTAGAAGATCAGTTTTACTTCACTAAAAATAGCATGACTGTTTGTTACGTTATCTAACTAGCCACACACAGGGGAATTACACATTTATGAGCATAGCCCATATTTCTGTGAGGTATCATCATAAATCAATTCTTCATCAGGACTTGCGTCAGATTCAGATTGGGGAAAAACTGCCTATCCAATAGACCCCGAGATGGCTGAATGCTGCCTTCTTTGAAGCCTCATGTAGCACTCTGCCTTCTTTCTTTGTTTCATGTGGCAGCATTTTGAAGTCCAGAAAGTGAGTTTCAATGGACGCAAAAATGAATGAAGTGA
>CM053622.1:469814654-469832474 GCA_028646595.1 Phalanger gymnotis | reverse complement strand
GGGGGGGGGGGGAGGAAATGGGGAGAAAATTTGTAATTCAAACGCCTGTGAAAATCAATGCTGAAAACCAAACATGTCAAAAATAAAAAAAAATAATAACTATTGAATTACTGTTTTGGTAGTATTAAATATCTGTCATTCTGACTCCACCAGATTGTTGTGACAAAAGCTCTTTGTAAATTTCAAACTCTAGCATGGCCCTCCTCTCAATAGAAAGATCATGAATATGTGATGGGAAATGTTGCATATAGGTCAGATGAGGTCATTGTGCCTGGTAGTTTTCCATACCTGGTTTTCCTTGTTACAAAAGAATGTTCTATGGAAAAGTGGGGCATATAAAGAAATGGCTGACTGATATTCAAAAGGCATCCATAAAACTTTTAAGAACTTAAAAACCTTAAAGTTATATGCAAAGGTGATTTTTTTCTTACATATGTACACACATACATGTACCAACACTTTGGGGAATAAGGCACATTGCTGGTGTGGCTTCTCCCTCCTACAATCCCAATGCTGGGTTCTCTTTAACATGCTGGTGACGACATATGGTGGGCATGGAGTTACATTGCCATGGTGATTCCCCTGCAGTGAGACAAGGTTTGTTTGCTGGATTTTTCCTCAGACACTGGGGAGAGAAAGGACAGAGAGCGTCGTGAGGATGACTCACTTCCAATGAGGCTAAGCTGGCAACAGCTTAGCTCCAGGGTTTTCTCATGTATTCATGGGAAGGGGGTGGCAGTGATGGCCAGAAATACCTGCCTCCAGAAGGCTGACCTCAGAAGCCCTCACTGGTTTAATAGACTGCTTCACCCATCCTTAAGGTTGTTGCTGTTGTTCAGTTGTTTCAGTTATGTCCTATTCTTAGTGACCCCATTTGGGGTTTTCTTGGCAAAGATACCAGAGCGGTTTGCCATTTCCTCCTCCCGAACCCTTACGGTGCATCTAGATTTTTTAAAGTTCTGCATGCCTGATGTTAGAGCCACAATTCTTCATATAGTATAGTGATAAATTTCAGGAAAGGAGGTCTTATGAAAGGTCTCCATGGTGAGCGTGCTGTCTCCATGGAGACCCCCTGCATAGTTAATAAAGCCACAACTTAATTTTATTTTTTATTTTGGATTTTCCCATGGCTTGTGCCCCCACCTTCAGCTTGGGAATGTGTGCAGGGAAATCACTGAGACCAGCCTTAAGTAAAATAGGCAAAACCGACCTTTAGGATCCCCAGATTTCCTGTTTAGTGCCTCCCCTCCCCCCAACGAAAAGAAGGATGAACACCTCCAACTCAGGGGCACTTTCCTTCCCTGAGAAGTTCACATTGCCCCTGTGGAATCTCGTGTGTTTCATTGCTCTTTCTTATCAGAATCTTCTCTCAGAAAAGCCCACTCCCGTTATGCTATAAAAGGCTAACAGGGTTTAATAATTGCTTTTAAAAACAGCAAATAAAGGAATGAGATCGCTGGAGCATAGATTTAGAGATGGAAGGGGTCACAAAAGACATCTGGTCCAATCCTCTATGACAGATGAGGAAAGGTATCTGTGCTGGGTGCCTTCTTTCCCTGCTCCCACCCCCTTTCAGCATCCTTTTGTATGTTGTCTTCCTCCATCAGGATGTAACCTCTTTAAAGTCAGTGACTCACTTTTTGGCTTGTTATTTCTAGTCCTGGGGCTTTGCATAGTGCCTAGCACAGAGCAACCACTTAATAAATGCTTGTTGACAAGATGCCTGAGGAAACTAGATTTCAGAGAAGTTAATAGACTTGCATAAGGTTATATAGAAAGAAAGCACCCAAGGCAAGATTTGAACCTAGGTCTTCTAACTGACTCCACAGTTTTTGAAGAATGTAGAGAAGCATGGGGAAACATATGAACTGATGAAAAATGAAGTATGAAGAACCAGAAAAAAACAACACACATAATGACCTTGACAATGTAAATAGAAAGCAAAACAGTCCTGTATGCTATGTACATAATTATTAGTTCCAAAGTTAATCCTAAGAAGAGACAAAATAATGTGTGTCCATCCCTTCTTTGCAAAGGTGGGAGAGTATGGGGGCAGAATATGTTTTGCTTTAGCTAATCTGCTCTTTTTTCTTTCTCTTTTATCCATTGTAATAGTGGATAACTCGCTGGGCAGGGTAGGAGATAAGTATACATTTGGAAATGAGATGCCTAATATTTTAAAGAAAAAAGGAAGGTTTTAGCCTGGGTGATCTCTAAGGTACTTCCCAGTCTGTAATCCTGTGATACACTTTTCTAGTCTTGTACCCAGTCTAGCCTGTATGCCAGGACTCTGTTGTTCATAGTGCTTTTGTTCTGATTTTGACCTCTTTCTCTCCTGATTTGGATTTAGCAATCCTCCCATTTTCATAGGATCATGTATTTCAATCAGGAAGGGATCTTAGATACCTTGTACCAATCTGCTCTTTTTTGCAATTAGGAAACTGATATCTAAAAAGGTTGTCTCACAGATAGTAAGAGTCAAGGGTGGAATTTAAAACAGTTTCTCCAGCTCCAAACCTGGTATTCACTCGACCACACTGGCTCCATCTAATCCTACTTCCTGTTTGTTGCGTTTATTTCTGCCTAAATCTTGATTCTGCAAGCAACATGACTTTAACTCTCATTTATTTCCCTTGCCATCAAGGTGCTCTTGACCGTGGGCCTGTCTGGTTTTACTGTGGCAGTTACCCTATGTTTATGAGCCTTTCCTACACAATAGTTCCTTGGTACATCCAAAGATCAGGAGGGTTGGAATGTGAGTGTAGCTCTCTACTAAAGGACAATCAGTCATTTGCAGTTCTTTTTTGATTCCTAGAGAAGTGAGGACATATAGAAAGTAGAATCAAATTTATGTAATGGGTTTACCAGGAGCATTTCCACTTCAATTTGATGAATTGCCCAAAGGTAAGCCTTTATTTGGAGCCTCCCTCTCCACAATAGTGAGTATGGATATACTTATTAGTATAAGTATCAGGTTGCACAGTGGATAGAGTGCCAACCCTGAAGTCAGGAAGAGTCCTCTTCCTGAGTTCAAATCCTGTCTCAGACAGTAGCTGAATAACCATGGGTAAATCAGTCAACCTCATTTGCCTCAGTTTCCTCATTTATCCCACTTAGCAGCCTGATCTCCTTTCCCTATGGCACACTGTCAGGCAGATGTTCATATTCATGAGCATAACAAATAAATATCAACCAAATTCTCATTATTTGGAAGGAGCAATCTTAGTTCTAGAGAACAGAAGCTGAAACACTCTCCTTTCCTCAAGCAGAGAGGTGGGAGATTACGGTATGGAATATTCAAAGTGTCGGTAGCTATGATCACTTCATCTGTCAATTTTATTCAAACATTTGTTGTTGTTGTGGCCAAGGTAGGTACAGAAATAACTGTCAATGTACAAAACGAAAGACTCAATTTTTATTAGACTTAGTTTAAAGACACCTCTTCCATGAAGCCTTCCCTGAGATTCACAAATAATTATCTTTTCCCCATTCAGATCTCAGAAATTTTGCTTGTACTGTATATGTATGTGTGTATGTGTATATACCCACATACATGTATACTACACATAGCTAGGTGCTGCATATAGAATGCTAGGTCTGTTGTCAGCAAGACTTGAGTTCAAATCTGGTCTCAGATACTTACCACCTGTATGACCCTGTGCAAGTCACTTAACCTTGTTTGCCTCAGTTTCCTCATCTCTAAATTTAATTGGAGAAGGAAATGGCAAACCACTCCAGTATCTTTGCCAAGAAAACAAAAAGGGGTCATGAGGAGTAAGACATGACTGAAAAATGACTAAACACCAAACTATATATACGTGTTATGTTATAAGTAATTTCAATTGTGTCATGTCCATTCTATCCAACAGTGATAGAGATCATGTCGAAGCGATTTTTTTTTCTCCATCATCACCTGACTTTGAACAAAATGCTTAATAAACATTTTCTGTTGTTACAAGACTGGGGGTGGGGTGGGGAGTGGAGTGGAACTGAGGGAAGCCTAAAGAGAACAATAGTCCTTTTAATAATAAAGATTTTGAGTCACTGAGAAAACAAGTGCCAAATTAGATGTTTCCTGATTCTGGTTAATTGAAAGGTGCTGCCCACATTACTGCTTTCTCCATTCAATTAGCCACATCTGCAGAAGGGATATAAATATTTAACAAGCATTCAGGTGTTAGAGTATTGTATTAGAGGCTTTGTCTAATACAATTTGTCTGTTGCAAAGGTCTTGCTTGTTATTCAATATGGGAACTTTTATCATAAGTTTATTAAAATCTCTTGTCCCATTAATCAAAGCTTTCATGATTATTACGCAAATGGGAGAATTTATTAACTCACCTAAAGAGAGTGCAGATAAAAGCTGCGTGGGTAGAAGAGGGGCAATACTATCAAAATTTAAGACAACTGAATGCTTTTGTTTCTTTTAAAGTCAATACATATGTCAATTTGACATCAACTTGTAAACTCTAAACTAGGGAGGAAAGCCCAGTGGGCAATTTGGGAAGGTGTGAAGCTAAGGGATTCTATTTGCTGTTTAGTACAAGTATCTAGGGTGATAAGAGAAGAGTAGGGGAGAGATTGAGTTATAAGGAAGTTAGCCACCCAGCCCCATACCACGCCCTGCTACCTGGATCTAGCTTGTACAATGCTGATCCAAAGCACTTAACACAGTGCGAAGGAAAAAGTACTGGGGTCAGGGAACCTAGCTCCCCTCTATTACTTACATGACCTTAGATAAATTACTTAACTTGAGGAAAGTAAGTGGCATAGTGGATACAGCACTGAGCTTGGAGTTAGACTCCAAGGTTGAATGCTAACTAAAGCACATGCTAGAGGTGACCTTGGGTAAGTCATTTCACCTAATCTAAGCCTCAGTTTCCCCATGTGTAAAATGGGTATAATGATTGCACCTATCTCAATTGTTGTGAGGGACAAATCTTTTAATATGCGTAAAGTGCTCTAGAAATGTTAAATATTAATGATCCTGGACCTCAGTTTCCTCATCTATCGAATGAATGAGGTAGACTATGTTGCCTCTTAGATCTCTTCCAGCTAGAGAGCTATAATATTTGTGACTCTATAATCCCACTGAGATAAACTCCAAGGATTATTTTACCTTTTACACAGTGACCTGCAATCTTTGGACTCCAAGGCCAGTAGATTCTAATATACAATACTGTATATACCTTGACCTGGTCCTGTCCTTCCCATATCACCTTCCCACCTCTTCCAACAGTTTATATCCTTCTATTTGTCTTCTATCATTTAAAGCATTTAACTTTTTAAATGAAACAGCGTGGTATGAGGGATGGAGAGCCAACCTCAGAAACAGGAAGACCCAGGTTTAAGCGTTACTTCTGACACATACTGGCTGTACCACCCTGGGGAAATCATTCAGTCTCTCTGTATTCTAAACAAGTGGTGTCATACTTGAAAACCAACTGATCCCTGTGGACTCCACATAGACTTGGAAAATCACAAATGAACACTATGTTGCATTGTATTTTAATTTATTTTGCTAAACATTCTCAATCACATTTTAATCTGTTTTAGGAAGTACTCTGGAGCGTTGGGGACCACAGACAGGCAGACTGTGTGTTTATGTCTGCTCTAGAAAACTTTAAGACTATGAGTTGCAGAGAACATGATGACTTGCATTGGTAGAGGAAGCTTCCTGTATCAATGAAATCATAGGTTCAACTCCTATCCCTATGTAAGTGAGGTGTGGCAGGATGTGGAGTGCTGGGAGTAGGTTAAATTTGGCTTCATACACTTACTATGTATTTAACCCTGGGCAAGTCGCTTATCATGTGCTTATTTTATTTGATCCTCACAACAACCTTGGGAAGTGGATCAAATAAGCACTTAGCACAGAGTCAGGCACATAGTAGGCATTTAATCAATGCTTGTTTCCTTTCTCTCTCTGATCCAGAATTCTGCCTAAGCGGCATCATAGAAATGTCCTAGGTTTGGCTGAACACCCAAGGAACAGCTCCAAAGATTTCCCTGAGTAATCTTTACTTAACCACCTCTCTTTAATGAATTCCTTGTCTACCTATTCACTGAGATTGTACATGACTAAGGGAAGCCAGTGATTCAACTTAACCACTGAGCAATTGGCATGTGTCTGTTGCCTTATATCACCATATTTCTCACAGTAGTGAACTGCTCTTGGTCAAAGTTGTCAGTTTCCAAAAGGGTGCCAATACTTATCTCTACTTATATTTGTAAAACAAATTTAGAACATGTTATCAAAACTATTGAGATCTTGGAACAAAATGGCAGGCAGATGAAGTTCCAAATGGGCAGATGTTGTGGAACTTTTAGTGGATTTTAATGACATTTGGTAAATAGATAGAATTTAATGACATGTAATTGCATAGAATTCACAGGTTCATAAAACCACCGACTTATTCCTATGAAATTTTGTAGGCAGATATTTGGCAGAAGAAGGGAAGGAACAATAACATTCTCATTATTTTATACCTTTGTACTACAAAGAATGATGCATGTATAGTCGATGCTTAATCTGCCAAATATCTTTTGATGATGTACATATTAGCTAGCAATACAAGACATTTTGCAAGGTCAGTAAACAGAGAATATCCATTTCATTCAATCTGTGTTATGTCTGTGTGATGATAAAAATTGTTCTAATGGAAAATTCTGAAGGGGTCATTAACAGGACTCTGAAAGGAGTTTGGGAAATTGCCATCTTGGATAGATTGTTTTAAAAAGAAATTCACAGGCACTTGCTTGAAAGATATTGAAACCACGAAAATGCATGCTAAGTAGAGGTAAGTAAATGACCAGTCTCCTAGAATACAAATAGTCTACAAAGGATTGATAAACAGATCACAGTATTATCTTAGACAATTTGCAAGGACATTCACAATTATGTTCTTGCTTCTAAGCACAATCTGCATGTTGATGTAACTGATAGGCTAAGGTTAGCTTCAAATAATAATGGATAAGTAGGTAAATTGGTGGTATCTTCTGTAGGCAGAATGACTCCTTGGCAGTGCAATAAACAATGTGCCACTATGGAAAGTGGGCTGGATTTGGAGTGAGAAGATCTAGGTTTGAACGTGTGCTCTGACATTTACTAGCTGTGTGGCCTTGGGCAAGTCACTTACCATCTCTGGCGCTCAATTGCCTCCAGTGTAAAGTGTTGGGCTAACAACTCTTAAGGTGCTTTGAAGTTCTAAATCTGTCATCTTATTTGCAAGATCTATGCTAGTGACCAGAATGAAATATTGATACAGAACATTTTCAAATGGCTCAGTATGTACTACACGTCAAAAAAGGCAGGAGGGGAAGAACTCTGTTAGAGTACAAGTTCCATGAGGCCAGGGTCTGTTTCTTGTTTGTCTATATGTTAAAAATGGTTTCATTGCATGTGGCATTTTGCAATGGAAGGAATTCACATCGACTCATGTGCTGCCATCCAGAAAGGCAGCATGCCATTGTATTTATTACTTAGGGAGGGAGGGAGATATTTCAGTTGCCTACCAGCTGGCACTCCCCTTGAGCCAGCAACAAGTCTTCGCTGGAGATGCTCTCTGCTCTTTGTGTTGGAATAGCCTTCCAAAGGGTTTCAGTGTCCCCTCTGGCCACCAGACACAACAGGATCCTCGCTGCCAAGATCACACTTTGATGGCATATAAGGCCATTCAAACACCCCCTTGCTGGGTCCAGAGATATCTAAGGGATAAAATGGACAATTCAAAGTATCAAAAGATAAAGTCTACAGTCCTAAACAGTTCTAGACTTCCTGCCCCATATCTAGGCTCTCCTCTGTCTGCTCATAACCTCCCCATTCATAGGACCCATAGGCTCAATTTACTATGATCACACATTTTACTGAGCATAATGAAAATGGACTAAAATGGGTTTTAAGAGCCCCTTCAAGGAATCTTTTTCCTCTAGCCATTCCCAAAACTTCTTCCCTATGTCCCACCTCCATCTCAGGAATTCACAAACAGTTGTGAAAAGAGACAGACAGAGAGACAGAGACAGAGAGAAAATGACAGATAGAGAAAGAGAGAGATACAGAGACACAGAGAGACAGAGAGAGACAAAGAGAGACAGAGACAGAGAGTGAGTCTAGGATGCCGGTTCTGGATCTCACAAAGCAAAGCAGGAGAAGAGCCCTGGGAAAAACTAGTCTTTGCCTTCTTGCTCACTGGCTGTTAGGGTTCTCTATAACTGTCAGACTTGTGAATCTGGCTGCTCCAGGCCCTGTGTCTGCTCCAAGATCAGATTTTCCTCCTTAGGTTGGTGTTTGACAATCTCGTCCACCATCCTCGCAGCATTATCTATGAATAAAAGGATATTTCTTTGAGTATTGAGTTCCTACAGAAACATTCTTCATGCAATGCTGCTAGAAACTTTCTGGGCTTCCTTATCTTAACATAATTCACAGAATCCATCTCGATTTAGCTTTATGCCTTCCTTAATTTGAAATGGGATTGTGGGAGAGGATGCTAACATATGATCAAAGCTTCCTGGAAGTATGATAATAAATTTTGCCTGTTTCACATTTCAGATTCCTCAATAAATCTTGCCTACTCTGAAAAGCCCATAAGAGCTTGGTTAATATGGCAAAGGTTAATTTCATTGACTTCTCAAAAAACCTTTGGGAAAATATTTAGAGATTATCTAGTCTAATATCCCCCCTACAATGCATATTCCAAGGAGAAACCCCCTCTACAAATTTCTTATAAAGTTTTTATCTAGGTGCTTTCCCCATTTTAAAAATACCTCCATGGCCTCTGCTAATCCCTTGTTTAGTACCTCTTTCTTCCTTTCACTGATGAGACCCTCGAAAGGATCCAATCTTTCTGTTTTTTTTTTACTTTCTCATTAACCAATTCATTTCTCTCTCACTTAAATCTGGTTTCTGACCCGAACATCACTCTGTAAACCTCTCCAAGGCTCCCAGTAATCTTGTAACTATCAAGTTAAATGATCTTTTCTCAAATTTTATTCTCTATGACCTCTCTGTATCTTTTCGGGTTCATCATTCATCTATCATCTCTTAATTTGAAGTGCCTTTCAACACTTTGTCCTTGGCCCTCTTCCTTGTTTCTCCACATTTTCCCTTGGTCATCTTATTTACTCTCATAGGTTCAATGAACAGATCCTCAAGAATACTCCCAAATCTAAAGATGAAGTCCTAGCCCATGCCCTGAAATCCAGTCCCATTTTGCTGGTTGCCTATATCTCCACCTAGATATCCCAACATCATCTAAAAATGAGCAAAAGCAAATGAAATCATCACCTCCTATCCATCTCCCGCAATGGTTCCCTTTTATTAACTTCCCTACTTCCATCATTAGACTGCTGTATTCTCCTACGCTTTGTTCCAGAGGAATGCTGTCAGCAACATAATGCAATTCGAATGTATGTGGATAGGAGAGATTAAAAAGTGATACTATCAATCAATCCTTAAGAGAGTACATTCTAATTATAAAGGATGACTGAGAAAAAGTTGAAAAGTAAGGGCTGGAGAGAGAAGGAAGTAAGTTAGAGGGCAGAATGCTAGCAAATAGAGGGATTTTAGGCTTGAACGGTCATGTTGGAGTCCAGTTGTGGAAGGCCATAGTTGAGGGTTGCACCTAGACAAAATTGTGAAGGAGTCAAAGGTTGTTTGCTGATAACTCAACCTATCTGTGAGTACTCTATTTTCCAATGTGCCTAGTGAGCGAACACTAATATTGCTTCCCACTCCCCCTTCATGACTCTCTCTTCATGGTTCAGTTTTTCTCTTCTACCCACTCTTGACTTTAGGGTTTTTGTGACTCTTCCATGGCCTGGAACTATCTCCTTGCCCTTCACATTGTCCAATAACAAAGTCTGTTAAACTCACATTTTTCTTCTTGTCTTTCCAGATGTAGTTTCCTCACCAGTGAGAAGCACTGAGGCAGCTCAAAGTTTGTTTTTTCTTCCTCTAGTAATCACATGTAAAATTTCCCAAATAAGATAATATACGGGTAGTATTTTACAAACCTTAAAGTGCTATGTATATATATATATATATGAATATATATATACATAAATATATATGTATGTGTGGGTATGTAAGTTCTTATTAATAGTATTTTCTTTTATTTGTCTTTTTTGTGGCTTTATACCATGACTTGACCTATACGCTTCTTTCATTGACAATCTGGGATTTACACAATGAAAGGAGAAAGGCACTTTGAATTTTCATTTTTTATTGTTTTCCTCCTACTAAGGAATACATGAATTCAAATATGTCCTCAGACATTTACTAGTAGTGTGATCATGGACAAGTTGCTTGACTTTATCTGCCTCAGTTTCCTCATCTATCAAAGACTGAGAAATAGCACTTACCTCTCAGGTTTTTGTGAGGTTAAAATGAAATGATATTTATGAATTTGTAAATGCTATCTATTATTGTTGTTGGTGGTGTCATTACTCAAGTATAATACATTCTACATAGTTCACTCTTGACCTTTTATCCTTCACTACCTTACAAAAAGGTATTCTCTAGGTCATTTTGTCCTTTAAAAGGAAATCCAGAACTATTTCTAGAGACAGTGTAATCTATGCCTCGTGGAATGTTTAGTACATGTGTATCATAAATAATAACTGAATTTGCCAAAGCCAGTCACGTTTTACACAGAAGACCCCAATTAAACTGATAGTGAGTGGTAGAATAAACCTGTCAAAGGAAATGTATTTACAGTGAACTAAGCAGGAGAGACCTTTGCCCAAGTTAGATCTTCATCTCTTTAAAGTCATGGGACTTCCAAATTTCCATGAGATCAAGCCCTAAATAATAAATCCATTTGGTTTTTGCAAACCCATGAAGAAGGAGCTTCCTACTTAATAGTGGGTTGGTCATATTTTTTATGAGTTCACACATTCAGGGCAACCAAAGATAAACAAAATCATCCCAATAACCCGAGAGACACAAATTCTCCATTTCTAGTCTTTCCCCCCTATTGATTCATATCTAATATGTGGGCCTATGTTCTACATTTTGCATTCCCAGAGAGAGAGGGTCGGTAGGGGGAGAATCAGCAACTTTTCAAAAGTGTCAGGCTCAAGTTCTGATTACACTTCTCCCAAGATGTAGGCAAGATTGGCATGCACTCTGGCTCCTGACCCTTGTGAACTGGAATGAAGAGTGAACAAGAAGGGGCTAATTTAGTCCAGTGAGGCCAGAAAGCTAAATTAGGACTCAATTCCGAAGAGCTTTAAAAGCTAAACAGAAGAGTTTCTATTTTATCATACAGGCAACAGACAGCCACTGGAATCTATTGAGTGGGGACATGACAGGGTCAATTCTATGCCTAAGGAAATCACTTGGGTAGTATTCTATAGGATAGATTGGAGTAGGAAGAGATTTTAGGAAAAGACATCAGGTAGCTATTGCAACGACACAAACTTAAGGTGATAGCTGTGTGAGTGGAGAGAAAGAGTAGGATGTAAGAGATGGAGAGGTTGATGAATCACTAAAAAGCAGTTAGATAGGAAAAGCAGCAGTTAGAAGGTCCAGGAAAATATAGTGTCATGAGAGCCTAGAATGAGAAGGTATCAAGGAGAAGCACCGAAGACTGAAAAAGACCATCAGATTTGGCAAAGAGCGATTGAGAGATCAATGATACCCTAGAGGACTAGCGATCAAATATAACTACCACCTCCTGATAGGCAGGTGAACGACTCAGAGTAGAGAATTTTTTTTTTCTGGTTATGGCCAATGTAAAAATTTGTTTTGCTTTTGACTACATATGTTTATAACAGGGGTTTCATTTTTTTTTCATTCTCAATTGGGGGAGGGGAGGTTGGTGGATTTTGGATTTATATATATATATATATATATACATACATACATACATATATACACATATATATACACACACAAGCAATAACAAAGATGACTGGTAACCTTGGAGAGATGTGATGAGGTCCAAAGCCAAATTGCAAATGTCTGAGCTATGAATAACAGAGGAGACAAAATGTAGGCAGACAGTTTGGACAGCTTTTTCAAGGAGTTTGCCTGAGAAACACAGTAGTGTTCTCTGCAAAATAAAAGTGCCAAATTCTCCCTGCATTTCTTTTAGAAATAAAAGAACAATAATATTGCTTTAGGGTCGCCTGTTTTAATCAGATCTTAGCCATTACTCCTCCAGCACAATCTCTCCCTCCTCGTCTTCAAGAATATTGAAAATTGAAGAAAAGGTAAACAGTATGTGAGGCTTTTTTCCCCTTAAAGTCGCCCAAGCCTATCTGACCTGCATATTTTTGGCCACTACCTTAGGATGCCTTAAAAACAAATACACAAACAAGCATATTATCTCTTAAAACAAGGGCTATACATAAAACACTATGGCTGTCGATTAGGTTATTGAAATGTGCATTTGTAGGAGATAACCACCTTCCTATGAATTCTTAATACTTTGGTGTCTTAAAAATTACTCTTCTAGTATTATATCTTCCTTTTCCATTTCAGAATCTGCTCACACTAGATTAGGCATATGTCTGTTGGGGAAAAAGAAATTTCCTATGTATTAGAACAAAAACACATTAAAATATAGCATTTCTGTTGTGTAGAATGTAGAGCCTTCTGGGCAAACAGATTATCTTTAAACTCATCATCTTTCCCCCCAAACTCACCCTTCTTTCCAACTTTCCAATTTCTGTCTAGGGCACTACCAACCTTCCAGTCATCCAGGATTGTAATGTGTTATCCATGACGACTCCTCACTGAATCATCTGATCCATTCTACTTCCATATGTCATTCAATCTCTTCTCTACTCATGTGTCCACCACTATAGTTTATGCTGTCATCATCTCTTGCCTAGACTATTACAATGTCTACTTAATTGCCTCCTTGCCTCATATATCTCCCCTGATCAATTGATCCTCTCCATACTTGCCAAAGTAATTTACCTCAGCTACAAATCTGACCATATTATCCCATCAATAGACACTAAATGTCTTCTTGTTACCCCTAGGATCAAATAAAAATTCTTCTGTTTGGCATTTAAAGTCTTTCACAGCTTAGCTTCAGTCTATTTTTTTTTTAAATTATACATTGCTTGCCACACATATTCTATAGTCAAGTCAAACGGACCTTCCTGCTGCTCCTCATACACAACTTCCATCTCCCTTGTGTATATCACAGCCTGTCTCCCATTCCTGGAATGCGCTTTCTCCTCACCTATATTTCTTATAATTTCTTGTTTCCTTCAAAGCTCACCTTAAGAGTTATCTTCTACATGAAGCCTTTTCTGATCTCCCCCATAACTGACATCTCCTCCGAAGAACCTTGAATTTAGTTTGTGTCTACTTATTTCTATATAGTTTCTCCCCCGATGGAATACAAGTCCCTTGAGGGTAAGAGTTGGTTGAATTTGATTTTTGTATCTGTAGGATATACAATGCTGTGCATATAGCAGGCACTTAATAAATGCTGATTGATTCTTTGATTGGTTAAACTGTTTCTGAATTTCTGACCTGACATGTTTCCCAATACAATCAATATTTTTCTACTATCATCATGGTTAACTATCTCTTCGATCTTATACATTTCACTGAACCAAGTATAATCCAAATCTGTCTTTCTTTTCTTTCTATTTCTTCTTTTGACGTCAAGGACTTCTTATACTCTGTCCATCTGCTAATCCATGTGTACCTTTGCCTTCAACTTCCTTTTAGAAGGCTCACTTGCTTTAGGTATATTTTTCCCTTATAAGTATATTTAAACTCATTCAAGGCTTAAGTTAATGAGTCAGGTTTCAAATATACATTAAAAAGATGGCATAGTCTTCCTTATGGAAGTGGTTTGAAACTACTTCCCTTAGTCATCTATTATTTCCTCCATTCTCTCTTGCCTGTTCCGCATACTAAATAGTTGACTATTTATATTTAACAAATGCTGGTTAAGTTCTTGTTTTCAACTAAAGAACAAAAGTTAAGATGGGGAACAAAATTAATCCATTAAAAGGTATTTTGAGAGCACCAGTAATTAGCTGAATTAAATGGATTCTTGTTAAGAGATTACTTTCAATCTCTCCTTACTTTGGTGGGTGGAAGAAGCTAACTTATAGGAAATACATTTTCTATATCTTGAGGATTTATAAAACACAGTAAATTATGTAAATGTACTGGAGACCAAACCTATTTCACATAATTCTAAATAGTTGAAGAGTAATTAAATAAAGAAAAAAACCCAACACACTCAGGTATGTATGCTTGGTTGGGGCTATTCTTTTGATATAGTCATTTATAACTGCCATAGAATCTACTAGTCATGGTGAGAGTTTCCCAAGGGAAGGAACAATAGCTCACATTATAACTTCACTCTCTTTCTCCCAGAAAAGTTCAGCCTCTAGAGATATCCCTAAAGTCTTGGGGTTTAGAACCACTATCATTTATATTTTCTTTCAAATTCACCCTCATCTCCTCTACTGGCTTTCTTGGCTTTTATTTCTATTTCTATTTATTCAAAGTAAGGAAAGGTTCATGATGCCTAGTACTTGTATGTGAGAGGAATCTTTATAATATGAAACATATTACATATTCTTAGCCTACAAATTTTTTTGTGGACTGGCCATGCCTTATTTTGTCTTTGCATCCCCAATAGCTAATCTCTCACAAACGAGTTATTAAGCACTTACCGTGTGCCTAGTATCAAATGGAAGTTTGTATTCTAAGAATTCTAAATATTTTGCACTCTCTTAAATATGGATTTTATTGAAATATGTTGGTTTTAATCTCTTAGTCATCCCTCTGTTCCTTCCCTGCCTCTCTCCCAAGAGTTCTTTACAAAAAGTATTTTTAAAGTACAACATAAAGAAGAGGATGAAGAGGGGTAAAGGCCCAATACATCCTATAAACACCTTTAAAATGATATTATACATAATATTCAACACCTATGGGGCCCTCCAAAACTTTGCAAAGGAATGAAGAGAACTGAATTCTCTTATTTCTTCTTCGAGACAAGCTTTTCCTACATAATTTTGCAACATTCATTTTTTATGCTTTATCATGATTATTCTTTTCATTTACATTGTTGTAGTCACTGTGTATACCATTCACTTTGTATCTGATAATTTAAATTATTCCATGCTCCTCTGTATTCATCATGGGTATTATTCCATTATCTTTGTGTGCCACAATTTGTTTAACTGTTCCCCAAGTGGATGGGATTCCACTTCCCCCCCTCCCCAGTTCTTTGCTGATACACGAATGCTGCTAAAAATATTTAGGGTTATATTAACCTTTATTTTTTTTCAGTGCCTACCTCTGACCTCCTTGAGCTATACATATGACTAGCAGAGGAATTTCAAGGTCAAAGGATATGGACACTTCTGTTATTTCATTGGCAAAAGTATAAATTGCTTTCTTAAATGATTGAACTAATTCAGCTCCAATGACAATGCATTGTCAGTATGCTTGTCTTTCCACAAACCCCACAACATTGTCTATTCCAGTCTTTTATCATCTTTTCCAGTTTGCTGAATATGAGGTAAAACTTCAAGGTTATTTTCATCTATATTTTCCTTTTTATTTTGCTTTGGAGAATTCTTTCAAATGATTGTTAATAGTTTGTATTTCTTCATTTGAGAATTATTTTCTCATATCCTTTGACTACTTTTCTATTGGGGAATGGCTTTAGGTCTAATATATTTGTTAATTATCTACATAGGTTAGATACCAAACCCTTAATTAACTTAATTCTAAATCCAATACAATATATTGCACATAGATGGTTCATAATAGTGTTTCTTGGATATATAAACATGTATTCAAGGTCCAGTCAGTCAATAAATACTTAGCTAGCCCCTACTTTGTATCATGGATTGAGTTAAGTGCTGGTGATACAAATAGGAGCAAAAGATATTGCATACAATTCCCTACTCTCAAGGAGCTCACAGTCTAATGAAGGAAACATCGGGGCTCTATTGTGGGTCCTCATAAGGGAATCTATTTACTAATTAACAACATGCTAGTTTAATTCTACAAAAAGCAATAAACCTGAATATTTGAAAAAATAAGGTGCCAATTCAGACTTTCTATAGAATAATTCACACTGTCCTTTCCCCTGAAGTTTTTGTGTATATGGTTACTTCTCATTTAGATGTCATTGAACCTTATACAGGTGCAATCCTTCAGAGTTGAGTGCATCACTGTGAAGCTTACAAAGAATAAGAAGCTTTGAGTATCTCATTTACATATGAAAAAGATATGAAATCAACTGAGAAGCCTGTATAGACAATGAATTTGCCCCAAGGCATAGTTTATCTTTGTGTCTTATCCATACCTACTTATTTCTATCAGCTAACTGGAAATATTTTTTTTTCTAGTTTTCAACATTCATTTTTTGGGAACATCTGTTTTTAAAACTTTGAGTTCCCAATTCTCTCCCCTCCTTCCCCAGCCACCCTCCCTAAGAAGGCAAGCAATTCCGCATAGGCCACACATGTATCATTATGTAAAACCCTTCTACAATACTCATGTTGTGAAAGACTAACTATATTTTGCTCCTTCCTATCCTATCCCCCTTTATTCAGTTTTCTCCCTTGACCCTGTCCCTTTTCAAAAGTGTTTGTTTTTTTATTACCTCCTCCATCTATCTGCCCTCTCTTCTACTGTCCCCCATTTTTTATCTCCTTCCTCCTTCTTTCCTGTGGGGTAAGATACCCAAACGAGTATGTATGTTATTCCTTCCTCAGGTCAATTCCAATGAGAGCAAGATTCACTCATTCCCCCTCATATGCCCCCTCTTCCCTTCCTAGAGAACTGCTTTTTCTTGCCACTTTTATGTGACATAATTTACCCCATTCTATCTCTCCTTTTCTCCCTCTCTCAATATATTCCTCTCTCACCCCTGAAATTTGTTTCATTTTTTAAGATGTCATGCCTTCATATTCAACTCACCCTCTACCCTCTGTCTCTCTATATATGTATATTCCCTTCAGCTATCCTAATACTGAGGTCTCATGAATTATACACATCATCTTTCCATGTAGGAATGTAAACAAAACAGTTTGACTTTGGTAAGTCCCTTATGATTTCTCTTTCTTGTTTACCTTTTCATGCTTCTCTTGCTTCTTGTGTTTGAAAGTCAAATTTTCTATTAAGCTCTGTTCTTTTCACTGATAAAGCTTGAAATTCCTCTATTTTATTGAAAATCCATATTTTGCCTTGGAGTGTGATACTCAGTTTTGCTGGGTAGGTGTTTCTTGGTTTTAATCCTAGCTGCATTGACCTCTGGAATATCATATTCCAAGCCCTTCGATCCCTTAATGTAGCAGGTGCTAGATCTTGGGTTATTCTGATTGTGTGTCCATGATATTCAAATTGTTTCTTTCTAGCTGCTTGCAGTATTTTCTCCTTGATCTGGGAGCTCTGGGACTTGGCTACAATATTCCTAGGAGTTTTCTATTTGTTATCTATTTGAGGAGTTGATCTGTGGATTCTTTCAATTTCTATTTTACCCTCTGGCTCTAGAATATGAGGGCAGTTCTCCTTGAAAGTTTCTTGAAAGATGATATCTAGGCTCTTGTTTTGATCATGGCTTTCAGGTAGTCCAATAATTTTAAAATTATCTCTCCTGGATCTATTTTCCAGGTCAGTGGTTTTTCCAATGAGATATTTCACATTGTCCTCCATTTTTTCATTCCTTTGGTTCTGTTTTATAATATCTTGATTTCTCATCAAGTCACTAGCTTCCACTTGCTCCAATCTAACTTTTATGGTAGTATTTTCTTCAGTGGTTTTTGGACCTCCTTTTCTATTTGGTTAATTCTGCCTTTCAAGGCATTCTTCTCCTCATT
>CM053622.1:469785733-469814154 GCA_028646595.1 Phalanger gymnotis | reverse complement strand
CTTATGATGGAGAGGGCTATCTACATCCAGAGAAAGAACTACGAAGTACGAATGCAAATCGAGGCACACTTCATTCTCGCCTTTTTTCTCCTCCACTTTTTTTTTCCTTCTTCTCTCTTTTGTATTTGTTGTTGGGTTGAGGTTTTTTTTTTGGTTCTGTTTCGCCTTTCTCATGAGTCATGAGAAAATGTATAAATTAATTCAATGCCTAGTTATACCTGGAAGTTATATGGGACGCCCTGCCTTCTTGGGGAGGGGGGGGAGGGAGGGAAGAAAATCTGGAACCCAAAATTATGTTGAACTGTTTGTTGCAATCTAAAAATTTAAAAAAAAAAAAAAAGAAGTTGAACCAGAGCTAAGCTTTGAAGAAATTTAGGGATTCTTGGAGGCAGAAATGAAGAAGGAGAATACTCCAAGCTTGGGAGAAAGTCTGGACAAGGTATGGAGCCAGGACCAGGAGTATTTCCACTATACTACTAAGAATGGATAAGATAGAATATGAAACTGAAAAACTCACCCATGGAAAGTCCATATGAACATTGGCAAGATTTTGCACAACACTAATGACTCAGTCTCATGCAATGTTGCCAACACATCAGTATACCATAAAACCTGTCTACTGTGCAAATTTAAACAATGAAGCATATTAAAGTCTTTTGAATACTGCACAGAAAAAAAAAAAAAGAAAATACATCGATACGCTAGAGAGTGTCCAGAAAACATACAACCAAGATACTGAAGTATGTCACATCTATAAAATGTGAAAATTGACTGTAAAAATTGAAGATGTTTAGCCTGGAGAAAAGGAGTTGGGAAGTACGTAGTTGTTGTTTGTCCTTCATTCTCAAATAGAATCAATGCCATCATGAGGGTGGTGTCTTAACTTGTGAGCGAATTGGGTTTAAATGAGCCAGAGCTGTGCAAAGCCATCAGCCTCACTCCCTCCTCCAGAATCATCAGAGTCCAGTGGAAAGATGAAAATCTAGAAGGATATGATACTTCTTCAAGTATTTAAAAGGCTGACATGTTGAAGATGACTTAGCCTCATTCTGTTTATCTTGAAAGAACAAAATTAGCAATAATAGAAGATGAAAAGAGGAAAATTCAGGCTCGAAGTAAGGGAAAGTGAGTGGGTTGTCCCTCATTAGAGATGTTCAAGTGAAGGCTGGATGACCACTTGTTCTTGCATTACAGTAGAGATTCCCTAAGGGTAATGGCTTAGAGGAGATTGCTAGTGAGATCCCTTCTGATGCTAAAACTCTAGGATTCTTTGATTTCTTTCCATCACACAGGTTATGAACATTTAAGGTGAACCTTGGGCTTGGTCTTTAAATGAGTGCAAACTGATTCTATGGAAGCTGCAAATATGCTGTTTAAAGTGAAGGTAAAATATAAATAAAAAGTATACTTTGTTTACTAGAGAAAAGAGAAGGGATATACACCGAAAACAGACTTGGTTCATTAGAAGGTCTTTACATCCCAGAGGAACCCTGACCTTTTTAGCAAAAAGAGAAATCTGTTTCCTTCTCCTTCCAAGAGAGAAATAATTTCTTTTTTTTCCAAAGGACAAACGTGGAACAGACCTGGACAAACCTACTGCAACTACAAAAAGTAATTTCATGCACATATGAGAAAAAATTTCAGTCTTCTTAAAGTTGTTGAATTCCAGGGAACCAATCAACAAGTAATAATTGAGTACCAACTATGTGCCAGATCGTCTACTAAGTACTAGGAACACAAATGCAAAAGAGAAACAGTCCCTCTCAAAGAACTTATGTTCTACAACATATTTACTGGGTACATGCAAAATGAATGCTCAGAAATTTGGGGTTTGGTAACAACTAGAAGAAGCAGGAGAATTCTCCTGACCCTCAAAGGAAGGCAGCAGTTACAAGAGGCAGAGCTAAGGGTAGTCAACTTCCCAGTCATCTGAAACAACCTATGAAAAAACAGGAAAGTGAGATTTGAAATATCATTTGTAAGGGGCACAAAATTCATCATTTTGGATTGAGCATAGATTATGTGAAAGGGATTAATGGAAAGACAAGTTCTAGGGAAGGACTTTAAATACCAAACAGGAAAGTATATACATTTATTTTTAGGTCAATGGGGATGCATTTCAATATTTTGAGCAGTTTGAATGACCTAACCAAACCTATACTTTAGGAATATCAATTTGGGTGTTTTGAAGAGGATGGAAAGGAAAAAGGGTGAAAATGAATGCCATTTTGCTAACCAGAAGACCATTGGGTTACTCTAGGTGAGAGGTGAGGAAAGACCTGAACAAGGGTGTTTATTGATATAAGTATATAGTTGAGGATGGAAGTGAAGGTTTGAAAAAACACACCCATCCTCCCCACAACAGCATCAATGGATTTTGAATTTCTTTTCACATCTAAATTTATAATACAGGATTGATGCAATTAAGAAAAGACTCAGTGTTTTGCTGTGAAATGTAACAGCCCCTATGTAACAAAGCTTTGGAATTCTATTTCAAAATGGAAGAAGATTTTCTTCATTAGTGGAAAATGTTTCAGGGCATGGCAGAGCTGTCTGTGCCTAATAGCTGCTCTCTAAACCTGGAAACAGTCTTGTGCATTTTGTTCAATTTTGTCTTTTACTATTTCGGGAACTTTAATAACATGAAAATGATTAACATTTATTTAATACCATCCATGGCACAAGATCAACTGCCAAGTGCAAGGACATTTGCTATTGAATAAGTTACTTCAAAGTGCTTTCCTGTAGATGATGTAATCATTGACTTGGTATCCATTAAGGCAAGAAAAGTAGAGCACCATTCAATTAGCAATTGTAGCTGTATGTAGGTAGACTTTGTTTTGCTGCTAATGTTACATATATTTGAGATGGAAAATAATGTTCTAAGAGATTGAGAAAAAGACAAAAAGAAGGGTCATATAGACGCTGAAATATTTGTAGCAGCATTTGTTAAGAAAATGAATACTCAGAAGCAAAATGGATGCCAACAATTAAAAATATTAGAATGCAAATAGAAGGCAGCAAAATGACCACTGGCCTTGGAGTCTGAAGACCCAAGCTTGAATTGTAGCTCTGGTGCTAGATCACCTCACTTGACACATAAGGGACATAGTTACTCCATTAAACAAGCGGGTTTATGTAGATGGTCTAGCAGATCCTTTCTAGATCCAAATGTATGATCTCATAATACCATAGTTTGCTGCTATAAGCAAATATGGAAAATTCAGAAAAATACACAGAACTATATATGTATTTATATAGACTGAAGTAGGCAGAATAAGGAGAACACTCAACAAATATAAATTAAAACAATCCTAGAATATAATGTTTTTCTCTGAGATAAGGAAGGATTCTATAGTAGGGGAAGGTGTAGGAATATCGGAAAATGATTATAGTGAAAAAGACAAAAGACATCAGTAAACAAAATCTATATACACATCAAACACCTAGGCAATGAGATGACAAAGTAGACAGAGTATGGGACCTGGAGTCAGGAAGCCCAGTTCAAATCCAGCCTCAGACACTTACTAGGTAGGAGACAATGGATAAGACTCTTAACTTCTATCTGCCTCATATTCCTCATCTGCAAACTGAGTATAATATAGGACCTACCTCCTAAGATTATTGTTCATAAAATGAGATAATATTTTCAAGTGCTTCACAAACCTTAAAACACTGTATAAACGCTAGGCATGATTAATATTATTCTGCTCATTAGTTCTAATAAAATATACAAAGTGAAAAGGGATGAAAGTGGATTTTAAACACCTATTGCTTTGAAATCTAGATGAAAAACAAATGCTGTAATAGGCTGGATGTGGAACCAAATCTAAGGCTGAAACTTTCAGTCCTTAAACTTCCAATTTCTGAAAGCTATGATATATCAGCAGCAGCAGCAGTCATTTCATTAAATAAATTGTTACAATAAATGAGCAAACACAAGCAAGAATTATATAAATGTCCTCATTTGTTTATTTTTTTAATTGAATTTAATTTACAATTCTGAAATCTCTCCCTCTAAACTTCTCCCTTTCCCTACCCATTGAGGAAGCAAAACATAAACAAAAAAAGTTAAAAATATGTAGTCAAGCAAAATAAATACTTTCATTCATCATGTTAAAAAAATGCATGCACACACGCATACACATGGACACACGCATATATATGTATTTGTCTGTGTATGTACATATACATGTATGTTATGTCTGTATACAAACACTTCAATCTTCACTCTGAGTCCATCAATTCTCTATGTAGAGGGATAACATGTTTCTTCATGAGTATTCTGGAATTGTGGTGGGTCATTGTGTTGATCAGAGTTCCTAAGTCTTTCAAAGTTGTTTATCTTTACAAATTTGTTGCTATTGTAGAAATTTTTCTGGTTCTGTTCACTCCATTTTTTATCAGTTCTAACAATTCTTCCCTAGTTTCTCTGAAACCACTTCATTCTTAAACAAAATAGTATTCCATCATATACCTATAACACAACTTCTTCAGCTATTCCCAGATGGATGGGCTCCCTAAGTACTACTTTAGCTATATCCCCAATATTTTGGTATATTCTCTTGTTGTTCTCATTATCTTTAATAAAATTGTTGATTGCTTCTATAATTTGTTCTTTGACCCATGCATTTTTTTAGGATTAGATTAATTTCCAATTAAGATAATATTTGTTCCAAAAGCCTTTTGTTTAATTTAATTTCTTTGAGTCATGGTTGATAAATGATGTATTTCATATTTCTGATATTCTTCATTTGTTTGTGAAGTTTTTATGCCCTAATACATGGTTAGTTTTTATAAAGGTGCCATACACAGCTGAGAAAAAGATACATTCCTTTCTATTTCCAATTAATATTCCTTAGAGGTGTGTTATATCTAACCTTTCTAAAAATTACTTGTGTCTGATTCTCCATGGTCCCATTTGGGGTTTTCTTGGCAAGGATACTGGGGTGATTTGCTATTTCCTTCTCCAGCTCATTTTACAGATGAAGAAAGTCATGTAAACAGGATTAAGTGACTTTCCCAGGATCACGCAGTTAGATTTAACGCCATTAAAGACTTTAGCTTAGCAATACACATAGGAAAAAGCAAATTGATGAAGGGGAGAAGCAGTGGGAAAAGAACCAGCTCTGAAATAAAAGGTTCTGGGTTCTCACCTCTGTCACCACTGACATTAATCACATATCTTATCCTCACTGTACCTCAATTTCCTCTTCTGTATAATCGAGATATTGGACAAGATGGCCTCTGAGTCTCCCTCAGCTCCGATAATATGAGTTTCTGATAACTTATATAGGCCAAATTAGGACATGTATATAGATGAACATATCATTGTCAATCCATCATTGTACGTATCTTGGACAGAGAATATTGATGTATGATGAGCTGGGCCCAAAACTAAATAAAAGGAGATTGAGTTGTATTGCGTTTCTGAAATTTTGTTGCATATTTAGCAATCCCAAACACTTCTTTCTCCCAAAGCTCATTATTTTAACACCAATAATAAGCACACCTCTACATCTGCAAATAATGAAAAACCATGGTCCTAAGAATAAAGAAAATTTCATTTGAATTGAAATTCAAAAGAAAGGTGAATGATGGGTGTAAAGAGGCTGTAGTATTTGACATGAGCATTAATGTTTAAAACATCATTAAGGAAGAGTTTTTACAGTGAAAGGAAAAATGGGATGGGGGTGATGGGCAATGCTTGAACATTACTTTCATTGGAATTGGTTCAAAGATGAAAGAATATATGTGAGTCTATATGCATATGTGTATATATATGCATGTATATATACACATATGCATGTATACATACATACAAACATACATACACAGAGTCACGTATAGAAATCTATCTTGCCCAACAGGGAAATAGGAGGGTAAGAGGACAAGATTGGGGAGCAGGGCTGGGAGGGTGGTTTCAGAAAAATGTGGAAATGCCTATATGAACTGACACAAAGTGAAGGGAGCAGAACCAGGAAAACATTGTACACAGTAATAGCAATATTGTTACTATGATAAACTATGAAAGATTTAGCTATTCTGATCAATATAATGATTCAAAACAATGAATGCCAAAGAAATCATGATCCAAAATGCTATCCACCTCCAACGGGAGAGTTGATGAACTCTGACTGCAAATAGAAGTATAATTCTCTCACTTTATTTTCCTTGTTTTTTGTGATATGGCTAACATGGAAATATGTTCTGCATTAATCCACATGTGTAAGTGATATGTTGTTTGATTTCTCTGTGTTTGAGGGAGAGGACAGGATAGAGAGCATTTGGAACTCAATATTTTTAAAAGAATTTAAAAAATAAATAATATTTTTAAATCATCAAAATGGTTATAAAAGGAAAAAAGAGGTAAGTCAGTATTTCAGTGAGAATGAGGAATAGCAAAATGTCTTATTGTTCCATTAATTAACATCCACCAAAAATCAAAAGACCTAGAAGAATGAATGAATGAATGAAAAAGTATTCATTATATGCCAAGCACGTTGCTAAGCAGTGGGGATATGAATATAGTGATTGTGGGTGATTGTAGATTGTGGCCCACCTCACACACTTTCATGTTAAGTTTTCAATGTGCAGAAAATATACATGCACACAATACAGATGTATGTATTTTGCATATATACATATACCTATATATGTGCATATATAGAAATATACACATATTACACAATCATTGAGGGAATCTGTGATTTGTTTTCCTTGATTATACACATTTGGTACAAGAAATATGGTTTTTTTCTCTTTTTTTTCAGTTGAATAGGAGTGAGAGAGAGAGAGAAAAGATAGATGTCTCACATTTTCTGAAAAAGAAATTAGGAAAGGCGATACAGGTGTGAAATGCTGCATGTACTTTCAGATGAGGTCACTGTATTATACATTATTATGGTATTAGTTTTACTTAACAGTTTTATTTTGAGACCTCTCACAAAGTGGAAACAATCTGTAAAAGCTTGTAACTTAAAAACAAATCTCAGAAATACAATTTTAAAATAACAAAGCAACAGCCAGAAGCATTGAGCCCACAAAGTTCACTTACAAATGCAGCATCACCAATTGACAAAGCTGATCTCTTACGTGCAGGACACAAGTTCTATGCTGCTGGGATGATTCACTGCTTGTCTGAATCCCTCAGGACAGTCTGCTGAGCTGTACTGTATGCAACTGGGACAAACTTTGCTGGATCTGCCAACTTTCAAAGTTAACAAAACCTTGTTCCATCCCCAAGCCTTCTTCATCTAAGAACAAGAAAGAATAGATACAACAGAGACAAAAGGCACAGTAGGACCATATGTTCATGAGCCACATGATGGCAAACTAGATAGAAAGATTCTAAGGTCACTCTCCCACCAGGGAGCCCATTGTAGTGTTTTCTTCACTCACTACCAGGGAAATGAAAAAGGAAAGAGAGACAGAGAGAGAAACAGAGAGAGAGAAAGAGAGAGAGAGAGAGAGAGAGAGAGAGAGAGAGAGAGAGAGAGGTCATTTGTCCAGTCAGTGCCCTATTTGTGTACAAATGTATGTTCTGCCTAAGCAACTAATCAAAGGGCTCTTCCCCACTACTCAGTAAGTATACAAGAAACAGTCACAGAATGTCTGTGCATTCTGTGGAGAGCCAGGCCCCTCCATTCCATATCATCACAACCTTCCAGAAGCAGGCTTATTCCCTTACCCCTGTTCCCAGGCCTAGGCCCTCATTTTCTAGTTGTCTATTACTCAAACAAAAGCAAAGACTACCTGGCTTCAAAAAACTGACATTCTAAAAGTGGAAACAACATACACAAATAAGTGGTGACGAAGAAGGAGCACTTTGGTCCTGAAAGTTACAGAGATGGTGGGTGAGGCCCAAAAGGGGTAGACCTACACACTGCACCCGTGACAAATGACAAAGCTGACTTGGTCATTGATCAAGAATGGAATGGTGTTTTATAACCATGGAAAAGAACTGAACAGGAAAGAAGGTACAGCCAGGTTTTGATGTTCCTCAGTGAAGGGACTATTCATACTGCTAAGATAATTGATTTATTTATTAAAGTATGGAAGACTCCTAGTCATATGTTGTCATGGATTAGCAAGAGTTAATAATTTATCACAAACATAATATAACACAATTCACACTTTGTGTTTATTTACAAGACTATTGTAGGTATAAATTATGATAATGTATTTACATGTAGGAACATGTAACATCTATATCCCAATCACTCTAAATTATTCTATCAGACAAAATCACATGAGGAAGAAAATAACTTTCATGAGAAGTCAGAGCAGTTTGTTTGCTTTAGATAGATGATTCATTCATTCATCACGTGAAACTTCCTATGAAGCGCATAAACAAACGTGTATTGGTAGGGTCACTTTGTTCAATGCAGGAAAAATAACTGATATGATTTCCAAAAGTCAATCACATTTTAGTGATGGACGGATGTTCACTGTGGGAAGAGGCAGCCCCGTGCACTTCTGAGAAAAAAGAAAATAAAAAACCTTTTCCTTGAGGATAAAACCAGTCATCCCAGGTGATCGTCGCTCTATCATCCTAATAAATGAAATTATATGTCCTTGCCTTGGTTGCAAATTGTAAATGTGATGTTTATGCCTTAGGCTAAAGATAAATCTGTAATTATCTAGAGATGCTCTGCTGTAATAAATGTGATATGGTTGTTAGTTATAACTTGGAAGATCTAATCCAGTGGCGATCCCTATAAAATAGGTTCCCATTGTTCATTGTGCTTTGTAAAGACCATACACCTGACATGCTTTGTGTCTGCTTTTCCCCAATATTAGATTCAATCCTTGTTCTGAGTATTTGGCTTTTCATTACATAGTGTCAATTGAGAATAATTATCCAAGCACAAAGCCAGCTACAAAAGAGAAAGCTGAAAAATCTAATAGTTGATGTTTTTATCACATCCACTGTATTATATGTTGTATATATAATTGTTAGATAATTGAAAGCTAGAGAGACCTTGAGAATCAGCTATTTTAATCCTCACTTTATATATGAGACGATCCACTTACTGGGGATGTTGCAGAGGGTTCAGTTTGAAATAGGCCACCCGTAACATACCTTCCAGCTCATATTCTGAGATTTCATGAAACTAAGACCCAGTGAAATTAAGAGACTGGTGTAGCTTATCAATAAAACAAAGTAAAACCTAAGTTTGCTGACTTCCAGTCCTGCATTTTCTAATTAATTAAGTAGGATTTCTTTCTTTTGAAAGAGATTTCTATCATATCCTTACATCTATTGATTTAAGGTTATAGAACATGAACATGTGGAAAAATGCCTACATTTCTTTTGTCTTAAACACCAAATATTATAACAAAAGCCCCAATTCTATTAATACTAAGTGACTGACATCTCATATGCCTCACCATTATTCCTTTTTTACTTACCTAATATTACTCAAGGTTCAATTTTCAGTTTAAATTTCCTAATAATCTTCATCTCTGTAGCTTGATGAGAACAACAGAAAAAGAAAAGGAAAGAAAAGATGGCCTAGAAAACTATGGAGAGGGGCGGAGCCAAGTTGGCACTATGAAAGGAGGGAACTACTGGAGCTGTCTCACAAATTCTGTCAGATACCTCTAAAAAAAGTGATTCTGAGCAGATTTGAGAGAGCTAGAAGCCACTAGTAGACTGAGTGGGGCAAGAACGCTGGGTGCATGAAACAGCACCAGATCACACCAAACAGGAGCAGCCAGGGTACCCAGCCAGCCCACTGGTCTGGGAGAGCATGTGGCCCACATAAAGTGGGAGCAGGAGCAGGCCCAGGGCAGAAGTACAAGATAAGGTGGTGATCCCCAGTCCTTTCAGCCCAGGACAGGAGTCTGTCTGAGCTATGGGAGACACCAGTGCAGAGCGTGGCCAAGGGAACAGCTACTCCTGAGGCCTCCAGTCCACATTCTAAAGATTTGAAACTCTCCTTCTTGAACTTCTGGGAGCCATGATTACTGAGTAAAATAGCTCTCATCCCTCACTTCCTCAACCAGATAATACTCCCTCAGGAGAAACCCTGAAATAGAGGAGCCAAAAGTGGGGCTACAGTAGCCTTTTACCTCAGGAAGTTGAGGAGAGGGCCCTTCTTGTGGTGGCAGAAGGAGACTAGGGCAGGAAGACAGGTGTCCCAGCAGGTCTCACCTCAGCAGAACAGCAGGAATTCCTGAGCTTCAGGGGGATGGAGTCAGCAAGCATCAACACCAAGGCCCCAGAAACACCTTTACATAGCTGGGGGAAGTGGTAGACACCAGCATAGACAATGGCTGAGACCACCCAGGCTGTAGCACAGCCTTAGGGGAAGAGGAGACTTCCAGCAGCCAGACCACCCCTCCCTCACACCTCATGAAACCAGAGGCCCCAGCACACAAAGCTAATGAGCAGGCCCACAGTTCCCAGCACAAGAACCTTGGTACAGATCCCCCTGAGCCCCAGAAGCAGAGATCCACTTTAGAAGTCTGGAAAAACATGAAAAAACAGACCATGAAAAAACAGACCAGAAAACCAAAGACTACTGATTCCTATTATGGTGACAGGGAAAATCAAAATACCAATTCAAAAGAGGAAAGCATTGACATTATATTGACTTCTAAAAGCTCAAAAGGGAATATGAACTGGTCTCCAGCCCAAAAAGCATCCCTGGAAGAGCTCAAGGAGGTTTTTAAAAACCAAATTAGAAAGGTAAAAGAAGAGAACAATCTTTAAAAAGTAAAATTGGAGAAATGGTTAAGGAGGTTCAGAATATAATTGGAGAGAATGACTCCTTAAAAAGTAAAATTAATCCAATGGAAAAGGAAACACAGAAGCTAAATGAAGAAAACAATTTGTTAAAAATTAGAATTGGGCAAATAGAAGTTAATGACTATGAGACATCAAGAATCACTCAAGTAAAATCTAAAGAATGAAAAAATAGAAGAAAACATGAAACATCTGATTGGAAAAAACAAGTGACCTGGAAAATATATCCAGGAGAGATAATCTAAGAATTATTGGTCTACCTAAAAGCCATAAAGAAAAAAGAGCCTGAACTGTATCTTCCAAGAAATCATCAACAAAAACCTGCTGCAAGGGTAAAATAATCATCAAAAGAATCCACTGATCACCCCCTGAAAGAGATTCCAAATTGGAAACTGCAAGGAATATTGTGGCCAAATTCCAGCATTATCAGGTCAAGGAGAAAATGCTGCAAGCAGCCAGAAAGAAGCAATTCAAATATCACAGAAGAACAGTCAGGATCATGCTGGATCTTGCAGCTTCTACAATAAAAGAAAGGAAGAATTGGAATATGATATTCTGAAAGGCAAAGGAGTTTGGACTACACCAAGGATCAACTGCCCAGCAAAGCTGACCATAATTTTTCAGGCAAGGAAATAGATATTCAATGAAATAAGGGAATTCCAGACCTTCCTGATGAAAAAGCCAGAGCTCAATGGAAAATTTGATCTTCAAATACAAAACTCAAGAGAGACATAAAAAGATAAACGGGTGGGGGGGAGTTATGTTGTTCAGTAAGGGAAAATTGTTTTCATCCTTTTATAGGATTACATTGATTTATATATGTTATATATATATATATATAATATATATATATATACATACACATATATATGTCGATCTTGAGAATGGTACAGTTATTATGACAATTGAAAGGGATATACATCAACTGAGGGTGTCAGTATAAAGTAACGGATGTGATGATAAAAAACATAATTAAGGAGTGCAAAGGGATTGTTCTGGGGGAAGAGGGGTAAGGGAAGATTTAGAAAAGGGTAAATTATATCACATGAAGAGGCCCAAAAACATCAAGGGAAAAAAGGGAAGGAGAAAAGCAGTGTTTGAGCTTTATCTCAACGGATTTGGTTCAAGGAGGGAATAACACACTCTGATAAGTACAGAAATCAAATCTGTCTTACAGGCAGTATGAAGGGAAAGGGGAAAGAAAAGAGTGGTGAATAGAAGGGAGGGAAAAAGTAGCAAGGGAAAAAGGATAAGATAGGGGAGGTGTGGGAGGTATCTCCCACATAGGGAGGGAAAATTTAGGAAGACAGTGGTCAAAAGCAAAACTTTTGAGGAGGGGAAGGGAGAAGGGACAAATAAAAGCATAAATGGAGGAGGGGGAAATAGGATGGAGAAAAAGACACAGGTAGTAATCATGACTGTGAATGTGAAAGAGATGAACTCTTCTATAAAATGGAGGCAGATAGCAGAATGGATTAAAAAACATAATCCTACAATATGTCATTTATAAGAAACATATTTGAAACAGGGAGATACACACAGGGTAAAGGTAAAAGGCTCGAGTAGAATATATTGTGCTTCAGCTAAAGTAAAAAAAAGCAGGGGTAGCAATCCTAATCTCAGACAAAGCAAAAGCAATGACAGATCTAGTTAAAAGAGATAAGGAAGGACACTATATCCTGCTAAAAGGCACTATAGACAATGAAGCAATATCATCACGTAACATATATGCACCAAGTGGTATAATACACTGTGGGCAGGTAGGATTTATCCCAGGAATGCAAGGCTGGTTCAAAGTTAGGAAAATTATGAGCATAATAATGAACATAAAGCAAATATCTTACAGCATATACCAAAATAAAGTCAAAATGGGTTCATGGTTTAAGAATAAAGGTTGATACTATAAGCAATTTGGGAGAGCAAGGAATAGTTTTCCTGTCAGATTTATGGGAAAGGGAAGAATTCATGACCCAACAAGAGATAGAGAACATTACAAAATGCAAAATGGATAATTTTGATTATGTTAAATTGAAAAATTTTTGTACAAACAAAGCCAATGGAACAAAGATGAGGAGAGAAGCAGAAAATTGGGAGAAAATCTTTACAACCAGTGTCTCAGATAAAGCCCTCATATCTAAAACATACAGGGAAACTGAGCCAAATTCATAGGAATACAAGTCATTCCCCAATGGAGAAATGCTCAAAGGATATGAACGGGCAGTTTTCAGAGGAAGAAATTAAAGATATCTATGGGCATATGAAAAATGCTCTAAATCACTATTGATTAGAGAAATGCAAATCAAAACAACTCTTAGGTACCCCATCTTTCCTGTCAGATTGGCTAACATGACAAAACAGGAAAATGATAAGTGCTGGAGTGGATGTGGGAAAATTGGAATATTGTTACATTGTTGGTGCAGTTGTAAACTGATCCAGCCATTCTGGAAAGCAATTTGGAACTATGACCAAAGGGCTATAAAAATTTGTATACCCTTTGATCCCGCAATACCACTTTTAGGGCTATATCCCAAAGAGATCATACAAGTGGGAAAGGAATCTATATATACAAAAATATTTATAACAGCTCTTTTTGTGGTTGCAAATAATTGGAAATCAAGGGGATGCCCATGAATTGGGGAATGGCTAAACAAGTTGTGGTATATGAATGTAATGGAATATTATTGTGCTATAAGAAATAAGGAGCAGACAGACTTCATTATAACCTGGAATGACTTATATGAACAGATACTGAGTGAGGGGAGCAGAACCAGGACATCATTATACACGATTACAGACACACGGTATCTGTAAGGACTAACTTTGATAGACTTGGCTCCTCTCATCAATGTAAAGTTCAAATACAGCTCCAAAAGACTCATGATGGAAAAAGCTACGCACACCCAGAGAAAGAATTATGGAGTCTGAATACAAATTGAGGTAAACTTTTTGCTCTCTTTTTTTCCTTCTTTTTTGGTTTCATTTCTCCGTTTTCATGATTCGTTACATTGGTTATAATTCTTCTTTACAACTGGACTACTATAGAAATAAGTGTAATGTGAAGATATATGTAGAACACACATTGGATTATATACCATCTTGGTGGGGAGGGGAAAGGAAAGGGTGGGGAGAGAAAATTTGGAACCCAAAAACTTGTGGAGTGTTGTAAATTAAAAATTAAAAATAAATTTATAAAAAAAGAAAACTGTGCAGACTTCTATATGATCAAAAACAAGCTCAACCACTTCAACAGGATTAATATTGTTCTGAGAAAATACCAAAAAATTTTCTAACTTCTCTCGTAATGTATATCATAGTGATATATTGGATAGTGTGGCTCAATGGACAGTATGTTGTTTTGGAGTCGAAATTGCAGCTGTTGAGTCATTTCAATTGTGTCCAACACTTTGTAACTCCATTTGGGGGTTTCTTGGCAAAGATACTGCAATGGTTAGTCATTTCCTTCTCCATCTCATTTTACAGATAAGGAAACTGCGGCAAAGAGGGTTACTTGACTTGCCCAGGGTGACACAGCTAGCAAGTGTCTTAGGCCAAATTTGAACTCAGGAAGATGAATCTTCTTGATTCCAAGTTCAGTATTTGGTCTGTACCACCCACCTGCCCGGAGTCAGGTTCAAATCCTGCCTTCTAAAATTTATCACCTGTATGACCTTGGGAAAGTCACTTAAACTCTCTAGGCCTCAGTTTCCCAATATATAAAAAGAGGGCATTCAATGAGACAGCCTTTAAGATCCTTTCTATCTCTAGAGCTCTGACCGTATTCATCAATCTAGACAGACTGTGTGACTAGATAGCGTATATGACCACATGGCGGAATTTTACAGGAGGCAGCTAGTGGATAGTCCTCGACATGGAATCAGGAAGATCTGAGTTCAAATCCTGTCTGAGACAGTTACCAATTGTGTAATCCCATAAAGTCATCGAACTTTCCAGACTTCAACTTCCTCATTTGCACAATGACTGGGTTGGACCCAATGACCAGTTTTATATCTTTGATTTATGATGCTAGGTCATTGTAATCTCCATGATCCTCTGTTGGATCTCTCCTGGGTATTTTTCCTGGGTCAGCTTTCTTCCTACCCTTGCCTTCTACTGGAGAGAAACACGAAAATGATCCCCTTCACTTACATCTATGAAAACAAATTTAAACAGAATTTACAGATCTGTATTTAGTCTCAACATTGTCCTGAATTTACCATTACTTTCACAAATGGTGGACTAAAATGTGTTGAGAACAGACTCAGTCAATCAATAAGCCATTATCAAGGGCCTGCTACATGCCAGGAACTGTGCCAAGCACTAGGGATACAAAGAAAGGCAAAAAACAGTCTCTCCTCTCAAGGAGTTCACAACATCATAGATAAGAGTCCCAAGTTGTTGTTGTTTGGTCATTCAGTAGCGTCTGACTCTTTGTGACTCCACATGGGATTTTCTTGTCAAAGATACTGGAGTGATTTCCATTTCCTTTTCCAGTGGATTAAGGCAAACAGTGATTGCCCAAGGGCACACAGCTACTGAGTGTCTGGGGCCAGATTTACACTCAGGTCTTGACTCCAGGCCCAGTATTCTATCCACTATGCTATCTAACTACAGCTATCTACTATCTAACCATGTCTCTACAGGCGTAAGGGTCCCCTCCAATGATAAATCATTATGTGCAATACCATTTATAATGTAACATGAACCTTTGAGGCAAGGCAACAATTATATGTTAAGCATTTCCTATGTGCTAGCCACTGTGCTAAGAGCTGGGGACACAAATATGACCAAAAAGAAAGATAATCCCTCCCCTCAAGGCACTTACATTCTAATGAGGGAGAACAAAATATATAAGAAAATGAGGGAATAAACATTTATTAAGCACATACTATGTGTCAGGCACTGAACTAATAGCTTTTCAAATATTATGTCATTTGACCCAAACAATCACCCTGTGAGGTGGGCACTATTATAATTCCCACTTTACAGCTGAGGAAACAGAGAGAGATTAAGTGGCTTGCCCAGGGTCAAATAATTAAGAAGCATTAGATTTGAATTCAAGCCTTCTTGACTCCAGAATCAGAGTTCTATCCATTGCATTTCCTAGATTCCAAGAAGGGAGCTGAAAAGAAGTAGGATATGAGTGAGGGGGAAGAGGGAAAAGTTAACTTTAGGAAAGTAAGAAACACAGCCAGGAGGGGCTAAAATGATAGAAAGGGCAAGTGATAAATTTTGGAGAGGATGTGGAAAGATTGGGACACTAATTCATTGTTAGTGGAATTGTGAACTGATCCAACCATTTTGAAGATCAATCTGGAATTATGTCCAAAGAGTTATTGAAAAACCAATTCCCTTTGGGCATAATAAGAGAACATTGTATACCGTAATAGCAATATTGTTTTAATAACAACTTTGGAGGGAAGAGCCAAGATGGAGGCTGAAAAGCGGGGACTTGCTTAAGCTCTCCCCCAGGTCCCTCCAAACACCTGTAAAAATGGCTCTGAACAAATTCTAGAGCTGCAGAACCCATGGAATAGCACAGGGAACCAGGGCCCCAGCCCAGGACAGCCTGGATGGTTGCTAGGAAGGGTCTATCACACAGAGCTGGGAGCAGAGTGGAAGCATAGCCCAGCGTGGGCTGTGCCAGGACCAACCAGAACAGGAGCTGGGCAGAATAGGCCCTAGAGCCCTGAATCATTGAGCTCTGGCAGTTATCATACTTCTCAACCCACAAACACCAAAGACAACAGAGTAGGTTAGTGGAAAAACTGCTGGATCAGAGTGAGAGGAGTGGGTAGTAGGCTCTGGCCCCAGGTGTGGCTGAGGTGGTGTAGGTCTACAGTTGCTTCCAGAGCTCCAGCAGGGGTTTCTTCTGGCCCCAGGCCCACCCAGTGGAAGGAATTAAGTGGTGGATCATAGCAGGAGTGCAGAGCCTGATTTGCCCTGCTTGGATCAGGTTGACAGTTCTTGCGGGAGGAGGAGCACTGGTGTGGCAGAGCTAACTGTGTAGAAGGAGCTCTGAAAACAGCAGCACAGCCCCTAAAGCTTGGGACAAAGTACTCCCTACTCTACAAGCAGTCATACCCTGCTGAAAAACTCAAGGGTCAAGTAGTTGGCTGGGAACATGAACAGGCAGCGAAAACAGACTGAGACTTAGACTCAGACTTTAGAATCTTTTTGGTGAAAAAGAAGATCAAAACATACAGTCAGAAGAAGTTAACAAAGTCAAAGAGCCTACATCAAAAGCCTCCAAGAAAAATATGAATTGGTCTCAGGCCATGGAAGAGCTCAAAAAGGATTTGGAAAAATAAGTTATAGAAGTAGAGGAAAAATGGGGAAGAGAAATGAGAATGATGAAAGAAAATCGTGAAAAACAAGTCAATGACTTGCTAAAGGAGACCCCAAAAAATGCTGAACAACATAACACCTTAAAAAATACACTAACCCAAATGGCAAAAGAGCTCCAAAAAGCCAATGAGGAGAAGAATGCCTTGAAAGGCAGAATTAGCCAAATGGAAAAAGAGGTCCAAAAAGCCACTGAAGAAAATACTATCTTAAAAATTAGATTGGAGCAAGTGGAAGCTAGTGACTTCATGAGAAATCAAGATATTATAAAACAAAACCAAAGGAATGAAAAAAAATGGAAGACAATATGAAATATCTCACTGACAAAACCACTGACCTGGAAAATAGATCTGGGAGAGATAATTTAAAAATCATCAGACAACCTGAAAAACATTATCAAAAAAAGAACCTAGATATCATATTTCAAGAAATTATCCAGGAGAACTGCCCTGATATGCCAGAGCCAGAGGGTAAAATAGAAATTGAAAGAATCCCCCAATAGCCTTTTGAAAAAGATCCCCCAAAGAAAACTCCTAGGAATATTGTTGCCATATTCCAGAGTTCCCAGGTCAAGGAAAAAATACAGCAAGCAGCCAGAAAGAAATAATTTGAGTATTGTGGAAACACAATGAGAATAACACAAGATCTAGCAGCTTCTACATTAAGAGATGGAAGGGTTTGGAATATGATATTCTGGAGGTCAAAAGAGCTAGGATTAAAACCAAGAATCACCTACTCAAGAAAACTGAGTATAATGCTCCAAGGCAAAATATGGATTTTCAATTAAATAGAGGACTTGCAAGCTTTCTCGAAGAAAAGAGCAGATCTGAATAGAAAATTTGACTTTCAAATACAAGAATCAAGAGAAGCATGAAAAGGTAAACAAGAAAGAGAAATCATAAGGGACCTTCTAAAGTTGAACTGTTTTGTTTACATTACTACATAGAAAGATGATGTGTGTAATTAATGAGACCCTTCTTAGGTTAGTTGAAGGGAATACATGCACACACATACATGTGTACATACATATATATATATATATATTATACATACATATATATGTGGAGAGACAGAGACAGAAACAGAGACAGACAGAGGGCACAGGGTAAGTTGAACATGAAGGGATGATACCTAAAAAATAAAATAAAATTAAGGGGTGGGAGAGAAATATATTGAGAGAAGGAGAAAGGGAGAGATAGAATGGGGTAAATTATCTCACATAAAAGTGGCAAGAAAAAGCAGTTCTGTTGGAACGGAAGAGGGGGCAGGTGAGGGGAAATGAGTGAATCTTGATCTCATCAGATTTGACATGAGGAGAGAATAACATACAAACTCAATTGGGTATCCCACCCCACAGGAAAGTAGTGGGAAGGGGATAAAAAGGGGGGATGATAGAAAGGAGGGCAGATGGGGGAGGAGGTAATCTATAGCAAACACTTGAAAAGGGACAGTGTCAAGAGAGAAAATTGAATAAAGGGAGACAGGATAGGATGGAGGGAAATATAGTTCATCTTTCACAACATGACTGTTATGGAAGTGTTTTACATAATGATACATGTGTGGCCTATGTTGAATAGTTTGCCTTCTTAGGGAAGGTGGGTGGGGAGGGAAGAGGGGAGAGAATTTGGAACTCGAAGTTTTAAAAGCAGATACTCAAAAAAAGAGTTGTTTTTGCATGCAACTGGGAAATAAGATATACAGGCAATGGGGTAAATCTATCTTGCCCTACAAGAAAGTAGAGGTGGGAGTGGGGTGACAGAAAGGAGGGCTGACTGGGGAATGGGGCAATCAGAATATGTGCCATCTTGGAGTGGGGGGAGGGTAGAAATGGGGAGCAATCTGTAACTCAAAATCTTGTGGAAATCAATGCCAAAAACTAAAAAAAATTAAGTAATATAAAATGGAATTGAAAAATAATAATGACTTTGAGTGAAAAAGTTGTTGTGTCTATTATAAATATTCAAATTAAATATAAAGGACATATGAAAAAGAATGCTATTTGCATCCAGAGAAAGAATTAATAAATCAAAGTATCATATTTCACCACATAGTTGTTGCAAATTTTATACCAAATTTATTTTGCAATAAAGTGGGGTGCAGCCATTATGTGAAGCTTTTTAAAAATTTTGCTGGTATTATTTAAAAGTCATTAATTACTAAAATGCCTCTCTGGCAGACAAACTGAACAGTTTAGCTAGTGCAGGAAGATGTAAAGTCTTACCGTATCATGTGACTCACTCCTGGCAGCTTTGCCTGCCCTCCAGCTCCCCTTACACCTATGGCTCTTCATTGGGTTGAATGACAATATCGTTAGTACTGCAGTGCTCTAAACAAACCACAAAAGTTATCTTTCAGAAACATACTGACAATGCACATGTGCTGAGCATTATAGGCTCCTGGCTTGCAATGAATGGGAAATAAACGTGTTCCCATACTCCACTGGTGAATATATTGCTGATCTGTTTACCTTTTAAGTGGCATGATGAACAGAATTATATTATGCAAAAATCATGCAAAGAAAGGTTATAGTCCAAAAGATTATAGTCCAATTTTTGGACTGCAAAAACAGGATGTGACAATTATGCAATGGGGATGATTGTGCAGTAAAATATGGTACGTATAGAATTATACACACACACACACACACACACACACCTATTTGTTTCTGATGGTAGACATTTCGGGGGGGAAAAAAGAGAAAAATTACATGATAATTTTGTTGCATATTTGAAAGGAATAGCAATTTGTACATAGTAGATTTGAAGTTTCATGTACAATCACCTTTTTATTGTACTATGTTATGGAAATGCTTGTTTTATTCCATAAATTAAGATTAATTTTTTTAGAAAGAGTGACTGGCCTTGGCCTGAAGGAATTTACCAGTGAGAGAACAGTGCTGGCATGGCAGAGGGATGTTTCAAGCTTAGAAGGCCAAAGGAGCCAATAAATGTTCCAGGGTGAGGTGACCTCAGGTACTGATAGAGATTCCATGGTCAGACCAAGGAATAGTGTTGAAGTTCATAAACTAAGGACAGCCACATGCCCCCTCAACCTCCCTTTGCCAAATTAGCCTCTAAAAATACTGATGCAAAGTAAATCAAATTCTCATAAGTTTATTTCCCAGTCTTTCTCTGTTTCTCCCTCTCTGTCTCCTTTCTCTGTCTCTTTCCTCTGTTTTCTCTCTCTTTGTCATTTCTTCTGTCTGTCTCTCTGTGCCTCTGTCTCTGGGTGTGTCTGTCTGTCTGTGTGCATGTGTCTCTAAGAAAGCCCTGGTGTAATTCACTACCTGTAGAAAATCAGAAGCAAGTGAGGTCACTCAAGGATGCCTGGCCTAAAAGTTCAATCCCCCCAGGATTTTGGAATCAGGTTAAAGAAGGCTCTGAGGTTTTAGTCATAAAGCAATAAAGGTAGACTGAGAGTGTTAAGAGGACAGAGTTATGAAAAAATTCAAGGTTACTTAAGGGTAAAGACAGATTCATAATGTATTAGAGTTTAAAGGAAACTTAGAGTTAATCTTAACTCTCACCCAGTGTGTTGGGTCCTTTTCTCTCCATACATTTCCTTTCTTGGTAGCTACCTGTAATATTAATAGAATAGGAAGATCTTCCCCATCTATTAATAGGCCTACAGGAACCCATGTGTTCAATCATAGATGTCTTGCTGCTTTGAACTCTGGCCCAGCTGTGATACATCCTGAGTCACATAGAGCCCATAAAGGGAGGAACTTGCCTAAGGAAGAGCTTGCTTAGGGGGAAGCTGTGTTGTTAAGCAAAATTGTCTCATTAGCATTGCTTTTGTTTCTTTTGAGTGGAAGTACTTTCAGCTGTTAAGTGCTAAGCCCCAGGCCCAGGGCCCTGTCAGGTGTGAAACCTGTGTGGGTGTGGATTGGTGACTTAGGAGGGGCCAGCTGGGGAACCAATGGTCTCTGGTCATTGAGGCAGGGTTTGAGAACGCCGGAAGCTCGGCTGCGAGGAGGGGGAGCCGGGAGACAACTTCAGCGGCAGCGGTGGCAGCGGAAGGTGTGGAGGCCAGAAGCTGCGGAGGCCAGAAGCTGCGGAGGCAGGAGGCTGCAGACTTCGGCGGCGGCGGCAGAAGGTGTGGAAGCCGGAAGCTGCGGAGGCTGCAAGCTGCAGAGGCAGGAAGCTGCGGAAACAGGGCTTACCCATGTGTAGACCCAGGAGTGCGAGCAGGAACGTGAGGCCAGTGAAAATGATTTGGCTAAATACTATCTTGTTTTTCTGTGGCCTCCTGATTGCTCTTGTGAGATGGGCTTTCTGGGCCTGGAGTCTTTTTGTCAAGATGTTGGAATAGGGAGGCTGGTTCAAGTTTTTGCTGCGGTGGGGCCTAAATAAATTTCTTGTTGTTTTCTCCTTAGAGAGTCTCTCATACCTTGTGATTTCGGACCATTCAAACATATACATGATTATATTTGAGATCATAAATTCGGCCTTCCTACTACAGAAGCTTGCTTATAGGAAGTCTTTCACACTTTTTGGTACTAAGCCAGGCATGAGTCATGAGGGTTGTGATGCCTACTGGCTCTGAGCCTATTAGCCAAAAGTGTGTGTGTGTGTGTGTGTGTGTGTGTGTGTGTGTGTGTGTGTGTATTCTGAAGTTGGTATTTTGCTTCAGGGGGTTGCTCATGAGAAAGACCATTTGATTCCCTGGACACAACTCTGAGTAGCCATTTGTTAAGGCAGTCATATTACTTTGTTCAGATAGTTGGAGCCCTGTCTGTTGAATCTCTGTGCTAATTTCTCTGCTTGTATTCTCTACCTGTATTTCTCCACATTCAGGATGCTGACCTTTCCTCTGAACTAGTGAATGACCTATACATGCTTGATTAAAGGAAGATTGTTGACCCCCTTAATGTTGCCTTACCTTCAAAAAAAAAGCAGATCAAAGAACCTGTGCTAGCAGCCCATCCTGGGTGAGCTAGGGTGCTTGCTGATATACTGCCTAAATCCTCATGGGTTAAGTTACTATATCTATGCAGATGAGTCTTTCTCCTAAGCACCTCCTAGTTTCACTATCACCAACCACATATTGGACATTTTATATTGGATGTTCTGTAGACATCTCACAGTTGCAGAAGATCAAGTAGAAAATATTCTATGAAGAACTTAACAAATTAAGTCAACATGTTCCATGACGCTCAATGGCTTCTATTAATCCCAATCTTGGAATTATCTTCAAATGCTTACTTTCCCTGAACCCACATATATAATTAGGATTGACTCAGTTTTGTCTGTGCCACCTCTGCAAAGTCTCTTGCAGCTGTCTTCTCTCTACTTACACAGCCACTTCCCTAGCTAACAACATTAACATATGTCTTACCTGGACAATTATGATAGTATCCTTATGGTCTCTTTACCTCAAACCTCTCCACTCTCCAATCTATTCTCCATGCAGTTCACCAAAGTCATATTCCAAAAGCATAGCTCTGACCACGTCACACAAACCTTCTTTGCCTTCTCAAGAAGTTCGAAGGTCAAACTATCACCTCTAAAGTCAAAAACAAATTCTCCTATTTGGCATTTAAAATCCTTCACAACCTAAATCCAGTCTCCTTTCCAGGCATTACTCTCTCTCACAACCTCTTAGTTGATTGTTGCCCCTCGTTGTCCAATGACTAAAATGACATCACTACAATCAAGATACAATGTGTCCAACTGTGGTTGATCAGACAAATACAAGCTCTGAATGCTCTAACACAGATCAGGTACAAATAGTCCATACAAACATTTGGAGTGGAGATATTTCTAAATTTGCACATCTTAACATTTCTTTTGATCAATTCCAAAGTTCTTCAGAGAGACATTGAGAATGTCCTTGTATTGCTTCTTCTGATCACCATTTGAGCACCTGCCTTGCAACTCCAAGCAAAGCAGGATGTCTCTCGCACCACAATCCATCCCCAGTGCCTGAGCCTTTGCATAGGCTATACTCCATTCCTGGTATTCTCTCTCCTTTCCCTTATTTCTTAGACTTCCTAGTTTCTCTTTTAAAAATCCAGCTTAAACATCCCCACCACCACCTCCAAACTACCTCATATTGATTTGTATACATGTAGAGATGGCATATCTCACCCTGTTCTGCATCTGCCACTCTGCCTAGTTTCAACTTCATGGAACAAGATGCCCTGCCCAGGTTGAGCTCATCTCTAATCTCACCACCATTCTGTGAAATCAAGCCTTAATTTATACCACCTCCTTCAGCCTCCTCTCCCCTTTGAGTGGAGGGCTGTAGAGTGGAGTGCAAAACTCCTCCTAATGCCTTCCTTTACAGAAGTAAGAAACTGGCCTTAGCTAACTCCACTTTGCCTGTGCTGCTCTGCCTAGTTTCAGCCCTTTGCCCCCATTTACTACCCCCTTTTCCCTGCTTTCCTGCCTCCTTTTGTGTATTGTGTTTTCCCACTAAGTTATAAGTTCCTTACGGGCAAAAACTGTCTTTCTTTTTATTAATTGTATCCCCAGCACTAAGCACAGTGCCTGGCACATTGCTATTGTTGTTGATGATGTAAAGTCATTTCAGTCATGCCTAACTTTTTGGGACCTCATTTGGGATTTTGTTGTGAAAGAAACCAAAGTGTTTTACCATTTCCCTCTCCAGTTCATTTTACAGATGAGGAAACTGAGGCAAATAGGATTAAGTGACCTGCCCAGGGTCACACAGCTAATGTCTGAGGCTGGATTTGAACTTACATCTTCCTGACTCCAGGCTTGATGCTCTGTCCACTGTACCACCACTGTTAATAGCTGGCATGTAGTAGATGATTAATTAATGCTAATTGGATTGGATCTTTTATTAGATGCCTCCTTGGTTGAATGTCAGCTCTTTGAAAGCAAGCTAGATTTTATTTTTCTCTTTGTAGTTACCTTCAGCTCCTAACACAGAGCCCAGCACATTGTAAGTGTTTAATTAATTCTTTTTAATTGATCGAATGCAGAAATTTCCTCTACAATGAGTACTGACAAATATGTACCTAGCTTCTGGCTCAATTCACAAGATTTAGGTCATTTTCTGCCTCAAACAAAATAAAATGCTCACATATTTTTACTGGACAAAATAATTACTATTTTTTAAAACTATAAAAGAAAATATAGCCATTTGGTAAAACATGGCATAATTTCTTTTACAAGAAATCATGCCTGACTAGAGGTCTTCAAAGAAATAAATTTCACGTTGATAAAAGGGAAAGAAAGGATGTAATGCATAGAGATGTTCAAAAAGCCTTTTGCATGGTATTACATTAAAACATTGAATCCTCATTGGGCAATTCTTTAATAGATACAGCATTGACAGAGTTAGGGAAGAAAGGATTGAGATAAAGAAAAACTTTTTATAGAAAAATGTTGACAATGAGGATTCTTGTGTTAAACATGGTCTTATTTAATATTTTTGTGAATGATCCATAAGGTCTGAAATTTAAAATGTTGGAGGTGGCACTAAATTCACTACAATAGTGAAAAGCCATACCAGTGGGGATAAATGGAAGGAAAAGAGACCTTACAAGGTTCATAGTAACTAAAATGAATGACAGGATTGTGATGAGGAAGGTGGGAAAGCTGTAAAGGCAAGGGGAAAAGGGTACAAAAAGTCAATCTAAATTATTCAAATTCTTCAGCTTAGAAAGACAGGGATACATGACTGAAACCTTTTTAAATAGGTTGTTATTGATATCTTTTGAGGGGGGTTATGTTACATGATTTTCCCTATTATCCTTTCCCTTCCCAGTTATATATTCTACATAATAAATGATATTTTTAAATACAAAGAAAAAAAGAAAGAGGAAAAAATCATAACATCAAAAAAGTCTGAAAATAATGTGCAATGTACCATGCTCATGGAACTCCCACCTCTGCTGAGGGGCAGGTAGGGGTGTCTTCTCACATCTTTCTTTGGAGATATTATTTATTCTTTGTAATTTGGCAATACTCACTTTATTTTGTGGGTTTTTTCAATTTCCATTGTTGCGTGCATTCTGTATAATTCTTTTCTCAGCTCCATTTCCCTGCATCAGTTCATGTAGGTCTTTCCATGCTTCTCTGTATTCATTACATTAATTATTTCTTTCAACACAGTAATGTTTGGTTACACTTATGTGCCATAATTTGTTTTTCCATTCCCCAGTTAATGACATTGACTTTGTTTCCAATTCTTTGCTATCACACACACACATACACAAAACCTATCACAAATATTTTGGTGTGGACTAACACCTTTAGAATGACAAGTGTTTTGACAAGGAAGATAAGCATTTATTTTGAAGATACTATCACATGAGTATACCCCTTGAAGTATGGGAAAGGGAAGCATAGGGTAAATAAAAGGAGAGGGGGGGAAGTTTTTCTAAGATCTCATTTCCAAGATATAAAAGTAATCAATGCAACTGTATATGAATAGGAGCCATTCCCCAGTTGATAAATGGTTAAATAGTACAAAATGATAGTTTTCGAAGGAAGAAATACGAGCCAGGTTTTACTTTCATTTTAGTATGGTAGGAGAGAGAGAAAATAAATGCTTATTGATTGAAAAAGTTAATTAAAATTGTATTCTTAGCTTAGTGCAACTTAGTTTAATTTAGCTTCTTTATCCAAGTCTTTCAATAAATTTTACATTGTTATTCAATCAACAGAGTGGAAGCTTTTCTCTACTTCTAGGATGGAATTGTCCTATGGCTGGCAAATTTCTACCCTCTGCCCCTCTTATTACTATTCATGACATTACCTTTCTGTCAAGCTAAAAATGTTTTTCCCCCAAAATGAACAATTTTGCAAGTTTAAATCACTCTAGTCAAACTGGGCAAGCATACAGCTGTAATCTATGGTGTCATGGAGGCTGAGGCTGGCAGATCTTTGGAGCTCAGGATTCTGTAGTGGGCTATGTTAATTGCGTATCCATGCTAAATTTAGTGCTAATATAGTGAACCCCTGTAACCAAGTGGCCACCAGACTAACTAAGGAGAGCAAACCATCACAGGTCAGAAATGCAGCGGGTCAAAGTTCCTATATCAATCAGCAGCATGATCAAACATATGAGAAGCCCCTGAACTTCCAGCCTGGGCTGGATAGGAAGATCTAGTCTTAAGCATCTACGTTGAAACACCCACTATGTGCCATTAACCTGTGCTAAGAGTAGTAACACAAAGACAAAAATGAAATGAACTTTGATTTCATGAAGTTTATATGGTTTCAAGGAGATACATCAGCTATCTATATATGCAAAATTAAAATGGAGTCATGTCATGGGGGTGGGGACGGTGGCAATGTAGGAGCTAGGTTTTGAAAAGAAACTAAGAATTCTTAGAAATGAGAGGGAGAATGGAGTGCATACCAGGCATAGAGAACAGCCTATGCCAAGGTACAGAGATGGGAAATGCACTGTGGTATGTGAGAGATGCACACAAGTATCCCACTTTGACTGGAATGTAGAAGTTGTAAAGAAGAGTAATGAGTAATAAGGCTGAAAAGGTAGGTTGGACTTAGGGTATGAAGGGCTTGAAATGTAAATGGAGGAATTTGTATTTGATTCTAGAAGTTACCGATTTCCTTTGGAGCATCTTGGACATAAGAAGTGAAAGGAGAAGAATTGGGGGAAGGTGATAATGGTCAAAACTCATTTAGGAATATCATTTTGAAATTGCTTACAGAATTGATTGGAATGGGGAGAGACTTGAGGAAAGATACCATTAGGACACTTGTAATTGTCCAAGTAAAAGGAGATTAAAATTTGAACTAGGGTAGTAACCATGAGTGGAGATAAGGAGATGTGTGCCAGAAATGACATAGATTTGGGATTGACAACACAGAAACGAATTCGAGATGCAGATTCCAAGAGTATGGATTTGAAGATAACTCCAAGGATTGGGAGTAATATTTCACATAGAAATTGAAAACATTTGCTGAGAACTCACTCTTTTCCCCTCTTCTCCTCACATCTCTCAGATTCCTTCCTCTACTATCTCCTTTTTCACCTATTTCAAATGAAGAGGTCACCCTTTTCCTTGCCAGCACAAATCTCTCCATATGCACAAGTGATTGTATTCCAGCACCAAGACTGGCACTGCATTCCTGTAATCCCTTCTAACAGGGAGACAGAGGCCAAAGAATGTCTTGACTTCAGGAATTTTTAAGTTGCAATAGACTGTGCTGTCTCCATACTAAGTTTGGTATTTATATGGTAAACTCCAAGGAGCAAAGCAGATGGGGGCCACCAGGATGCCTAAGGAAGGGTCAGAAATGGAGTGGGTCAAAGCTACCATATATATTATTAACAGGATTTTGTTTTCCTTTAATGGGCAGGTGGGAAGGAGAGTAAATATATACCTATTCATTGAAAAAATTAAATTCAAGAAACAATTATATTCTTAGCTGAGTTTAGCTTATTAGTTTCCTTTATGCAAATCTTTCCATAAACCTTCATAAATTGTTCACCCAGTCTTTCTCTGGTTCTAAGGGGGCAAATAGTCACACTATGGCTCCCCTAATCACTGTGTGTCCCAGTGCCTATCTCTTTCCCTGCACAAAAAAAAAAAAATGAACAATTCTGAAAAACTGAAGAACTCTGACCAAAATGGGGCATTTGATACAGAGCTTGTTCTCTTGTTGCAGGGGAGGCTGAGGTTGGCAGATCTCAGGATTTCTGACCTGCAATAAGCTATATTGATCAGATTTCATGTTGTTTGCCATTAATATGGTGACCCCCTTTAAGCAGGGGGCCACCAGTTTGCCTGAGGCAGGATGTACCAGTACATAGTTGTCAGCTGCTAAACAAAAATATCTATTATGACCCAATCATAAGTTGAGTGGGGGCGAGGTCTCCTTGTCCTTCCTTGCTGGCTACCAATGGATTCAAAGTGCCAAGTTCATCCACATTAGGTGTGGCTGTGAACAAATATTTCCAGCCTGGGTTCCCTCAGTTTGTGGCCTAAGGGAAGGGTGGGGTGCAAAGAGTTTCACAGTTTGGTCTAGGCAAGCAAGCCCACTTCTTTGGATACCTGCTGGGAAAGATCATGCTGGCAGCAAGCAGGAAGTAATGCAATGTAGCAGGAAGGCTGAATTTATAATCTCAAATATAATCATGTATATGTTTGAATGGTTTGAAATCGCAAGGTATGAGAAGTTGTCTAAGGAGAAAACAACAAGAAATTTATTTAGGCCCCACCGCAGCAGAACCGTGAACCAGCCTCCCCATTCCGACATCTTGACAAAAAGACTCCAGGCCCAGAAAGCCCACCTCACAAGAGTAACCAGGAGGCCACAGAAAAACAAGATAGTATTTAGCCAAATCATTTTTACTGGCCTCATGTTCCTGCTCGCACTCC
>CM053622.1:469701305-469785233 GCA_028646595.1 Phalanger gymnotis | reverse complement strand
GCTCCGCTCCCCTCGGCTGGGGGCTGGGAGGTCCGTGTGGGACCGACCTTACCCAGGGACCATCCAGGCTGTCCTGCGGTGGAGCCCTGCTTCCCTCTGCCACTTTGTGGGTTCTGCAGCTCTAAAATTGGTTCAGAGCCATTGTTTTATAGGTTTTTGGAGGAACTTGGTGGGGAGCTCACACCAGTCACTGCTTCCCGGCCGCCATCTTGGCTCCGCCTCTCCTTGGAGGGCTTTTTTTGGCAGGGCAATTGGCATTAAGTGACTTGCCCAAGGTCGCACAGCTAGTACATGTGTCAAGTGTCTGAGGTCACATTTGAACTCAGGTCCTCCTGACTCCAGGGCTGGTGCTGCACTCAGTGCACCACCTAGCTGCCCCCTGGAATCCTTTTTCTAGTGGTGGATTGGTTGATTGGTTAATTTAGCCCCTGGTTCTCAAGGACAATTACTTAAACTAGGAAGCTACCAGATGGAAAGCTGGATTAAGCTCTTGAGCTGTCCTATCCTGTTCCCCATTAACCCCCTACAACTGAGGGCATGCTTGTGTCAGGCAAGTACCTGCCCAGGGTGCAAGAACTTCTGGCCATATCTCTGGTTGCATGCACAATAGAAGTGAAACCCACAAAACAGTCCAAAACTTGCAAAAGCAATAGCCTGTCATACCATTGGCAAAGACCTCTTTCAGGAGGAAGCTGGGACCTCTGGGGAGCCGCAGCTTGATCTGCTGTGTACTGAAAGCAGGTACTCAATCACAATAGCTAGAAAGCATGTTTTTCTACACTTGGAAATGATTGACAATTTTATGATCAATCTTTTGTTTCTGCGACATTTTATTCTTTCTGGGCTGCGAAAATGCAAGCTTTCTCTCAAAAATGAGATTTCCGTTAATGTTTACTTTGTGTGCAAATTTGAAATGGGCTGGAGATCGGTTTTTGTTTGATTCTGCTGGTTTAATTCATACCTACAGGAAGGGCCAATTTCAAAATTACTGGCATTGTTTAATAAAAAGGTATCCTCAGGCAAATGAAGCTATCTGTTTGATCAAGACAAGCTGTTTGAGTTCACATCAATGATTTTGTTTAAAGAAATACCTTGAATAGAAAACCATTATCTGAAATATAATATCTTTATTTTTCTTAAATATGAGCAAGGAGAAGAAAAGAAAAAGATTATGCAACTGTCCTAGAAGTTTGGTTTTTTTTTTTTTTGCAAAATGATTCAAAGTGTGTTTTAGTTGCTCTGTGGAGACTTGACCCAGTTGAAAGGGATATGGCTAACAGTGACAAAGCTGACTGTCAATGTCTTTCATGAGGGAACAAGAGTAGGATATATTTTCCACTTTTTTCAGATAGAAGAACTAAGGAAAGTAAATAATAAGCATTTATTTAGTGCTTACTCTATGCTAAGCCCTGAGATACAAATATAAGCAAAAAGAAAGAAAGTTTCTGCCCTCAGGGACCTTTCATTCTAATAGAAGACAATGTGTAAAGGAAGCCGAAAAGCAGGAGAAGGGAGGAAATTACCTGTGAAAGAGTCTAATGATGAAACTGAGTCAGAAGCATGGCAGGGAGGGGAATAAAAGATACCTGGGCTGGGCCCCTCCCCAAAATGGAGACCATAGAAGGAACTCACCAGTGGAAAAAAGGGAGCAGGAGCAAAGGAATATTCCAGGATTTACTGAGGCCTGTAGAGATTCAGTCACTTTCCCAAGTCACACAGGTTTGAACCTTGTCTTTCTGACTCTAAATTTAAGGTACTTGGCAGTACACCCAGAGAATGTTTACTCATTGGTCCTCATTCTGCAGGATGAAGCTACACAGTCTAATCCTTCCATGAGATAATCCTTTGTAACAACAATGCTGCTAGCAGCTTCTGTGGGGGTGTAATACCCAACAACACCAGCACACAGAAGGGTGCCAGCACACGTTCTTTGATCTGCTTTTCTAAGGAAAGCAACTTTAAAGAGTTAACAATCTCACTTTGATCAAACATACATATAGCATTCACTTAGTTCAGGAAGAAAAGCCAGCACCCTGAACTCCAGAACAAATACAAACAGAAATTATGAACAGAAAATATCAACGCATGAAATAACACAATTCAACAGACAGGTTTTGTCTAATCAAGACATCAAATACATAGTTACCAAAAAGAGAAGCACCAGCATCTGAGTTTTCTTCAAACCCGGGGGGCTCCACTCTTCCAGTGAGTGACAGCCCCAAAGGAAATGCTAACCTCTGAGTTTATATAGCCTGTTCAGGGTCAAAGGGCATCACAACCATGCTAATCAAACCCATTTAAACTAAGCTTTCCCTTGAGGTAAGCAGGTCATCAAAAAACTCCTGATTTAATCAAACGAACAAAGGCCAGACTCATCAAAGGCACACAAGTGCTCCAAAAGACAAAATGGTTAAAAAAAATCCCACCCAGCTTAACCTTACACCCTTCATGTATTTAAAGAGAGCTATCATGGCCTTGGTTTGCTCATCTGCAAATGAGAGGATTGGATTAAATTATTTCAAAGGTCCTTTGCAACTCTAAATTCCATAATCCTCTGTTTTTACAAATGACTTGCCATATACCACTCCCTTTTCCATAATCAAGCCTACTGACAATTCAGGATCTTGTCCTGATTAAAAGGATACTGTAGCCCAGTAGCTCAAAAAGTGCATGCTTGTTTTACATCCAAATTTACTACAACTTTTCTTTCCTCATCTTTTTTGTCTGAACAGATATTTGTCTAAAAAAGGGCAGAAGAGCAACACAATATCCTCTGAGCTTCTTCAAACAATCCCTGGGATGTGAATGCATGAGATCTCTGCTTTAAATGACTATCTATTCCCAGTTCTTTGCCCAGACTGACATAAGTCCTTAGCCTTACAGAAGGGTAGGAGGTACATCTGCTTTTTTCAAGTTTATAAATCTAGTGTGGGGTCAGTAATCTCTCCTCAATCTGGTTTCAAAACTAGGTACATCATGCTTTCCACTACCGAAATGCTGAGGAAATGAGGCCTGTTTGGCAGTTTTCATTTCATTTCATTTCTTTCCTGAAAAATGCTCTAAATCACTACTGATTAGAGAAATGTAATTAAAACAACTCTGAGGCACCACCTCATACATATTAGATTGACTCAAATAGCAGAAAATGGAAGGGACAAATGCTGAATGAGATGTGGGAAAATTGAGACACTAATGTACTTTTGGTGGAATTGTGAACTGATCCAACCATTCTGAAGAACAATTTGGAACCATGCCCAAAGGGCCATAAAACTGTGTATACCCTCTGACCCAGCAATACCACTACTAGGTCTGTATCCCAAAGAGACCAAAGAAAAGGGAAAAGGACCTATTTATACAAAAATGGAAATTGATAATGCCCATCAATTGGGAAATGACTGAACAAGTTGTAGTACATGATTATGATGGAATACCATTATGTTGTAAGAAATGATAAGCAGGATGATTTCAAAAAACTCTGGGAAGACTTATATGAACTAATACAAAGTGAAGTGAGCAGAACCAAGAGAATATTGTATATCATAATAGCAATATTGTAATGGCTATCAAGTGTGAATGACTTAGCTATTCTAGCAATACAATTCCAAAGGACCTATAATGAAAAAAGCTATCCACCTCCAGAGACAGAACGAATGAATGCATATTGAGCATACTTTTTAGTTTTATTTTTCTCCTTTTTGTCTGTTTTCTTTTGCAACATTGTTAATATACGAATATGCTTTCCATGAAAAAAATTAAAAATAAATGAGGCCTATTCTAGAACATTGAAATGGTTGACAAAATTTTTTGCTTATTTTAAGAGTCAAAAAGACAGTCAGAAGTCAAGACATAAAGTGTGAGTGATAGGAAATAATAGTGTGTAGTAGACTTTAAGTCAGAAAGATCCAGATTTGAGGCCTGGCTCTCACTAGCCATATGGCTGTAGGCGATTAGTATAACTCAAGAATAACTTTTCCGATTTGCAAAATGAAGGTAAAAGACTTGTATAATTTTACAAATAAGTTACATCTTACAAAGCATCTTGTGTGTCCTAAGATTGAAGATTTAGAACTTGAAAGAGACCTTTGAGGTCATCTAGTCTAATATTGTCATCTTACAAATGAGGAAACTGAGGCCCTTCATTGGTGTCATAACTTGTCTATGGTCACAAGGTTTAGTAGTATTCAGAGCCAGGATGATATTCTTTTGTGTCTTACATCCATGTTTTTTTTTCCATTACACCAGATTTAATTCACTGTGTTGTAAGGATAAAATGAGATAATATAGATGAAAGTACATGGTAGTCATATAATTCTATATTAATGGAAATGAGGCAATGTGGTGTGGTAGAAAGAGCACTATATTTGGTGTCAGGAAACATAGGTTTCATCCCTAGTTCTACAATCAATTTGCAATGGGATGTTAGACATTCAACTTAACATCTCTCAGATTCCATTTCCTCTTCAGAATCATGGGGATGGTAGTATTTGTGTTACTTACCTCACACGGCAGCTGTGAGGGTCAAATAAGATAATGCAGGAGAAAATACTTTGCAACCACTCAGAGCCATGTAAATCAGTGTGAATCATGATTACTGCAACAGTTTTACGTAAATTTATAAAAGACAATCCTATAAAGCTATTTGTTCTTAGATTATTTTATGAATAACTTTGAAAAACTCATATTAGAATAATCTTCTCCCCAATTTTACATGCCTTTTCAAAGCAAAATTTCCATAAAATTCTTTAGAGAGCATAAATACTTCTTTTACAAAGTTCTAAAATATCTAGGAATACTTTAGGTCAATAAAAAGCAAACCCAGTATAAGTTAACAGTACTTTTTACCATTAAGATGACTAAGGGAATTCCAAAAGGATTTAATGGCTTGCTACTTCCTCTTATTCATTATAATCCAATGACAAGAGAAGAGGTTCTGTAATAATAAATACTGTAATAAAGGGCCATGGTAACAGAAGACATTCATTGTGTATTGGAAAGCAATTCATAACCCTTCCCAAGGATTGGCTGAAATATATATCTACCTTAATTTGTAAACGATCTTTATAAAACATTGACTTATATGACTTTTCTCATTTATTCTATCCTGTTGGATAACTGTTCTCTTTTTGTTTAAAAAATAAAGAATACTTGCCCTAGGCTTTTCTTTAAACATATACACGTATGAAAGCCTCACAACATAGTGGGTAGAGTACCTGGCTTTGAGGCAGGGAAGTTTCTGTTGAAATCCCTCCAACTCTTGCTAGCAATGTGATCTTAGGCAGGCCACTTACTCTAAGCTAGTCCCTGCCAGCTCCTGAGGACTCACACACTAAGTCACAGACCAATCATCAGATCCTTGTGTATTCAGATGCTCTGACAAAAGTCAGGATCAATGTATTTTTAAAATTTTCTTAGCACACACAGTGTTGTGTTTTTAGAGGGAAAACAAAGAAATCAGGATGTTCTCATCTACAACCACTACCTGGTGTCAAAGAAAAACCACAACTTTTTTAGCTGTGTTAAAGGTAAGAGGAAGATGAATTGACTTTAGAGGACAGAACTGAGGGACAGAGAAGATCAGCTGCAGAGAAACAAATTTAGGCTTGAAAAAAGGAAAACCTTAGTGAATTATCCAAAAGTGACAAGGGCTGTGTCTGGAGGTAATGACCTCCACCTCACCAGGTCTTCAAAAGAAGGCTGGATGATGACAACAGCTACTGTTTACATGTCACTCTACCATTTGCAAAGTGCTTTCCAAGCATTACCTCTTTTGAACTTCACAATTCTATGAGGTAAGTTCTATTATCGCTGTGCAGATGAGGAAACCAAGAAAGGTTGAGTGACTTGCCCAGAGTCCCACAGCTAGTTAATATCAGAGGCAGGATTGGAGCTCAAGTCTTCCTCCCTCCAAGTCTAGTACCCTTTCCATTATATCACCCAGTGATGGGCCATTTGTTAAGGATGCCAGAGAAGACATTCTTGTTTGAGTGGTGCTTGGTATAGATAACCTCTGAGATCCCTCTCAATTCTTAGATTCTGTGATTAAAGAAGAGTAGACTTTTTAGTGGATTTGAGGATGATGACAATGATGATGATGATGATGATGATGATGATGATGGAGGAGGAGGAGGAGGAGGTGGTGGTGGTCGTGCCTCCTTAAATAACAATTTAAAGTTTTCAAAGTCCTTTGCATGTACAAGGTATCCCCAAAGACTTGGGATCCAGCAAGTCTTCTGGACCACTCTCAATTACCTGGTGTTATTATATTCTCCATTTTCAGATTGGAAAACTAAGGCTCCAAGATGTTAAGTGACTTTCCCAGGGTTACAAAACGAGTAAGTATTTAAGCCAGGATTCAAACCCAGGTCCAGCTGACTCCAAGTTCAAAGAAATTACGTAACTCCTATTTTTCTTCTGTTTGTTTTATCAAAAAGAATTTTCTTCAGACTAAGGAGTAAAGAACAAAAGTGGCTGGTAGGGAATGAAAGCCTAAGATAAGCAGGAAGATAATGAAAGGGTTCCAACTGCATTCAATGAGTTCAATCAACCCATCAATATGTATTTAAATACCAAGGGGGCATATAAAGGTAAAAGTTAGTCAATAAGCATTTATTAAGCACCTACTATGTGCTGGAGACATAAAGCAGCGTTTTTGCTCTCAAGGAACTCCCTATCTAATGGAGATGAGATGCAAACAACAGCTTACAAACAAGCAATTGGAAATAATCAATAGAGGGAAGGCAGTAGAATTAAGAGGAATTGAGAAAGGCTTACTGTAGAAAAGGAAATTTTATCTGAGACCTGAAGGGAGCCAGAGTAGCCGGGAGGCACAAATAAGGAGAGAAAATGTTACACACCTGGAGCACAGGTAGTACCAATGTTCAGAGTTGGGAAATGGAGTATTGTGTTCAAGTAACAATAAGGAAGCTAGAGAATTTGGATTGAAGAGCAGCGTAAGGTATAAAAAGACTGAAAAGATAAGAGAGAATCAGGTTACGAAGGGCTCTGAACATTAAACAGAAGATTTTATATTTGTTCCAGAAGGTGAGAGGGTGAGATTGAAGTTTTTTGAGCAGGGGAGTGACATGGTCAGATATGCACTTTAAGGAGATCACTGTGACAGCCAAGTGGTAGATAAACTGGATGAGAGAGAGACTTGTGGTAGGGAGGTCAACCAGCAGTCTATTGAAATACCCCAGGCATGAGGCACTAAGGGCTTGAACCAAGGTATTGGCAATGTCAAAGAAGACAAGGGAGCTTATGTGAGAGATGCCACAAAAGTAAAATTGAAAAGCCTTAACAATATATTGGAAATGGTTGGGGTGGGGCATGGAATGAGAGACAATGAGGAGTCAAGGATGATGCCTAGATTGCTAGCATGTGTAAACTGGGAGAATGCTAGTACATTTGAGAGTATTAGGGAAGTATGGAAGGCGGAAGTTTTAGGGGGAGGTTAACACATTCAGTTTTGGATATGCTAAGTTTAAGCCATTTACAGGACATCTAGTTCAAAAGGTCCAATAGGCAATTGGATAACTGAGAGTGGAGATCAGCAGAGAGGTTAGGGCTGGATAAGTGGATTTCAGAATCATCAGCTTAGATATCAAAAAAGTGAAAGTCCTTCAGGAGTTTACTTTTTATTAAAGGAAATAATAGATACATAAGATTATATAGAATATATGCCCCCCATCAAAAAAAATATACAGTAAGTTTGAGAGGCAAGGCACTAAGAAGTAGAGAATCAGGAAAGACCTCGATTTCACATCGGTAGGTTAGGATGAAATACATCTTCACATACCGTAAGAACTTGTGGGTGTGATTTTTTGAGCTGTAGATGATGATTTTTGCAAAATGATGGTAGAATGGTAGGGACTAGTGATAGACAAATGTGGTCCTGATTTTCAGAAAATGAAATAAAATATTCTTCAAATTATCACTTGTTCACCTTGACCATAATTCAGGCAAAATTCTGGAGCACAGTACCATGTATAAATTAGATGATTGGTAAAGTGGATTGGATTGTAAGCAGTCAGAAAAAGGAAGTTATGCCTAGGAGTCAGTATGGTTTCATCAATAAAGGATCTTTTCTTTTGTTCCAGGGACACCAGAGTAGTGGAACAGGGGAATGCCTGAGATATAGTTTTCTTGGATGTCAGAAAAACATTTGACAATCTTTCATAAAATCCCTTTGGACAAGTTGGAGAGATGCTGGCTGGCACAGTTAGATGGGTTCAGAATTGAATGAATAACTAGGTCTGAAGAATGTTGGCAAATGAATCAACGTCAGCTTAGAAGGAGGTCTTTAATGAAGTCCCAGTCACCTCTGTTTATTCCCTGTCCGATGAACATTTTATTAGATAGATAGATAGATAGATAGATAGATAGATAGATAGACAGATAGATAGATGGATGGATAATTTATATATCAATAACATGGCTATCAAATTTGTGGGTGACACAGCTGGGAGAAAAAAATTATCCTTTGTGCACATATATGCATGTATGCATGCATGAGTGAGTGTGTGCGTATGTTTGTGTGTGTTATATGTTGTGTCCTTATGTAAAACTTTAGTGATAGGATTCAGGAAAAGTGATAACTTTCTTGGGATGTTTTAGCAAGTTATGCTGTCCAGGTATGGTTTGGACTAGACAGTATCCAAAGTCCTAAGATACTGTGGCTTGAGTGTCTTTTTCCTAGGATTGGGGAATCTATGGTGGTTCTACCTTGCTTAATCTCACCTATCATGTAGTAGATATTTCTTAAAAATTAAGCCTTATAAGCCTTGAAAACAACAAATAGTACTTATTAAATAATAAGTAAACTATGAAATGTAAAGTCATAGTTTTGTAATGAATCCTCTTTTCAGATTGTGCCATGTACATGGAATTTTTGTCTCTATGTATTTAAGCTCAAAATGAAAGAAAAATTAAATTAAAAAAAATAAGCCTTATGGCTATCACACTTAAAAGTTCTTTTTTGACATCATTATTAGTATATGCAGTGACTGTTTCTTATCCACAGAATTCATTTGACACTTCACACTTCACACTCTTTGGGTTCCTTTCCTATTTCTTTGATCACTCCTCTCTTTCTCTCTGGCTTCTTCTTCTAAACCCTTAAATAGGATATTCTTCAAAACCATGTTCTTGGACCTTTTCTTTTTTCTCATTATACTCTCTCTCTCTCTCTCTCTCTCTCTCTCTCTCTCTCTCTCTCTCTCTCTCTCTCTCTCTCTTCTTTCCCCCTCATTCTTTCAGATGACCTGACTCACTACCATAGCTTTAACCATCATCACTAGACAATGACTTCCAAATATATCTTTTATATCTACAGCTGTGACTTTTAATCCTAGCTCTCCAGCTCCTCAGGATATATTTAAACTTGCATGTTCTGCTGGTACCTCAAACTCAATGCATTAAAAATCAAGCTCATTTTTTTTCTTTTAAATGTGTTCTTCATTCTGACTTCATTATTTTTCAAAAGGGTCTCAAAGTAAGGTATCAATTACCTGTGCTCAGAATCTTTCCATGGCTCCCTATTACCTTCCAAGTAAAATACACACACACAGACACACACACACAAACACACACACACACACACACACACACTCACTCACACATATACATGTGTATGTATATGTATATGTGTATGTATATATGTATGTGTATGTACGTGTATTGCGTGTACATGTATGTGTACGTGTATGTGTATGTGTTCACATTCAGTACTCTCCACAATGCAATTCTACTCTACCTTTCCAGCCCTATCTCATCCTACACATGTTCTAAATTATAATTAAATTGCATTGATAGCTGCTTGTTCATAGTCCACACTTTTACACCTCCATGTCTCCGGACATGCCCTTCCTCATGCTTGGAACATGTAGCAAAATGGATAGACCATGGCACCTGGAGTCAGACAAACCTGACTCCATAAACCTGAAACACCAAATCTAGCCTTAGACACTTTTTAGATGTTACCTTGGCAAGTCACTTATTCTCTGCCTCAGTTTTCTAATCTGTAATATGGACAATTTAATTGTATCTAACTCACAGTGTTGTTGTGAGGATAAAATGACATAATATTTGTAAAGCACTTCTTGCATGTTAAAGCTCTATTATTATTAAATGCTGGCTACATTATTCCTATTCCTATTCCTATTAGTATTATTACTCTCTGTCCCCATTCTCTCTATCTACAGAATTCCTACTCATCCTCTAAAGTCCAATTCAAATACACTCTCTTCCATGAAGCTTCACTGCTTTCTCATTTGATAATGATTTTTCCAATCTCAAAATCTCCTAAAATGGCTTGCTCACACATCTCTTATTTGCTAACATTCTATTATTTCATACTACAGATATTTACATATGTGTCATATTTCTCTTTACACAAATAGGAACTCAAATGTGTGTTGAATCAAATGGAATCCTATAATGGAAGAGTTGGAAAGGACCTCCAGAACCATCTTATCTGTACTTCTCCCACTTAATAAGTACCTGAGGAAACTGAGGCCTAAATAAGTATAAATTCATTCAGTCAATGTGAGACCTGAGATTTGGATCCAAGTCTCTCAAATTTTAGGCCAATACTTCTACTGTCCTGAGCATTAACCCTAGAAGGGATAACAATGGCATGATGATTTAATAAATTGGATACCACTCTTTGTCTCCTATTCCAACCAGATTAATTCTTTTTGTTTGTTTTTTTTATTTTTGAGGGGAGAAGGCAGGGCAATTAGGGTTGAGTGACTTGCCCAAGGTCACACAGCTAGTAAGAGTGTCAAGTGTCTGAGGCCAGATTTGAACTGAGGCCTTCATTACTCCAGGGCTGGTGGTCTACTCACCACACAACTTAGCTGCCCCAGATTCATTCTTCAAAGAAGAGTACAAAGTGGCATTGTCATTTCCCTGGTAATGTAAATCGTCTTCATTCCCAATCCATTGATTCATACTTCCACTCTTTTTTTGTTACTGTTAGCCTAAAAAGTCTAGATGGATTGAATATTTTATATTTTCCTGTTTTTTGTCACAATAATAAAGTCACTTTTAGAGCTCTGTGATTTAATTTTTCTCTGTATTACTGCCCTATGCTAGGGGGGTAAAAAGCTGATCTTTGCAAAACTCTAAGAAAGCAATTTATAAGAGAGAAAAACAAAGTCCTAGGTGTAGAGCCAAGATGGCAGAGTAAAAGCAAGGACTTGCTTGAGCTTTCCCCCCAAACCCCTCCAAATACCTATAAAAATGACTCTAAATAAATTCTAGAGCAGCAGAACTCACAAAATGACAGAGTGAAAAAAAATTTCCAACCCAAGACAACCTGGAAGGTCAACAGGAAAGGTCTGATGCACCAGTCTGAGAGAAGAGCACAGTCCAGCATGGACTGCACTGGCACAGATGGGTTGGAACAAGCCTCAGGGGACTGAGTCACTGGCAGCTGTGATTGTTTCCAGACTTCTCAACCCCAAAACACCAAAGATAACTTAGACTGTCAGTAGGAAAACTCTGTCAGACCTGTGTGAGAGAGGAACACAGTCTGGCCCCAAGCCCAGGGTGAAGTTGGTGGTGGAAGCCAGCAATAGCTGCTTCCTGGCCCACAGACAGTGGGGGAATTGAGCAGCTTATCAGAGGGGGATTGCATGGATATTTTTGTTGGTGCTGAGGGAGGATTCTCTTTCTTTGTCCTTGCTTGGATCCAGGTGGCAATCCTGGGTGGTGGTCCTGGGGCAAGGAGGAATGCTGGTGTGATGGAGCTAGTGGTGGTAGTGGTGGGAACCCTCTTCACAGTTCCAAGGCAGAAAAGAGTGCTTGAGACCACTCATAGACCAGCACACAGGCCAAGAGAGGAGCAAACACCTCTCCTTTGATCATACCACCTTGGAAGAGCTGAAAACTTACAAGTCCATAGAAATATCTCTGAAAACAGCTGCACAAAATCCCTGAAGCTTGGGCCAGTACACCCCCCACACTGGAAGCAGAGTCCTACCATGACAAAGAGCTCAAAAGTCAAGTAATTGGCTGGAAAAATGAGCAAATAGCACAGAAAAAAAATCAGACCATAGAATCTTCCTTTGGTGAAAAGTAAGACTAAACATACAATAAGAAGACAACAAAGTCAAAGATCCTACATCCAAAGCCTCCAAGAAAAATATGAATTAGTTGCAGGCTATGGAAGAGCTCAAAAAGGATTTTGAATATCAAGTGAGAGAAGTAGAGGAAAAATTGGGAAGAGAAACGGGAGCCATTCAGGAAAATCATGAAAACGAATCAACAGCTTGCTAAAGGAGACCCAAAAAATCCTGAAGAAAATAACACCTTAAAAAAACAACTAACCCAAATGGCAAAAGAGGTCCAAAAAGCCAACAAGGAGAAGAATACCTTAAAAATCAGAATTGGGCAAACAGAAAAGGAGGTCCAAAAGTTCACTGAAGAGAATAATTCATTAAAAATTAGAATGAAGCAAATGGAAGCTAATGACTCTATGAGAAATCAAGAAACTATAAACCAAAACCAAAAGAATGAAAAAATAGAAGACAATGTGAAATGTCTCATTGGAAAAAACAACTGACCTGTAAAATAGATCCAGAAGAGATCATTTAAAAATGATTGGACTACATGAAAGCCGTGATCAAAAAAAGAGCCTAGATCTCATCTTTCAAGAAATTATCAAGAAAAAAAAAACTGCCCTGATGTTTTAGAACCAGAGGGGAAAATAAAATTTGAAAGAATCCGTTGATTACCTCCTGAAAGAGATTCTAAAAGGAAAACTCCTAGGAATGTTGTAGCCAAATTCCAGAGTTCCCAGGTCAAGGAGAAAATGTTGCAAGCAGCCGGAAAGAAACAATTCAACTATTCTGGAAGCACAATCAGGATAACACAAGATTTAGCAGCTTCTACTTTAAGGGATCAGAGGGCTTGGAATATGATATTCTAGAGGTCAAAGGAGCTAGGATTAAAATGAAGAATCACCTACCCGGCAAAATTGAGTATAATACTTCGGGGTGGGGGTGTAATATTAATTAAGTCGGGACTTTTTCTACTGTTTTAGAATACTAAATTAATTAAGTGTCTTTGATTGAGTCTTACTAGGTGCTAAACCCCAGGCCCACACCCTTTTACTACTAGGTGCAAAGCCCTAGGTTGCTTAGCAAACTAGTTCACTAGTTTGAGAGAGGCATGAAGTCCCCAGGGCCCTAATGGGAGTTGCTAAGACCAGAGCCAATAATCTGCACCTAAGTTCTGGTCACTCAGATGATATTTGATGATGTCCAAAGACTGAATATAAAGAGACCAGAGTCGTTTGCTTGGGGCTCTCACTCTTGTAGGAGTGTTGATGTGGATACTCTGGGTAGCTGTAGTTAAGAGCCCTCCAGCTTGTGAACCCAGATGTTGATGGTTTCTTGGTAACTATGAATCGTGATCTGGTCTGTTTATATTGTGTATGTTTGTAATTTGTTTGTACTTGCTCTGAAGTTCAGGTTGCTGGCTTTTCCTCCTGAACTAAGTGAGTTTATATGTACATGTTGGATGAAAGTAAGATTGTAAACCCTTTAATGTTGCTTTCCTTAGTAAAGCAGATCAAAAGAACATGTGCTGACAACATTCTTGTTGTTGGGCTTGTGTTTGTCTTTCACTCCCACAGCAGCTGCTAGCCAAATTGTTGCAACAAGGAGGAGATGGACATTCAATGAAATAAAGGACTTTCAAGCATTCTTGATGAAAAGACCAGAGCTGAATAGAAAATTTGACTTTCAAATACAAGAATCAAGAGAAGAATGAAAAAGTGAACAGGAAAGAGAAATCATAAGGGACTTATTAAAGGTGAACTGTTTACATTCCTACATGGAAAGATGATGTTTATAATTCATGAGACCTTTCTCAGTATTAGGGTGATTGGAGTGAATACACACACACACACACATGCATACATATATACACATATATACATATATGTGTGTGTATGTATGTGTATATATATGTGTATGTATATATGTATATGTATATATGTATGTATAGACAGAGGGCACAAGGTGAGTTGAATATAAAAGGATGATATCTAAAAAATAAAATTAAGGTGTGATAAAGGAATGTATTGGGAGAAAGAGAGAAGGAGATGTAGAATGTCATAAATCATCTCACATAAAAGAGGCAAGAAAAAAGCTTTTACAACGGAGGGGAAGAGAGGGAAGATGAGAGGGAATGAATGAACCTTATTCTCATCAGATTTGGTTAAAGGAGGGAATAACATACACACTCAATTGGGTATGAAAATATATCTTGCCCTACAGGAAAGTAGGGGGAAAGGGGACAAGAGGGGAAAGATGATGAAGAGAGGGAAAATGGAAGGGGGGAGTAATTAAAAGCAAACACTTTTGATGAGGGACAGGGTCAAAGGAGAGAATAGAATAAATGGGGAATGGGCAAGATAGGATAAAGGGAAATATAGTCAGACTTTCACAACATGACTATTATGGAAGTGTTTTGTATGACTACACATGAATAGCCTCTATTGAATTGCTTGCCTTCTCAATGGGGGGGGGTGGGGAGGGAGGAAGGGAGAGAATGTGGAACTCAAAGTTTTAAAAACAAATGTTAAAAATTATTTTTACATGCAAGTGGGAAATAAGACATACAGGCGATGGGGTATAGAAATCTATTTTGCCTTACAAGAAAATACAGGGGAAGGGGATAAGAGAAGGGGGGTGTAATAGAAGAAAGGACAGATTGGGGGAAGGGTGAACAGAATGCATGTTGTCTTGGGGTGGGCAGATGGGGAGAAAATTTGGACCTAAAAATCTCATGGAAGTGAATGTTGAAAATTAAAAATAAGTTAATGGGAAAAAAACACAGTCCTGAAAATGTACATATGAGGTATATCTACAAAGGAATAGAACATTTTTTAACCAATAAGTGTTGTCCATCAAAAGGTTAAAAGCAATGGTGGCATGTTTAGAACAAAGGTTTAGAGCTGCTCCCCCCCCCCCCGCCGCCCCCAGTAAGACTATTTTCAAGGAGAAAATATTCATTAACTTCTGGTATGTTTACTTAAAATACTACTCACTGAAAGTACAGTTTATGATCTGGCAAGGATAACGAAAAGTTATGAAATATAACGAAAAGTTATGAAATATTTTTAAATTATATATATATATATATATATACACATATATACCAAATCCTAGAATATAGTGTCTTTATAAGTTGATTGGTATAGCATTACAAAGTGTAAATTAATTTTGAAAATATTACAATTTTTGTCATACTGACATGGTCTAGCAACGAGCATTAGTTAATTAGGTTGTTCTTTCTTTATTTTTTTTTTGCTTTTTGGCAGGCCAACTGGGGTTAGGTGACTTGCCCAAGGTCACACAGCTAGTACATGTGTCAAGTGTCTGAGGCTGCATTTGAACTCGAGTCCTCCTGACTCCAGGGCCAGTGCTCCACTGCACCACCTAGGTGCTCTTGTTGTTCTTTATTTCAATCAGCAAAATCTGCTTTCTCTTCCTCTCACCCCAATACCCTCTCCTTCTACCCAACCATTTGAGAAAGAAAAACAGAACCCGTTATGAACATATGGAGTTAAGCAAGATAATTTGCACATTGGCCATATCTAAAGAACAAATGTCTGTACATACGTATACATATGTATGGCATATATTTATATAAATAAATATTAAACATACAGATGTCTTTCACCTCTCTATCAGGAAGTGGGTAGCATGTTTCATCACTAGTCCTTTGGAATTAATTTTGATCATTATTCTGATCAGAGTTCTTAACTCTTTCAAAGTTTTTTTTTTTTGTTGTTGTTGTTTTTACCATATCATTGTCACTGTACAAATTGATTTCTTGCTTCTTCTCACTTCGCTCTATCTTAGTTCATAAAATTCTTCTCAGGTTTCTCTGAAACTATTCTCTTTATCATTTCTTACAACATAATGGTATTTCATTATATTTATTCACAGCACCTTGTTCAACCATTCCCCAACTGATGGGCACCCATGAGATTCCAATTCTTTCCCACCTCGAAAAATACTATTGTCCTTCAATAATCTATCCTCCCTCTAATTCGCCTTTCTCTATTCTTCTCTTTCCCTCCTGTTTCTCTATTGACTGAAATGTATTTCTGTACCCAGCTGTATGTATGTGTGTGGGTTGTATATTCTTGTCTCATTTGACCAGTTCAGAAGACAATGAGGTTTGAATGTCAGTCAATGCCCCCATCATTTCCTCCTTATTTGAATTAGACTATTCCTTGCCCTCCCTGATTATATGAGGTAATTCTGTGGCTTTCTTTTCCTTCTCCCTGCCACCCACCCACACACACACATGCACATATTTCTCTTCTCTTGTCTTTGCATTATTCTTTTAAAATCATCATGACATAACAGAACCACTCCCAAGCCTTCTGCCTAATTAGACTCTCTCTATGACCCCTGATGATGATGATAGGTTTCAGAGGGCACACATCTATCATTTATCTATATTTGACTGTAGGCAATTTGTCCTTGTTTACTCCCTTATGACTCTTCATTGATGTTTGCCTTTTTATGTTTCTCTTAAACTCCAGTGTTTGAATTTCAAAGTTTCTACATAGCTGTTTTTTTAATCAGGAATGGTTAGAATTTTCATTAAAGATATATTTTCCCCTGTAAGATTATATTCAGTTTTGCTGGACAAGTTTTTGTTGGACATAAGTCTGTATCCTTTCCCTTCTAGAATATCATATTCCATGCTCTCTGCTCCCTTAAAGTGGTGGTTGCTAAATTGTGTATAGTCCCAACTGTTATACCTTCTACTTCAATTCTTTTTTTCTGGCTGCTTATAGCATTTTTTGTCTGTGATGTTCCTAAAGATTTTCATTTTAGAGTTTCTTTCAGTAGGTAGTTTTTTTTTTTGTATTTCTACTTTACGTTCTGGTTCTAAGAGATATTGAGATCCCAAGGTTAGTTGGGGTAGTTTTCTGGTTTTTTTAATATCTTATCTAGATTCTTTTTTTGCTCATGCCATTGGGGTATTCCAATGATTGTGAAATTTTTCCTTCTTCAGCTGTTTTATAGGTCAGTCGTTTTTGTTATGAGATAATTTACATTTTCTTCTATTTCTCACTCTGCTGGATTTGTTTTTATATTTCTTGTTGTCTTATGAAGTCTTTGGCTTCTGTTTGGTTCATTTTAATCATCAGGGAATTTGTTACTTGCACAAGGCTTTGTGCCTTTGTGATAAGCTGTTAATTCCTTTTCCCATTCTTTCTTCTATAGCTTCCATTTCTTTTCCATAATTTTTCCTCTAGCACGTTATTAAAAAAAACTTTCTAGACATTTGAAATTCTTTTTTGAAGTCTTACTTCATCTATTCCAGGAATGCTAAGTTGAATTTATGTCCAAGCTGTGCTTTTATTTGAGGTTTTGCTTATAGATGTTTTGGGGTCATTCTCTACTTCTGAGTTTGTGCCTTGAGTGCTCCAGTCCCTATAATAACTTTTTTATGGTGAGGAATTTTTAGTTTATTTGACTATTCCTCCAGCCTACTTCCTATCTTCAGACTTGAATTTTAGGGCGGGGTTTTTTATACTTCTGGAGGAAAGGTCTGAGCTGGTCTTACTGCTGCTTTCGTGGAGTATTAAGTGTTGTTCTATTTCAAAATCTCAGGCACAGCTCATGCTAGGGACATGCAAGTTTTCAGTGTTCCCAAAGTGGTCTGGTCCAAGGCAAAGTCTGACCACCACCTCCTTGGTTTGAGCTCTGCAAGTTCAGACCTGGGTTTGGATCTAAGCAATAATAGAATGCTATTAGAGTCGACCACTGTCAGCCATCTGGGAAGCTCTGCTGGCTCAGAGTGACAGAATTATAGGCTCCATTTTGGTCTGAGATTCCTGCCCTACTTACTTTTCTGCACGGTTCCCACTTGGCTATAAGCTAGAAATGAGATCCTTATCTCTTGGGATTCAAGCCATATTAGTGGTACTTTCTTCTGAACTTCCTCATTCCCAAGTACACAGTCTAGAACTATTGACTTCTTCCCCCAGACTGCCACCTGTGGGTTCAGGTCCTTTCCTCCATCTACCCTGAATCTGTGACCCAGAACTAAGAAAGAGTCAATAAAGCTGCTGGTTGAGTCAAAATTTCATAGTAAACATGTTGGACTTCCTCTTGTCCAGGTGTGCAGCTTCTCCCTAGGTAATAAAATGTTCTGAAAGTAGAAAGCTCCTGTCTAATCTCCATTTCCAGAGTCTACAGACCTTTCTGTCTGTCTTCCCATGCTGATCAGTGATAGGAAAATGATTCACTGTGCCTTTTTCTTGGATTTCAGTCTGATGTGTTTTCTAAGTTTATTTAAAGGAGAATTGTGTTTGTTTTTCAAGGAGAGGGGGAGGAAGCTGAGCTGTACCTCTTCCTACTACTCTGCCGCCTTTGCTCTGCATCCCATAGGAAACACTTGATGTGGATGTATACGTTTGTTTGTTTTTTAAATGAAGTAGATGAAATTCGTCTTGGTTTCCAAAAAGAGCTTTTGGAATGAACAAAACAAATTGGTAGCTAATGAGATCCCAATTACTATGCAAGAACAGAGAAGGAATATGATTTGGTGGAGAGTAGGAATGTCTTGAAGTAAGGAAGACCAGGGTTCTAGTCTTCTTTCTACCACATAACATGGTAGTGCTACCAAGGATAAAGTCACTTGGCCACCTCGATCTCCAGGAAGTGCTCTGAAGACTGCAAGGTACAGAAGACTTTGAGGCATTGAAGCATTGAGGAAAGACATTTTTATCCCCAGAGTTCCCCATACTGATAAAATCATAGATCTGGGCTAAGATATTTTTTATCTGTTAAATGTAAGCAACAGGCTTATAGTATTTTCCTCACAGGGTCATTTCCAGCATTAAATGAGGTAATATACAATCACTAAATTGTAAACTCCTGAATAGATTGGGAGATCCTTGAAGGCAAGAACTGCCTTTTTCTTCTTTTTTTTTTATCCCCAGCACTTAGCACAGTGCCCAACACATAGGAGGCACTTAAGAAATACTTTTTAATTGATTGAGTGGTTACTGTACACTTTGGAAGCCTGATATAAAATATCAGTTATCCTTATCACTCCCCTTTCACAGATTAGAGGAATTTAAGCTTAGAGGGCTTAAGGGACTTGTCTTTGTTTACATTTCTACTAAATATCAATGCCAGGGTATCCTCACTCTGAGTTCAACATCATATTTCTTTCTTCTACATCATATATCCTCTTCTCTTAATGTTCATACTAAGTCATGCCATTCAAAACAAACCAATTTCCATGTAAATAAGCTTGTGTTTTAGGAGAATATTAAACAGAACCATATATTAAAGGTGGAAATGCAGCATCCACTGCATTATGGGCTCATATCATCCCAAAGGACAGCCGTAAAAAGTTGTTAGTCCTGGGAAGTAGCATCAAGCTGACAGATTCTTATTAAGAGCAGGCCTGAGTTTCTTCTATCAGATTCCGAAGCCCATGAAAATTAGATTGACCTATAATTGTGTGACAGTCAAAGAATTACACCCTCTCTAACTAGAAAAGGAGGTGTGCTAATACATACAAACTCAGCAAGTAATATACTGTACTGAAGATAAGGTTTCTGACTTTGAAGACATATGGTAAGTCTTCTTGAAGTCAGGGAAAAGAGGGGGAGTTGGCACGAAATACATTCCACTAGAAGTGCCCAGAGGACAAACTGTAGCTTTCAATTGACAAAAGTCCCTTTTTAATATGATTTTTGCCTAGATTTCCTTATTACCTCTATAATTCCTATACCTCACTATGGATATGTGACATACTTTATGTTTATATTTGACTTGCATAATCTGTAATTTATGTAGTATACCCAAAGCATACTTAACAGTGATTTTATGAAATTTGAATTAACCTGGAGACAAACATCTCAGACGCAAATCATAGAAGCAGACATGGGAAGCTTTCCAGAAATTAGCAGAATATATATGAAGGTGGGAGGAAAAAAGAGAATCTACAAACTATTTCCAATTTTCATAGCATATATTATAAGAAAACATGAAGCCCTTAATAGATTCATTTAAGGCAGTGTTATTTGGAGGGGAAATGACTGGAAAAGGAATTAGGGTATCAGAGTTTGAGCATTGGCTCTGCTGCTAACTAGCTGCAACCTTTGAAAAACCCCAAGTTACTCTGGTATCTTGTTTTACTCTTTTTAAAATTAAGGGTTCATACTAGAATTTGGAGTTCTTAACTTTCTTGAGCCATGGACCATTTTGAAGCCTTTTGATGATGCCTTTTAAATATATCTATTGAATTTTTTTTTAAGTTCATACGCTTCAGGTTAAAAAATCTTTGGACTAAGGTGCGGCTAGGTGGTGCAGTGAGTAGAGCACCAGTCCTAGACTTAGGAGGATCTGAGTTCAAATCCAGCCTCAAACACTTGACAAACTCACTAGCTGTGTGACCTTGGGCAAGTCGCTTAACTGCAACTGGATTGCCTTCCCCCTCTCCCCAAAAAATCTTTGGACTACGTAATCTCCAAGGTCCCTTTCATCTCTGATATAGTCCAACAAACATATGTTATTTTTAAATTCAATTTATTTTTTCAATAAACAAAAATCTATTTTTCTCCTTCCTCTTTTTCCACCCCTATTGAAAAAGAGAAACAAAACCCTTGTTACAAATATGCATAGTCAAACAAAAATAATTCACATGTTGATCTTTCCCCCCAAATATGTGTCTATGAGACTATCATGGGTCCTCTTCAGTTATGTCAACAAACATTCCTTAAGCACCACTGTGTGCAGGCACTGTTCTAAACAATGAGGATATAAAGAAAGGAAAAAAAACAGTCTCTGCCCTCCAGATACTTGCTTTCAAATGGGGGAGATGACATATGAATAACTAGGGACATCATCGTGACCATCATCAGCATTTATATCGTGCTTACCATACACCAGACACTGTGCTGTGTTCTACAAATATTGCCTTATTTCAACCTTACAATGACACTAAGTAGTAGCTATTACTATGATCCCTCTTTTACGGGTGAGGAAATTGAGGCAGAGTTTTAGTGACTTGTCTAGAGTCACACATACAAGTTATGTGCATATCTTGTATGTATGTGTATGTATGAGGTATATATGAGTGTGTATGCATAGATATATACACATATCTATGTATACATGTACATACATAGATACATATACATATGAATGTATGTGCATATGTATATTATGGAATTTCAGAGGAATAGGCAATAGTAGCTGAACCAACCAGGCAAGGTCTCCTATAGAAAATCGGATTTAAACTAAACCTTGAAAGAAGCCAGGGAAACTGAGATGTGGAACTAAAAAGGCAGAACAATCCAGGAATGGAGGATAGCTTGTGTTAAAGCACAAAAAGGAAGCATCATATTTTTTGTTTTTTAGTCATTTCAGTCATGTCTGACTCTTCATTATCCCATTTGAGGCTTTCTTGGTAAAGCAATTGGAGTGGTTTGCCATTTGCTTCTCCAGTTCATTTTACAGATGAGGAAACTGAGGCAAATATGGTTGAATGACTTACCCAGGGTCACCTAGCTACTACGTGTCTGAGGTGGAATTTGAACTCAGGCCTTCCTGACTATCCCCTTGTGCCACCTAGCTGCAGCTGTCACGGAGGAACAGCAATCAGGCCACTCTGGTTGTATTATAGAGTGTGTGGAAGGAAGTATAAAAAGATTGGAAAATGAAGAAGGGACCCAGAAGGAAGATTTTTAAATGCCAAATAGAAAACCTTATGTTTGATCCTGGAGGTAATAGGGAATCAATGGAGCTCATGGGTGGGAGGGTGGCTTAGAAAAATCTCCTGGGCAGCTGAAAGAAAGAGTGGGGAGAGACTTGAGGGATGAGATAAATTAAAAGGGGGTTGCAACGGTCCAGGCAAGAGCTGATAAGAGGTGGTCTCTAGGAGAGTAAAGAGAAGGAATCCCACAGGAGAGATGTTGTGAAGGTAGAAATGACAAGATTTGGCAAAGGCTTTGATGTATGAGACACTGGGGATGACACTGAGATTATGGCCTCACCTACAGAGTGCATAGTAATACCCTTACCAGTGATAGCCATATTCAGAAGACGAGATGGCAAGACAGGGAACATAATGAGTTCTAGTTTAGACGTTCAATTTGAGATACTTGCTGTGACTGTATTGAAATTGTACAGAGGCTCTTAATTGATCTAACTGCCTTCATTGCCCATTAATGCTCGCTCTTCAGAATGATAGCATGGCATAGTGACTAGAGTTCTGTCCTTGGAAGATCATGTCAAGTCTTACCTATGCCATAAGCTATCATTGTGATCTTGGACAAGTCATTTAACTTCTCAATGCTTCTAGGCAACTTTCTAAGATGAAAAATGGCAGAGCTCCTTTTTGTGGTGGCAAAGAATTGGAAATCAAGAGGATGCCCATGAGTTCAGGAATGGCTAAACAAATTGTGGTATGTGAATATAATGGAATACTATTGTTCCATAAGAAATGATGATCAGGCAGATTTCAGAAAAACCTCAAAAGACTTATATGAACTGATGCTGAGTGAAGTGAGCAGAACCAGTAGAACTCTGTGCATAGTAACAGAAACATTGTGTGATGACCAACTTTGATAGACTTAGCTCTTCTCAGCAATGCAATAATCTAAGATAATTCCAAAAGACTCATGATGGAAAATGCTATTCACACTCAGAGAAAGAACTATGGAGTATGAATGCAGATAGAAACATACTATTTTCTCTTTTTTTCCTTCTCATGGCTTTTCCCTTTTGTTTTGATTCTTCTTTCAAAACGTGACTAATGTGGAAATGTGTTTAAGATGATTTTACATGTATGACCTATACTAGATTATAGGCTGTCTTGGGGAGGGGAAGGAGAGGAAGGGGGAAAATTTGAGAACTTAAAATCTTATAAAAATGGATGTTGAAAACTAAAAATAAATAAGTAAATTTAAAAAAATAAGTATTTTTTAAAAAATGTCAGAGCTGGTAAATACTAATTTACACGCAAAAAATCACTCAACCGGAACTCCCTATACTGATGAAAACCATAGGTCTAATTAAAAAAAAATCATTAGGTAAGCTAGAAGTTTATTTTCTTACATGTGCTTTTATTGTAGAAGTTTCTTGGACTGAAATGTGCTTTTGAAAATGTCCTATAATACTGTTCTTAGGGTCCATGCCAGGAGACTAATTTGTATGTCAGTTGTCTAGGATGGAGTCAGATGAAGCCAAAATAAACAGAATTGAGATTATACTGAATACTCCTTAGAGCCATGGTGTATTTCAACAAGTCATTTGTTTATAAATAAATTCCCCCCAGATGCCATGTCTTGCTTCTCAATCTACGTTTCTTTATAAAATTGGAAAAGGTCCACTTTGTATCACCTAGAGATGTTTGAGGAATGAGGAAACATTGCTTCTCCCCTAAGCCAACTGAACCAAATTTAGAATCCTCTTTCTCTTGGATTGCCAAACAATTGAAATTACTGGTCTTTCTCAAGCCCAAAGTAAATTTTTCCTCCCCAAACAGATACAAATGGAATAAATCGGTCAGTTCCAGTGACTAAGGTTTGACTTAGCAGCTTCAGTTTGTCTACCTGCTTCATCAGCTTTCCTCCAAACCTACCCTGTTTCCTACAGGGTGATGAGGGAAAGGGAAGACAAACTCATTTAGGTGAAAGAAATGTGTTATGGTGTATGTTGGGGCAGGGGGGAGGTACTATTCTGAAAGTCAAAGTGTTTGGATACCACTGTGGGCTCTACACTTAACTTACATTGGACATTGACAATGGAGAATTCATTTCATGAAAGACTTGGTTGCCTCCAGTGTTTGGATTAGGTGGGATTTAAGGTTTATCTAGCTCTTGCTGCATGGTGGGTAGGCTGTTGAACTTGATATCGTGAAGACCTGGATTCGAATTCTTATTGAGTACTTAAACTACCTTTGTGACTATGGGCAAGTCCGTTAACCTCCTACGGGTCTCAGTTGACCCATCTGGAATAGCTATAGTATTTATATTACAGGGTTGTTATGAGTCTCAAATTATTTAAGATATTTTCCAAAAATATTACAAAATGCTATACAAATGTCAGTTATCATCATAAAAGTCTATGAAAGGTGCTTGTTCTACATTGCCAAATGGCAGACATAGGAAAGGAATTTTCAATAATGGAATACCATATACAATATATGAGTAGGAATATAGGGTTCTTCAAGATCAGGAAAAAAGATGTCTATCACTGTGACTAGAGAAGGAAAGGTCTTAGAGTTCTTTTATTTGTCATATATATTTCTTTCTTCCTTTTTCAAAAAGAAAATTACTTAAGCTATGCTTCATTTAGTAGTCAATGTAAATGCTGAAGTCAGCTTAAGTGAAGACTGTTACATCCTGGAAGTATCCTCAAATTCTTATCTCTTTGTAGTCCCACTGCTATCCTCCACATGTCTCTTATGTAGAGCAATACCTTCAGTTTGGACTAAATAAAATCTAAGGCAAAATCCAAATTTGGGAAATAAGATTCTATAAGTCCCTGTATAAAGAGATTTTGCAGACAGAGGTGAATGTTAGATTTCCATACCTAGAAGGACTGGGTACAAAACTATATAATATTTTTAAAAATTAACAGCCTCTAAAGTTATTATTCATATGTGTATATGATATACACGTACATAAATATATATTGCCAATGGTTGGTTAGTTGGTTGTTGTCCTTCAATTCTTGAAGAGGACCAAAATGACGTCACTGTGCTTGAGTGAAGATTCAACATGTCTGACTGTGGCTGATCAGGCCAACACAAGCTTGGACTGCTCTACCACAGGTTGGACACAAATAACCAGTGTGAACATTTGGGATGAATACTACAAACTTGGCTATCCTGCATTTCCTTTGAACTATTTCAATTCTGCTTTGCTCATAGAGTACAGTACATTCTCTGATGTGGGTACACCATGCTGAGAAGATCTGTACCTATGTCTCCCATGTCACACAATCAATTCCAAATTTCTTGTGAGTGCCCTTGTATCGCTTCTTCTGACCACCATGTGAATTTTTGCCCTGTGTGAGTTCTCCATAAAACAGTCTTTTTGGCAAGTGTACACTTTGCATTTGAACAATGTGGCCAGCCCATCAGAGTTTCACTCTCTGCAGTAGAGTTTGAATGCTTGGCAGTTTAGTTCGAGTAAGGACCTCAGGGTCTGGTAACTTCTCCTGCCAGGTGATCTCCAGAATCTTCCTAAGACAGTTCAAATGGAAGCGATTCAGTTTCCTGGCATGGCCATGGTAGACTGTCCAGGTTTCACAAACACACAGCAATGAGGTCAGCACCACGGCTCTGTAGACCTTCAGCTTAGTAATCAATCTAATACCTCTTCTCCCACATACTTGCCTTTGGATCCTCCCAAGCACTGAGCTTGCTCTGGCAATGCATGAGTCAACCTCATTATCAATGTGTACATCCCTGGAAAGTATACTACCAAGGTAAGTAAATTTATCCACAGCATTCAAAACTTCTCTATTTGCTGTAACTGATGGTTTCATATATGGATGGTGTGGTGGTGGCTGATGGAGCACCTGTGTTTTCTTGGTGTTAATTGTTAGGCCAAAATTAGCACAAGCAGGAGAGAACTGATCCACACGTCATTGCATCTCATCTTTAAATAGAAAATCATGCACCAATACTCTCTACTTTTGTCTTGGCTTGTAGCCTTTTCAAGCTGAAGAATTTACCATCAGTTTGGTAGCTGACCTTAAGGCCATCTTCATCCTCATTGAAAGCATTTGAAAACATAGTTGAAAACATCATGCTAAAAAGCATGGGAGCAAACACATAACCTTGTTTAACTCCATTGATGACTGGGAAGGCACAAGAGCATTGTCCATTACCTAGAAAGCGGGCAAGGATGCCATCATGAAAGTGACATACAATGCTGATGAACTTCCCTGGACAACCAAATTTTGACATAATTTTCCATTAGCCCTCATGACTAATGGTATCAAAGGCCTTGGTCAGATTGACAAACGTTTTATACAGACCTTTGTTCTGCTCCTGGAATTTCTCCTGGAGTTGTCGGGCAGCAAACACCATATCAACTGTTCCTTGGCCCTTTCTGAAGCTGCTCTAGCTCTCAGGTAGATGACCATCTTCCAGGTAAATGATCAGCCTATTAAGGAGGACTCTGCCATGAATCTTGCCACCACTGACTAAGAAAGAGACCCACCTGTGATTGTCGCAGGACAATCTATTTCCTTTACCTTTATAGAGATGGACAATGGAGGCATCCTTGAACTCCTGGGGCATAACCTCCTCTTGCCATATAACCTGGAAAATTTCAGTCAGCTTTTGTATGAGTAATGGACCTTGTAAATCTCAGCTGGAATAGAATCAGCACCAGGTGCTTTACCACAGGAAAGGAGCCTAATGGCATTCCAAACCTCTTCTTCAGTTGGAGCTTCAGCTAGGGAGGGATTGACTTCAAACTGAGATAAACGGTCAATGACTTCAGCGTCAATTCATGGTGGTCTGTCAAGAACACTATGGAAGTGTTCAGTCCATCTCTCTAGGATCATGTCCTTAACACTAATCAATGTGGCTCTGTCAGCACTGAGTAATTGAGATGGACCATAGGTCTTTGGACCATAAATAGCCTTCCAGGCATCATAAAAGTGCTTTGCATTGTTACTATGTTTCAACAATCTGGCTAGCAGCTTCTGTGGGGGTATAAGATCCACCAACAGCCAGCACCCAGAAAGCTGCCAGCACGCTGCGAAAGCACAGGTTCTTTTGATCTGCTTAACTAAGGAAAGCTACGTTAAGGGGTTTGACAAGCTTACTTTAATTCAGCATACAAATATCACTCACTTGGTTCAGGGGAAAAAGCCAGGACCCCGAACTTCAGAACGAAATACAAACAAATTACAAACATCCACAGACAGACCTTATCTGATTCAAATCCCAATACATAGTTACCAGAGTTTAACAAAGTCTCAGCATCCGGGATACAAGCTGGAGGGCCCTTAGCCACAGCTGCCTGGAGTCTCCACATCAACACCATCTGAGAGCCCTCGCACAAATGGCTCTGTCCTCTCTTCTTATAGGGCTTCAGACATCATCAAACGTCATCTGAATGACCAGAACTTAGGCTGCTATGACTGGCTCTTGAGTCAGTCCCTCCCCTTAGGACCCTGGGAGGTTCACATCCACATAGTTTAGGTTAACACCTAATAGGGGTTAGAGCCTGGGGCTTAGCACTTAGTAAGACTCAAGATGGGCATGGCTCTGGAGTTAGCAAGTCCCCTTAGCCGGCCCCACCTTGGGCCCCACCCCAGTCACCAATCCACACTCACATAGTTTCCACACCTAATAGGGGTTTGGGCCTGGGGCTTAACACCTAGTAAGGCTCAATGAAATACACTGAATTACTAGAAGGAAACAAAGGCCAAACTCTTCAAAGGCACTTGAACTAAGTGTTGAGCCCATTTTCCTTACCAACACATACTATCAGACTAAAACTGAATTTCATCTGCCTTCATACTGAGCCAATAATCCTGCATCCCTTTAAACTTTGCTTGTACTTTGCTTTTGATGGAATTAAATGCTGCCTTCTTAGAGATGGGTGAGCTATCCTGCTGGTAAACCCTGTGGAGTTCTCATTTTTCATTTAGCAGCTTCTGAATTTCACCATCATTTTCACCAGACCAATCTTGGTGTTTTTGAGTGTTCTGACCCAGATGAGCCAATGCAGTGCTATACACCATATCTCTGAAAGCTGCCCACTCCTTTTCTGCCCCACTGTTGCCAACTGTGTGTTGGCTCAATTTTCCCTCCAAGTTAGCAACAAACTGTTCCTGCTCAGAGAAAAGCTCTAATCTGTTGACATTATTTCTTCTGGTGGTCATTTTGCCTTGGGGCACCACATTTGTTGAATGCCAATATTTAACTTGGAAAGGATAAGTCTATGATTTGTCCAGCACTCTGTACCACATGTTGACTTCATCACTCTCACATCCTGTCTGTCTCTTCTCCTTATAATCACATAGTCTATTAAATGCCAATGTTTGTTGCAAGGGTACATTCATGAAGTTTTATTGCATTTAAGTAAATGGAAGATAATGCTGGTGATTAGAAGGTCATGAGATGTACAAGTCTTCAGTAGTAAGTGACCATTGCTGTTGCTGTTTCCAATTCCATTCTTTTCTAAGACTCTCTGCCAAGTCTGGTAGTCTGAGCCTACTCTAGCATTAAAGTGACCCAGAATTATAAGCTTGTCCTCTTCTGGCATATTGATGAGAAGGGTCTCCAGGTCATCATAAAATTTTTCTTTGACCCCATCATGATTCATCATAGTGGGAGCATAGGCACTGATTATGGTGGCATGACATTTTCCTGTGAGTGGCAATTGTATTGTCATGAGCCTGTTGTTCACTCCCTTTGGCAGGCATACAAGCTGGTTGACTAGATTAGGTTTGATTGTGAAACCTACACCAGCTTCACAGTGCTCCCCTTCACTGAGGCCACTCCAGAAAAATGTGTATCCAGTTCTGACTTCAGTAAGCAGGCCTTCATTGGCCAGCCTTGTTTCACTCAGGGCTACTATTTACTGAGTTCTCTAACAACAAGAGCTGTTCATCTTTCAGGTCCACTGGATTTTGTGTTTTCTATAAGTGTGCACACATTCCATGTGCCAATGGTGAGTAGAATCATCTTGACCGACGGTTTTATATATTTTTGTGTGTTTTACCAAAGAATGGGATTCCCCAGCTGCTGCAGTAATCAGGTCAGGGTTGCGTAAGCAGACAATTTTTTAGGGCACCTTTTCTAGCCCCTTCCCCACACCAGGAGGTGAGCAGTGCAATTCTTAAAAGGTGGCTCAGAGACCCGGGGGCTGCTGAATCCCACTGCTGCTTCCAGTGAGAAATGACCTTATGGCCTAGGCCACCTGTGTGCAGGATTTTGACTAAAGTGCCAGCATATCTGCACTTGCTGCTTTGTCGCTTACCTATCACCACAGGACTTTGAGATATAAGTATAATGGTAAAATGGCATGGGTGATGTCTTTCAATTCCTGTGTAAATTGGATTTAAGTGAGGCAGAGCAGCATGAAATAGTCAGCCTCACTTTCTCCTCCAGAGTCATCACAGTCCAGAGGCAGGACAGAATTGAGATGACTAGTGATGGCTCAAGATGCAGTGGATGACCTTGGCATCTTCAATGGCTAACCAAGCTCCACCAGTCCAAAGGGCTTGCTTCAGCTGCCTTCATGGCTGCTGGAACAAATTGTTCTCATCCACCCATTCCACCGGGGGAAGTCTTCACATGCTTGGGGTAGACACCCCCCTAATTCACCGAGGGGTTTGAGACCCCTTGGTTACCCTCAACCTGGTTCAGCCTGTCTGCCAAAAAGGTTTACTGGGATGTGACCACTGTGCATGCCACAGCTTCTTGGAGTCACAGGTGAGAGTTGGGTGGAACAGGTGGACACCAAAGTTGGAAAGCAGCCCTGAAAAAGGCTCAGCAGCCATCACATCAGAGGTACCAGTCCTCCCTGAACACATCATACACCCAATAAGCCAATAAGTATTTATTAAACACCTATTATATGTCAGGCACTTAAACATTGGAGATATAGAAAAAAAGCAAAATACAATCCTTGCCCTTTGAGAGCATACATATGTACATTTATATCAACATAGTTCTATTTTATACATATAGATACATGTATGTATATATGTATACATATAGTCAATAGTCGAACATTTGTTGCATGTGGATATTCATGTACATATGTTCATAAATATATTCATACCCATATTAATATAACTAACATTTCATGCAGCCTACTATATGCCAGGCACTGGACTAAGTGCTTCACAATTATCATCTTGTTTGATCCTCACAACAACCCTGAGAGGAGGTGTTAGCATCACACTTCTTTTACAAATGAGAAAACAGAATTTAAGTGACTTGCCCAGGGTCACAAAACTAGTAAGTGTTTTTCAGTTCTTCCTGACTCCACGTCCAGTGTTCTACCCACTGTTCCACCTATATACAAAGAATAATAACTTCAGAAGCTGCTAATGTTTTTTTTTTCTATTTCTACATTCAGAACTGTAAGCTATCTTTTTGTTTTCAACATTCAGTTCTGTCTGCAAAATCCTTTAGTTCTGGGGTCTTATATAATCGAATTCCCAAATAATGACATAGATAGACAGAGTGGATGGATGGAGCGATGGATGGATGGACAGATGGATAGATGGATGGGTGGGTAGGTGGATGGATAGATATAGATATATGTGTGTATGTATGCACAATACATATGTGTACACATGCACATGTTTGTATATGTATATATCAGAGAGAAAACGACTGGATATATGTAACTACGGCTATGTGCGTATCAATGGCTGTAGAGGGGTGATCATATATGTGTATACATATATCCATAAACATATAGCCGTAGATACATATACCCATATTACACACATGTACATTCATATATGTATGTGTGTGTATATATATATATATATATATACATGGATGCATGTATAATCAGCATTTCTCAAAAAGAGAAAAAAAAGCCTAGTCCCATTTCAAAAAGGGATGAAATAAAATCGCCTCCCCACTTCCCACTCCCTCCTCCCATACTCATTTGTATATCACTAATAATGGTTTCTGGCTACTGAAAATTACGTTAAAAGCACAAAAAGGATTACTGTGGCGGCTTGCTCCTAGTAGAAATTCCCTCCGCAGCCCGCTTTGTAATCGGGAAGGAGGAAACCCCCGCCACCGCTGTTTGGCTGTGCTGCAGCGGTTGTTGATGTAATCTCCTTGCCCAGCGGTGTTCCCCATTGCTTCCCGCTTCCCCACCCCCCTTTCCTCCGGCAGACGGAGACAGAGTGCAACTCTTCAGCCATAATAAAGGCTTTTTGTAACTCGATACCTTTGCCCACTAGCGCTGAATTGCCAGAAGGCGGGGGGGCGGAGGTGGGAGAGGCGACCGGTGAGCCCCTCGCCTTCGGTTTCTTTTGGAATCGTGATCTCTCTTTCTCACCATCAAGCCTTTTCCTCCCACCGGGGCCTCCAGCGGAGGCTGCTGCGGCTGCTGCTGCTATCACAGCTGCAGTTGGAAGTGCATCCCAGGCAGTGGGAGCTCATTTGGAAGATGCAGGTGGTGTTCCTCTGGCGTGGCCGGCCCCAACAGTCTTGGACCTGACACACACACACACACACACACACACACACACACACACACACACACACACACACACACACACACACACACACACACACACACACACACACACACACTGCTTCGTGCACTAGTTGGGTTGCGAGTTCTCTCCTCGCCCCCTTAGTATCTAGGGGAAGGAGGTGAGAGGTTTGCAGGGGATTCTCCCTATCTCTCCCACTCTCTCCTATCGCCCTCTCCTCATTTAAGGGAGTTTGAGAGGGATATTTTGGTGACAAGAAGCACCTCGTCATCTCCGCTAGCCTGTGTGCTGTGCCTGCAAGAGGCAAGTTGGGGAGTTTGGTGGTGGGGGTGTGGGACTGGAGCTCTCGGAAAACAAGGCACTGCTGAGTTATAGGACCGCTCGCCTTCAGAGCCTTGGTCCAACGGCCTCCCGCCAAGACGCCCTAGTCTACTCCTAGTCTTGCTTAAGAAAGCAGCACCTAAGGACTGTGTTGGTGGTAGCAGTCACCGGCAGCGCTAGCAGCAGCAGCATCGGGTGAGGGCAGCAGACGTCTGAGCGTGCTCAGCGTCCCCCTCCTTCCCCCCCACGGGAGAAGACAGCAGTATGAATTGGAACCCTACATAGAGAGACAGAGAGAGACAGAGAGGGACGGAGAGGAGGAGGTGGGGAAACAGCTGAAGGGACTGAGCAGAAGGCGAAGGAGGAGGAGGAAGAAGAGAAGGAGGAGAGCTGCGATTCGGTGGCGTCTCCCTCCCTCTCCCAGGCTGGGCTGCTTGTCGCTGATGCTCTAGGTTCGCTGAGAGAATTTGCAGCAGGGAGTGCTACCGGGAAACCTAATACAATAAGGCAGTCTGCTTCCCTTCCTTCGGTTCCCCGACTCCCACCCATCTATCTACCCAGAGAGCACCCTATCCTCTCAACGGGAGAAGAAGAACCAGAGGGGGAAAGATAAGATTTCTAGGGTGCTTTTTTCTTTTCGAATTCCTCGCCTGACAAAGAAATCGATCCCGTTCCCAATGGCTCTTATAATGGAACCAGTGAGCAAATGGTCGCCGAGTCAAGTGGTGGACTGGATGAAAGGTAATTCCAGTGGTTTAGACTGTGAGGTCTGGGAAGAAAGGGGAGGGGATGGAAGAGGAATTCTTCCTTTAATCTATTAATTAGTCATATCTTCTTTAATTTAGAAATACTCCGCAATGGCTAATAGGTATAGATATGCGTCTCATCAGCGCCTAGGCATTTGTTTTGTATTCCGAGTGGAATCTCCTCTTCTGGCCCAGAGACCTATGGATTCCTGCCCCCCCCCCACCTCGGCCCCACAGCCCAGACATCATTTGGAGTGGGGCGATCGTAGGGTTGGAGTCTTCTCTTGACTATCCTTTAATATATACCCCCTACAACACACACGCAAGCACACACAACACCCATCTTCTTGTTTTGATTCAGTCCTCCAAGCTGAGGCCCTGTGTCTTCCTCCACTAGCCTTGCCAGTCAGGTGTGTTTATACGAGAAGATGAGGGGTCTCCCGGGTGAGGGGTGGTCTACGAGAAAGTAGACCCATCTTGCACAGGTTTTGCCCCAGTGCACAGGAAGCACGGAACAAATCCGTGCCACGGGGGAGAAATCTTGTGGCTGGCGCAGAGCTTGCCAGAGATAGAGTCGATCTGGGGATACTGGTGCGGGGGCGATGAGAAAGCTTAGACTTTCTAAGTGATCTGTTGTCTCAAGCAGGTAGCAAAGCGTGGTTTATCTGTGCACCCTTTTAATCGCGTCTATTACTATTCTCCTCTTTCCCTCTATCTTTTACAGTTACAGGAATAAGAAGGGAAATCACGAATGTGAAACTCCTTCAATCTGTTGTTATTTGATTGTTTATTTTTTTTTTTTTTGGCTTCACCTCTACCTTCTAAGATCCCAGACACCCACAGGAAATCTCTTGCCCAATTACCTTCTCGCCCCTCTCTCTTTTTTTTTTTTTTTTTGCCTTAGTCTCTCTTCCCATCTTTCCTTCCGCCTCGCCCTTTCTAATTTGCTATTTCGGGACAAATAGGAACGATAGTTCTAAGGCGATATTTAGAAATGATGAGGCACTTCAGCTGTATCGCGGCTGGTGCCGCGGTGGCAGAGGCTGCAGAGCTTTCCCCAGAGTCCGCGCAGAGGATGCTCACCGCGGCTCCAGAGAATTGCTCTGCTTTGTAATGCGCGATGCCAGTGGGATAGAAGAGGCGCGGGAGGATTTCCCTCAGGGACCCGCCAGGCAGGCCGAAATCAATTGTTTTCAGTGCTGCCAATTCACCCCCACTACCACCCCCTCCCCTTCTGGTTCACTGCAGACTGGACTCGACAAAAACACTGAAGCGGCTGGTGCTTATTTATATGGTCACTGATGATACATTGCAATGTCAGGAGCTGCTAAAGAGTGTGGCACTTCTTTCTGCTATTTGCAGTCTTCTTTTCCCGCATCCAGAAATGTCGCTGCCTCCTCTTATCCACATTTGACATGCTTAGTATTAGATGTGTATATAGAGATATCCATTCCCAAATGGATTTTATTAAAACAGAGTTCTTAAGAAACTGAGTCCATTTCAGCTATCGCGGTCTTCCCGAGGACCTTTTTACAAGAATAGGCATTACTCCCCTACCCACACACCCCAACAACAACAAAATCCCGTATTACCTACTACTAAAATGTTGGAAAGCTTAAGGAGAGAAAGGGCTTTGTCTGGACCCACACAACATTTGTCTTTCGTGGGCTTATGAGTTTGGAGATGTGAGTCCACTAACAAGGGTCATAGTCAGTTGTCAAAAGTACAGATGCTCTAGATGGAAGCTCACAAAACTGCCTATCATTTATCATTTATGAATGTGCTTCAATGCGGAGATAAGGTAACTTGGCTTTCTGTGTCTCAGGTGAGTAGGCACTGCCCAGAGAAGACTGGAGAGATTTCCTGTCCCTCCCCCCATACAGATCTCTTTTCCTTATTTTGTTAATATCTCATTTCTTACTGTGGGATTTTTTTCATATATATATATACATATATACATGTGTATATATATGTATATATATACATATATACATGTGTATATATATGTATATATATATACATATATACATGTGTATATATATGCTTATTTAACTTCTTTTTCTTCCGTTTTCCATTTAGTGTGCTTTTCTGACCCATATGTCTGTTTTCTTTTTTTGATACTCCCCTTGTACACGTTTGTTTTTGCCCTTCATCTTCCCTCTTTGGAAATTTCCCCTCTCACAGTTCCACATCTATTCCTTCTAGATGAAGAGAAGCTGTGCTTGCCTTCTTCTATGGCAAGCAGGTCCTGCTGGTCCGAGTAAGGAATGCTGTGACACATGGGAAGTGAAAATACTGAATTATTAATTGAATAACTAAATATTCCTTTGTAATTGATGGCAAGCTCACTTCAGTTTGAGTCTCTGGCTAAACTCCCCAGAGAAAAACTGTTTTGACTCCATGGGTAGTCATATTTCCTGTATAAACACAGAGTTTTTCCTCCCTCACAAATTCCCATGACGCCCCTAGGCATAGTTTCTTGGGGGCGTCATGACACTCATCCTCTGTCTTCTCCCTCCTCCTGACTTCTCCCCGCTTCCAGAAAAGTGCAAATTCTCCATTCCCAATCCTATTTTGAAGAAAACTCTCAACAGTTTTCTGACACGTATCCAAAATATTATAGACAAGTTGTGTTGATACATTGTAAACTTTCTAGAACCTTAGTTATCCATTTAAAATTGATTCACTTTAAACTACAGGACATGTGAAACCAAGCTAATATTTTTTAGCTATCATATAAAATGGCTATAGTCATCTTGAAGTTGGAGAACAGGTTTTAGTACCTGTTGGTGAAGCTTTACAAAAGGACTTCAAAAGATAAAAGCAAGGCACCTGAGAACCAAAAATCACTGGACACATGGGTATGCACAGAACCATTCTAAATTGGAGAATTGAAACAATTACTTGAATGATTTGGGTCTCAAGTCATTTAATAATAATATAATTAATTTATTTGAGGACTTGGAGTCCTCTCTAGATCTCTTATGTCATCATAGGTGATGATTATTTAAGCTTAGCTATAAGTGGAATGTCATCAGAAATACTGTAGCTGAAACACTGGAAATAGACATTTCCTTAAAAGGTGACTTCATATATTACCTGATCATTTTCCTTCCTCTGAGCCTCTTCCCAAATGAATTTTATTATAGAGCATTGGGAAAATAACTTTTAATCCTTGCCAGAGAAACATTAATATTTAAAACTTCACTTTAATTTAGTCTACAGCTGTGGTATGGATCAATCATGTTCAGAGCATTGCATATCTTCTTATAAAGGCAACACGAAAGGATGAATATTACTGGAACAACTGCAGCATTGTGGGCGTTCTTCTCAGCATGCTACACCCTACTAATGTGACAGTTTCATCATCCTTAAAATGTAAATCAGATAGCACATGTTTTCAGATATTCCTAGCCATAAATAGTTATAACTGTGTGCAGCAATGCACGCTTAGTGCTAATTCTTAAGTACTTTTATACTTGCTGAACTTAAAAGAAACCATTAAACAGCCATGAAAAAATGGCACGGCTACATATTTTTACAAAATACAACTGCTGCATATTTTAAAAAGTGATACACGAACTTAGCAATCAAAGCAAAGAGAGAAGGGTAAAATCAGTAAGCAACAAGTTGCCAAGATTTGTTAACAATCTACACTATATTTTGTTCAAAATTATTTTGTTTAATATACTTTTGCCTGTGCTAAAATAAATATGTGAATAAATTAAATGACGAAAATTCAGTTTGTTATAGAGGAAACTAAAATACGAAATGCATATAGTAAAGATCTGTACATTACTCATAGTGGGTGCTTAATAAATGTTATTGATTAAATGAATTAATGAGTTTTCATTCTCTGCCTGCTTTTTTAACTATTTACTTCCTCATACACACACACACACACACACACACACACACACACACACACACATATACACACACCCCTTACTGGTGAAATCTATAGCTTAACACATTGCCCACTGATTCCATAAATTTTGCAAGGCTAGTGGTGGTGTTAGTTCTAGAAGAAATATCAGTTCTCTGTGCATCAGGAATCTGAATCCATTATTGCATCTAAAAATTATCAGGAGTTTATACATGAATATCTGAAATAGCTCATGTGTCTTAAAGTAATTATTTTAAGCCTTAAGTCTTTAAGTTTAGAAGAAATTCTCCAAATGGAGACTAAATATTTATTGCATGGAATTTAATTGCTTGAATTTTGCAGTTTTAATAAGATTTAAACTTCATCATTATTTTCAAAAACAATGAAAATAAATTGGATTTTGGAAATGTAACACTCAAATAAACAGGATATTACTATCAAAAACATTGCTGAATTCAAAATGTTTCATTATCTTTGACAGCCTTCCTAAATTGTCCAACTACTTCAAATATTGTTCAATTGTGTTTATTTTGACACCCATCATCAAAACCTCTGCCAAAGTATACTTTACATATAATTACCATAACTTCCTTCTTCCCTTCCTGAGTTCTACCCCTTCTCACTGAAAATGTGCTATGTATTAAATCTAAAATCATTCCCTGCAATAATTTTCTCTTACCCTAGGGGATCAAATTTGAATGTCTGATTATTGCCAATTCAAAATCATTTATTGTCACTTAATATGCCTTTTCTCATTTCCCTCTGTACCTGAGTGTGTACACCATGCTCCCTACTAGTTCTCACTCCCCATTCCCCAACTATTTGGTCATAGAACAACCTCCCTATTTCCCTTCATGTACCATATTCCTGCCTTCAATTCACAGCTCTAGGTCTAATAATCATACGTCAAAAAAACAGAATTACGTCTCCCACTCTCTAACATTTGAGCACAACTATGACTGACTTCCTTATGTTAATTTCTTTCCTGTCTTCTTTTTCCACCTCAAAAGTTAACACCCTCCTTGACAGCAGATATGTTTCTATTCCCTATTATATACCCCTAAATAGCCCTATATACCCTTAAAAATACCAAGTATTCCCTTTAATAAATGCATATTAACTGATAAAATGGCTTTTAAGTGCATCATTTCTAGTCTGTATGATATTAAAAAGGCTATCAAGAATGTTTTCTTCCAAATGATAATCCAAACAGCATGTTTTAATTAGTATTAGTTTAAGGTCATTATATTATGGCTCTTATAGTTATTCACAGTGGGAAGATAACCAAGGTTGGGACTGATTACTTTTTTGCTTCAGAGGAAGAGGATAGGAAACATTGTAAGATAGGAAAAATGAATAAACGAGCATAAAAGTAGAACGTGGTAGAGAGGGAATACATTTGGAAGGGCATTTTTGGAGCTGATTTTTTTCCTTAACAAGTCTAATAACACTTTTTTCTCCTTTTTTCTGTTGCATTTTATTTTATTTTTACCTTGAACAAGGATAAACCATATCTTAATCTTAGTTTTACAAAGGAAAATATCATTGTTTTCAGCAAATCTTTCTTGAATGAATAGAAATTAATATCTGGCATGCATTTTTGTTTGAAAATAAGTAGGGTAGATAATTCTATATGTTGTATATAATGTTATTATAAACACAGAAATGGTAAAATTGATCCATACTATCATTTACTTTTATAAGCATAGGCTTGCTCCTTTCTTAATTCTCCAGTGACTAGGCAATTTTTTTAAATATTCATTAATCATTTTAGGTTTTGATATTTTTTTGTAATAGGAATGTTGTTTATCTTACATAAAACAGAAATTCACCATATCTATATGTATGATATAGTTCATAAACACAGAGTTTTATGGATATAGACATTAAATATATCCTACATAAAATACTTAAAACATTATGTGTCAACTCAAAATAAAAGAGCATATGCAGATAGTTTCTTATGACCATTATGTAATACGATTTATTTAGCACTTCTGTATGTATGGGGTTGTGATGGGCTAGCTGTTAGCCAGTCTGTGTGTTCTCAGAATTTATGATCTAAAATGAAGAATCGATGCAAGGACACAGAGACACAGAAGTGACTGCCAAGTGCCAACTCGTAAATTAAGTAAAGAAAAAGAATTTGCATTATGGATGTGCATTAAGGGCAAGAAATATGCTAATGGAAAATGAAATGCTTGTGGGCATAGAGAGGGAAGATAATGCCTCACTCAAAGTTAAGATGAGATTTGTCGAAGCATTGGAATTTCAACAGGTATGTGAGTATTAGAAGGAAAGGCAATATCACAACTATATTCAAAGATGAACACACTATAAGAGTAAGGCCACACTACGAAAAGCTATGTGAGTGAGATGATTACATGAAGGGACAATGTATCCATTTCCCATGGTGAAGGGGAGAAGAGGGCAAAGAAATAAGAAAAGTGATAGAAAAAGATTGGATAACACAAATTAAAATCTACATTTCACAAAACCATGAGACTTACCATAATATGCTTATTTTAAATAGATTCTGCATTACAGAATTTTAGGTGCCAGAAATGTGCAGTAAAGAGCATACAGTGTTTTCTCCTAACAGATTGTAATCTACTTCTCAGTAATGATTTTGAAAAAATGCCCCAAAAAGCAAGACAAATATTATTTATAATTAGGGCCAAGCCTTTAAACATTCTGAATTTTATTGATGCAAATCATTCCATAACAAGTAGACCTAGGGTTTTTATGTAACTATAATACTTTTATGATACCAGGTGCCTTTTTAATGCAAATCCCATTCCTGCATCATTAATTGCTATTCATTTTTGGTTTTTTTGTTTGTGTTTTTAGCTCAGCCATGATATGGTCAGGTTTTTGGCTTTGTATAAGATTTTCCTACAGCATTTACTGCACTCCACTTAAGGTATAAGAAACAATAGTAACATTAAATAATAAATTTAGGAGGTTGAATAACCTCTATTGATAAAAATTCAAGTGATTAGAAAAAATAAACTAAGGGTACTGAATAGCTTTTTATTTTAATGACAATCTAATTATAGAGTTTCTGATTTATGACTATCATTTTCAATCCGATTTATTATTTCAAGTGATAGTTGAATGAATCATGAATAAACTCATAATTACCAGATGAACTGGATATGGTGGTGATTTCTCTTTTAAATGATGAAAATTCATTTTCTTCTACTCGGTATGGTAAAGAAAAGTACTTTCTATCCAGAAGAGGGCATGATATTTGCAATCTTTTTAAATGAAAAGAAATTTCTTAAACCAGCTTCTCACAGATGGCTAAACAGAATGCCAAACAGCAAGCCCTCTTTCCTTTTGAGAATGCCTATGGAGTCCATTACCAGCCAATTTGAATTCCTTTGTAAAGAAGCATTTTTTTTTAACTACATCATGGATACGAGACTCAAGACCTAACATGCCTGTCTAGGCTAGAAATAAAGTTGCTTGCTGTGATCATAACTCTAAGTTAAGATGCCATCTCAAAGACCCCAAAGTATGATTGGACCTATTTTCTCTGGAATTGTTTATTATTCAATAGATTCTTAACACATTTTTGCTTATGCTACGAGCATGATTTACCAATGGAGCTTTGCCATAGCCAGCCTAGAAATAGTCTCACTTGTAATTTAAAAATTAAAATATAGTTATCTCTAGAAAATGCCAGTTTTGAAAACGTCATTTGTTTTGCTTTCTTAGATATTTAAAGAAAAGCATTTGCCTTACTCAAGAAACCATGATAGAATGAAAGATAATAAATGTATTTCTTTGTCTCCATGGGATGAAAAATTCTCAATTGCCCTCTTGGTTTTTAATATTATGAAATATTTAAGAGTATTTTATAGTCTAGTAACATGAACACTCTGTTTTTAACTTTTTAATTAACGGAATCAAAAGAATAGAAGACCTTTTGGCCTAATGAAAAAAACATTATCTTCTTTATTATATTTAGTATTGAAGTTGTATTTAAATTAAAATAATTTAAATGAAAAATGTTCATATTGGGTTGCTTATTCCATCCTTATCTAACTTTGATAAGCAATCTTAGTTATTCTAATAAGTTTACTGAGATTTTTTTAAAGATCTCTTGTTAAGACAGGAGGTGGATGAAACCCAGAATAAAGCTTCATCGTAAAGCTGAATGTCATTTGTTCCATGTGTGAAGGATTCAAATTAACATAGTACCATTGGCCATTATACAGGTACTTTTAAACAAACAGATGTCCCTAAAAATTTATCATCCTTCAAATCTTAAGTAGGCATACTGAAAGTCTATAAAATTAAAGCATATGTGATAATTTATTAATCCTTAATAAAGTATCATTTATTAAAATTATTTTTTCTATCTTTGATGCACATTGAGAAAGTTAACATAATGAAACATGAAAACAGCCTCTCATTATGATATAATACAGGAAACATAAGAATCTGCTCTTTGGTAGTAACTATGAGAGATGCGAAGCTTAGATAAGACAGTCATTAGGCAGGATGAGACATCAAAAAAGACTGTTATAAGGTAAAATAGTTTATGATGGGTGCTACACAGAGTTGCAGACCAAACAATTCTGACCATGGTGGCATAAGGAAAGGGTGTTGGAGGTTGGATAAGATTCTATTCAGGGTTTTATTTGTTTAACAAGCTACTGTTCTGCCAAGCAGTACATTTTGTTTGACTTTGCTAATATTGCATTTTAAAAGTTAATCTTCAAAGTTTCATCTAACTTCTCAGATTTCATCTTCAATTGTAGCGATTAACTCCTAATACATTATTTTCTTCTCTGAGTATTCCAATAGATCATCTTCAGGGAAAACAAAATAGGTTATAAACTTACCTCTCTAACCTCCCCCCAAATTATGATTGTTATATGAACTTGATTTACCCTTATAGACATTCCAGTCACAGCCAGAGATGACGTTTAGTATCACAATTTATTGACTAAAAGCCAAACCTAAAATGGAATTTTTGTAAAATGGCAATATTTAGGTCTCAGTGTTGTCATATTATCAATTAAAAAACAAATCTAGCCTAATAGCGTATGTGCTTTGGGCTGACTTTGAGGTTATTCAGAAGGTAGATTATTCCAGTGAGAAAACTGAAAGTGTGAAATGGGATGTATTTTCACTGTTGGTTTATTCATCTTCTAGGAAATGAGTTTTATTAGTCTGACTAATCAATAGAGAAGGTGGTAGAAAGAAATGGCCTTCTGATAGAGTTCTTTTTCCTTTGAACATTTTGTTTTATTGCAGGAACATGTTGGTTTAAATATGGTTCATATTTTGTGTATGTATGCGTGTATGTGTACACACACACACACACACACACACACACACACATCTATACATATCTCCTCAAGTGATTTCTACAAAAATAGAATTGTAGGCTTTTGTGGAGCAATGAGGTGGAACGGTGAGTAAGAGCATTGGAGTTGGAGTGATGAAAACTTGAGTTCAAATCCCTCTTTAGATACCTACTAACCATGTGGCCTGGGTCAAATCACTTAGCATCTGTTACCTTTTCTGTAAAATGGGCACAATAAAGGCACTTACCTCACAGGGAACTTATGAGGATCAAATGAGATAAGGTACAATGCTTTGCAAACCTCAAAGGATGGTATAAATGCTAGCTATTATTATTTGGCTACCATGTAGCTTAGGTTTTGTTTTCTTCAACTAGATTACCTAAGTACTTAAAATAAGATAACAAGTTACTTGTTATAGAAGTCCAAAACAGTTCAAAAAAATAAAATTTATCTAAGTAAAGCTTATCTAAGTAACAATTGATTAGGAAGGACCAGATATTACCATGGCTGCTTAATTATCGAATTTCTTGTTGTAAGGCTGCTTATGGACTTGGAAGTTGGAGAGGAATGTTCTCATCCACTTTTTTCTCCTTTCTCCATCTTCCATCAATTTTCATTTTTATGTAAATTAATTTAAGGAAATGATATGATGCCTGCATGTTTTCTCCCAGTCATATTTAACACATAAATAAAGAAATCATATTTTAATTTTAAGAGGTTTGACTTTTCATAGAAGGTAATTAGTGTACTGATGATGAGTTAAGCATTTTTTTGTAAAAAGGTCATAGAATCACAGAATTTAAGAGTTGGAAGGGACACCAGTAGCAATCTAGCCCAGCCTAGCTGACTGCGATAATAGCTTTTTTAAACCCCCTGTACATTTTTTGTAGATCAGCCAAATTGATGGAAGGCACCCTAGAATATAAAGTACTAAATGAAAACTCTGAGTCAACATTAACATGTTTGCTACATGGTTTAATGTTTGAAGACTGATCAAAGGAAACTTGAGTTATCATTTACTTAGGCCACAGGCAAAAGCTATTTCCTACCTCTCCCATGTCCTCATTTGCAACTCTTGTATACCTGCTTCATGAAACCCTTGGCCAAATTCCCAAGAAGCTATAGCTGAATAGATAATTGCTATCTATGTCCAGAGGCAAGTCCTTTTACTTTGGGAATTATCAGATAAGAATGATTCATGGACCCTAGCCCAAGGCATTGAGTGAAAAATAAGGGTCAGTCATTCCAACCCTAGTCCAGTGCCTAAGCCAATCAGTGCCTCAGGATCCCAGATTTGTAGATTTGGGAATGCTATCAAAAGGTTGTTTTCAGAATCCTCATTAGTTTAAATATTGAAAAGTTCCAAGTAACATTGAGAAGTAGAGGAGTCTGTTAGAAAAAAAATGTAGCTTTTAAGTTTTAGAGCATAGAATGTTTGAAATTAGCAGCCCTTGGGTGGAAATAAATCTGAGTTTTAGATGGAATGAAGCCTCTTGTTTCACAAGTTTGCAGGAAGATGGTAAGGAGAAAAGTAGAATTTGACGTAAATAGTCTGTTGGGAGCCCAGAGCTAAAGTATTTTCTTCCATGCTCATTACATGGGTAATAGTGCTGGATATGTGTCAACTTTCCCAATCTCAGGAATGTTGTTCAATTAAAAAATGGCATAAGATCATAGGATTTAAAACGTTAAGCTATCTTAGAGGTCACCTGGGCCAACCCCCTCACAATTCAAGGAACCTGAGATCTGGAAAAGTTAAATGATTTGCCCAAGGCAAGTTACAAGTAGTAAGTCACAGAGTTGGGCTTCAAAGCCAAGTCTTTGACACTAAATGAAACATAATTTCCACTGTGCCATGCTTTAAAAAACTCTCTTATTCAGAAGGTCATCCTTGTTACCCAGATGTCAAGTAGGTTTTTCAGATTACCATATACATTCAGGTATATAACTGTGAGCTCACTGGTATGTTGAATTGCCTCACAATGACAAGTTTTCTGACATGCTTGTGACAAAGTTACTTTTCCTTCTAGTTTTGCTCCAAACACAATGCCTGGAATTTATGTATAGTAGAACATTACTGTAAGGCAACACGGTGAAGAAAGATTTGGTTAAGCAATTTAATAATGTATAAAAGATTGTAAAGGGAATGGTTATATTGTAAAAGATAATTCATCGTAGTACAACCTAATTTAATCAAGATCTTGCTAAATTTAAGACACCACCACTCTTATCTCTTTCCCTTCCCTTACTGCTGCTATCATCCCAGTGTCGTAAACTGTTAGTTCTACTAACCATTCTTCATGACTAGAAAGGCATGGATGTATCAAGAGATACTTTGTTCACGTGAATTAAAAACATGTATTGAGCACCCACTTGTTGAGAGGTATCACTGTATGGAAGAAATGTCATAGAATCACAACTACAAACTTTGCTGGAAGTTTTTTTTTTTAATTATACCAAACTCATTGCTGTGTTTGGTGCTCTTTTGATTCCCTCCATTACCTTGTAGATGATGTAATAAGTTACTCTGGTTAAATAAAAAAATCACTGGTGGCCAACCCTATGGCAATGGGTCTTTTTAAATGTACCTAGGCTTGAATTCACATAGACATGCAGTTCATCACCAGAGCCAATTACTGGGCTCTCCTGGACTAGCCTTTGAAAAATCAGAGCTGTCCCTGTGCTATAATGAGATGTTGTAATAAGACACAATAATTTCTCAATATCATTCAATGATTAGTAGCCTTCTTAGAGTTGACCTGTGTTTCTCCGTTAGTGAAATAGACTTCTACTTTTTAAAAGTGGTGATCATTTTGAAAATCAAGGGGAATTAAAACTATAGTATTCCACAACCTTCTTTGAAATGAACTGTTGCATTAAGCAGTTTGGCAAAAAATGAACTTGCCATTTTTGTAATATTGTTCCTTTTCAATATTATTATTTAATTTACTTTCACATTTAAAATAAAATAGAGTCTCCATTTTATATGACTGGAAGACTGAGTTGATGTTTTGGTTAGTTTGGATTTTTTATTTTTTTTGTTGTAATGGATTGTGTGCTGGAGAGGGGAAGAAGAAATATATACAGTAAGGAAGATGATATAAAAGCCAATGGATCAATAAAATATATTTTTAAAATGAAAAGTAAAATATAAAATAAAATAATTTCTAATGCTGAAGAAAGTATTTTAAAAATCCAAAGATTTGGATTGCCATGCTGACTGAATTGCTTTTAATGAAGATCACTAATAGAGATTTGAAGGGTTAGCAGGAAATTTGATCTTGGTGTTGTCCATCAAGACCCTCAAAGTAGGATAATAGAAAATTTAGAAACCACCTAGCCCGATCCTCTCATGTTTACAGATGGAGAAACTGGGCCCCAGTTAGGTTAAATGAACCCAGCACTTAGTATTATGGATAGACTAGTCTTAACCATAGCGCATCTCATCATCCCCCACTAGATGATCATTGAGTACTTCTCTCAAGCTGTTAAATTTATCCTTAAAAGGGTGAGGGGCAGGGCAGTGAAGTGAAGTCAATCTGAAAAAATGCATAAAATCATTTATGTACAAAATCTTAATATTCTATTGCTAATAGCTAGAACTTCACTGCCGCCACTTATGCTTCAAAAATGTTGATCTAAGAGTGTCTAGTTCTTGAACGAGTAAACTCTTTAATCTGATTATTAGCAAAATTTGCTTTAACGAAAATCTCATAATAATGAAGAGGTATGGGAGTCCTCCCTGTGCTCAGTCTTATATTTCTTTACCTATCTGACAATATACTAGTATGGATGTTTTGTTCCCGTCTTTGCAGTCCATTTGTGGTGTTACACTAGAAGTAAAAGTCCATCTCACCTTTCACTTCTGGTTCTCAGTTGAATAGTCTATCTTCTGAATGACTTGCCTATTCATAGAATCAAATTTTCCTTCCAGTCAATAAGAGGTACTGTAGCAACTAGTTCCATCCCTATTGAGAGAAATTCTGCTTCTATCTGTTGTGGTGACTTTGCTAATCAGGACATGAAGGTAAGCATAGAGAACCTTCACATGTGCTGCTCAAGCAGTAAATAGACCGGAAAATGAACCCAGCTGCTCAAGGAATAGATGAAGCCTTGTCTGATTCTTTTGTCCAGAAGCTAACGAGATGTTTAGAGGAGAACATCTTGGAAGGAGAAAGGGACTCTGCTGCTCCACACCCTTTGTCTAATTTGTTGCTCAGGTGTTTCAGTTGTGTGCAAATCTTCATTACCCCATTTGAGGTTGCCTTGGCAAAGATATTGGAGTGGTTTGCCATTTCCTTCTCCAGCTCATTTTACAGATCAAGAAAGTGAGGCAAACAAGATTAAGTAACTTACCCAGGGTCATGCAGCTAGTAGCATCTGAGGCTGGATTTGAATTCAGATCTTCCTGACTCCGGGTCTGGCACTATAACCACTGCACCCCGTAGCTGCCCTAGTTTCTTCATCAGATAGCCCTAATTTGATGAAATCACTGTTGTGACCTACCCCGCAAAACAAAAATGAGATCTTGTAATGTATGTTGCTTGTTGGTTATTGGTTATTGAAAAGGATTTGACTTAATAGAGCAAACGTAGTTTAAAAAGATAACTTCAAATAATGTCTCCCATGCATATATTGAAATCATGTAAAAGGCAGTGTCGTACAGTAGAATGAATACTGGATTTGGAGTCAGATTGTGAGTTCAACTTTTGGCTCAGCTACTTGCTACCTTTGTGATTTGGGAGAAAGCACCTAGCCTCTCTTGGTTTCTGTTTCCTCTTCTGTAAAAGGAGGCAACTGGACTAGATGACTTTGCAGGGGCCTTGCAGTTCGAAGTCCTATTCTCATGGTCTTTGCTCACTAATATCTTAGAAGCATATCAACATGTGCTTTGCTAGGATGCTATTGAGGTAAAGAATTCCTCAGATTGTGGTTTAGTGAAGTGAAGGCAATCTTCTGACCTCACTTGAGTTTGTAATCAGGCAACTCAGTACATAATGGAACCACGACTGAATGCACGAGGGGCTGACAGTGTTATTTGATGGTAGCATTTGCTTGTTAGGGTGAGTTGAAATGTAATTGATATGTTCACAACAGCAGCATACTTGAGTCTCTTCGTTTATTCATCAGGGTCCACTTGAAAGGTTCTTCTATAATACTAGAAACTTGTCATCATTGTTTGGGGATTTACTGTATTTACTATATTATTTCCTGACATTAAGCTCTGTCACTGTGCATCAATGCACTTTCTGCAAGTGGGGACCACCAGGCTGCCTAAGTAGGAGCAAATTGGCCCAAGTTGCAAATGGAGCTGAGCCTTTGCCATTTGCCCATGAGTGCACTTAAAGCTTGAGATAGAGGTCCAGTATCAATACATTTATAGATTGATGGATAGATAGTAGACAGACATATTGATAGATAGACAGATACATACATACATACATAGATAATTAGATACACACATACATACATAAACAAACAGGCAGATAGATAGATAGACAGACAGACATAAATTAAGGTAAAAAATAGACTGTGGTATATGTGACAGTAGAGCTGCATGTTGGAAAATGGAGGATTAGATCAAAGAATGCAAAGTTTTTCCTAGGGACTGATAAAAGTTTGTAAAGCTAGTAACTTTCTAGAAGCAGCACTTTGCAGACAGAGTAGGTCCTGCTATGGATTCTGCATCTCACATCTTACATGTGAAAATGCCAGACGTGATTGTTAAAAAATCTTTCTTCCCCTTGGCCAAGCCAATCACCTCCTTTCTGATTCTCCCATGGCATGCTCGTCATCTCACAAAAGAATTGGAGAGAGAAACATCTAGTTGAAGCTGTGTGGAGGCAAGACAGAGTACTGGCTTAAGGATTAGTGTAGAAGTAAAATAGATAGCTGAGAGAGAGAGAGAGAGAGAGAGAGAGAGAGAGAGAGAGAGAGAGAGAGAGTTCAATATGATCTGGATGTTGTCCAAGCTCTTTGGAAAACACTTATTTACTTTATGTGTTTGTTGCACCAATTTGCCCATCTATGCCTACTTTATCTGAAAAAAAAATGATGACAATTTTGATGTACCTAATGTACCATTTTAAGAAATATTAAACCCTCAAATATTTTAAAATCCAAATCCAAGGAGAAAATCTTTTTAAATCACCAAAGTTTCAAGCAACTCAGAACAGAGAGAATGACGACAAAAATTCAAATTTGTATAATATTCATATAGCTTGTCTGGTCAACAAATCAATAAGCATTTGTTAAGAATTATGTGCTAGACATTGTGCTGAATGTTTGGGATACAAAGAATGGCATAAAATATTTCTTTTTTTCAAAGTCTTAATCTCATGCCCAATGGGAGACACAACTCAGGCTTAAAGACTAGGGAGACAAAATATAAAAAAATTGTATCTACAAGATAAATTGATGATAGTCAACAGAGAAGGCATCAACATTACAGGGGAACTTTGTAGAAGGTGGGATTTATCTGGGACCTGAGGAAATGTAAGGAGGACAGAAGATGGAGATGATAAGGGAGAAAATTCCAGGGGATCCAGTGAAAATAGAAATGAGATGTCTTGTTCCAGGAACAACAAGGGGTCCAGATAGGATTTTAGCTGGTTAGCATCAGAGGGATGCTCAGGGACACATTTTCCTTCTATCATCTTCTGATGCCTGCTAAGCCACAACATTTGTGTCTACATTTTATTGGGTGGGATTAATTCTCAGATTTTGTTCCTTTTTAGTCTTAATGTCCATTTAGATAATTTACCTCAATTTTAAGAAAGATTTTACTTTTTTATTTTTTTGTTTCTCAGGTTTCTTAACCCCTTCATATCAAGCCTTTTTCTCATTGAATTATTTCCAAAGTCCCAGGTTGCAAAGGTGTCATTAAGTTGAATGAAGTCCCAAAATATGAGGTCATTATTGCCAAAGGCTTTTTGTCTTTGGTCATATTAGACATGAGTTAGCTATGAGACCTACCCCATGAAGTGACTGTGTATATCCTGGCTCCTCACTGCTTCTTGGAAACACCATATCCAATACTCTGTGACTATTTTCTCAGTTACTATTAAATGATGCTCTATTCCTCATTGGCCTTGTCAGGGGATCTATGAGAGTTTGATCATTGTTGATGTGACCATGACTTCTCAATTCATTGTTAAATATGAGCTCTGACAAAGAAGTCTACATAACAAAAATAACCATGATTAGTACATAGTGCTTCCATTCAGGGAGTAGGAAGGCACAGGTTTCTCATAGCAGAAACAAAGAATTATCAGAAATAAATGAACTGAGTCTCTTAAGCTTGGAGCACTGAAAACAGGGGAAACTCACTGGTAAAACAATGCCTTTTCTCATCTAAGTTTTTTAAGTGGTAGCTGAGATGAGTATGGAGAGCTCTATTATGATTAAACAACAAATTTATCATGTTATCTGCAATAGTTGATGGAGCAAAAAAAAAAAATCTTCTCCTGGGGCCTTTCCTACAGCTAGTGTTTTGGCATTTCAATATAAATAGGTGTTTTTCTCTTTAGCCTTTTCATATTTGGGGATTTTCTAAACTTATTCTGTATTTTCCCTTCCTTTATTTCTCTTTTCCCTTTACTTTTCATTTTCCTTTCTTCTAATCTCCTTTCCTTCCCTTTCTTCTTTTCCACTTCCTTTTTTCTCTTTTTTCTTTCTTCTACTTTCCTTCCCTTCTTTTCTTTTTTCTTTTTCTTTTCTTTTGTCTCTTTTTCCCTTTCCTCTCTTCCCCTTTGTTTCTTTTTTCTTCTTTTCCTTTTCTTTCTCCTCTTTTTTCTTTCCTTTTTCCTCCTTTTATTTTTCCTTTCCTTTTCTTCCTTCTACTTTTCTGCTTTTCTTTCTTTTTTGAGACTGGATCTCCCAGTATCTCCTGGGCTTTAAATGCATGGGCTACTCAAAGATCCAATCCTTTTCCTGATAAGTGTAGGAGTTTCAATCTGTTCTGTGTCCAACTTGTGCTGGTTTGTCTTTTGTTGTGCAATCTGGTGACCCACACAGACACATACTTCTCATGAGCTCACCACTGTGGTGCCAGACCTAGTGGAGACACTTCATCAGCTTAACCCGTTGCAGCTCAGAACTCCAAAACTCAAGAGACCTGCCAGCCTCAGCTTCACAAGTAGCTGAGATTACAGTTGTGTGTGACCATGCCTGGCCTGTGATTTCCAGCTGAAACATGTATACTAGAATCTTAGAGTTGGAAGGGCCTTGAAAGATCATCTAGTTTCATTAGCTCCCTGAACCAGCCTGGTTGTATTCCACTGGATCTACTCAAATTTGTCAGCGTCCTTACTTCTCTGCCTAGAAATATTTATGACAATCTAGATATGGTGCAGAGTACAATAGGACTGTTTCACCCACTATTCTGGACTCCATATAGCACCATTCTCCAAAGTTTGTCATATGGTTGATTCAATAAGTTTATGATTAAATAAACCTCTAAGTCTTTTGCCCACGAACTGCAAAGCAACATTTTCTCCATTCTATAGCCATGCAGTTGATTTTTTGAAACAAACTGCAGGACATACATGAATCCTGAATTAAATTTAATCCTGATATATTCGGTTCTAGCTCATCAGGAAGTTTTTAATTTATAATTCTGTCATTTGACAAAATTAGCTATCCTTTCTTCCTGGCTTTGAGTCATCAGTATTTATGATAAGCATGATATCAGTGTATTAAGCCAAGTTGTTAATAAAATGTTGAGTAGCATCGGGCTAAAGGCATATGTCAAGATAATTAATTGAGTCACTTTCTTTGGTGAGTGAACTGAAATAATTGAACTGAATGCTGTTGTTAACTTCAAAGATTATTAGAAAATGTTTTCAACATGATTCTTGGGTTGCTCTTTTTTTTTGCTTTTTAGATGATTAATTTTTAATGATACTGTCCAGTGCTCTGAGAAATTTGAGATTTGATGAACTCCCAGAAAGATGCTTCCATTTCTCTAGTTTTCTTTCAGCCTCGAATCAACTGAAGTATTTTTTTTTCTGCATCATTTGACAGTGATGACTGCTCTTTCCTGAATATTCTCTTCTCTGAGTCGATACTATCTATGAAGGCAGCTGGTGGTATGGGGGATAGAGATCTGGGCCAGAAGTCAGGAAGATCGAGTTCAAATCTAGTCTCAGAAACATACTAGCCATTTGACCTTGGGCAAGTCTCTTAACTACTCTCTGCCTCAGTTTACTCATCTGTAAAATGGAGATAATACTAGCACCTCCCTCTCAATGTTATTGTGAGAAGCAAATGAGTTTTTATTTACAAAGCACTTAGCACAGTGCCTGGAACATAGTAAGTGCTATAGGAATGTTAGCTGTTCTTCATTCTCCTCTTGCTTGTACAATTACTCCTTTTTCATTTTTTCATTTTTTTCTGGTTCAGAATCTACAACATACCTTTTAATTGTATATATACCCAAAGGCTCTGCCTTTGGACTTCTCTTCTTTTTCTATATCCTTTCTTGGTGACCCTCCCATGGGGGTTTCATTTCTACATAGACAACTTAGATATCTATATATCCAGTGCCAGGCTCTCTATTGAGGTTCAATACCATATGGCCAACTGCCTAGTAGACAGTTCAAATAGATCTAAAGCTCAACATATTCAAAATTGATCCCATTCTCCGTCTCCCAGAATGCACCTATCTACTGAAGTTTCTTATTTCTCTCAGAGGCACCACTATGTTTGTAACCTTAGCATTTTCCTTGACTCTTCTTTCTTCTTCATCCCACATACTCATGTCTTGGCATATCCATCTTTCGAACCTGTTCTTTCCCAAATACTCACACAGTCACCATTTTAGTTCAAGACCTCATCTCCTACCTGGACTATTCCAATGTCCTCCTAATTGTATCTGCCTCAAGTCAATTTCCCAACTTCAAATCTCTCCTAACTACAATCCACCTTACCCAAAGCCTGCAAATGATTTTCCTTGAGCATATATCTAATCATACCTATAGGAAAAAAATATAGACTCTTTTTTCTCTTAAAGCCCTTCAGAATCTGGACCCTTTCTATACTATAAAACAGTCAAAACAGCCTTTCTGTTCTTCACACAGCACTTCATCTGCCATCTCTGTGCTTTGGCACTAGACAGTTCCCACTAGAATTCACTCCTTCCTCTTCTCTGTTTCATAGCATCCTACACTTACTTCAAGATTCAACTCAAGAACCACTTCACTTTCTCTCAGTCCTCATATCCAGTCTGTTGCCAAATACTATTCATTCTATTTTTATGACCTCTTTCATATATGCCTCATGTTCTCCTTGGAGACTTCCACCAGACTGGGCCTGGCACTCATCACTTCATTCCTGGAGTATTTCAACAGCCTTCTAGTTGGTCTCCCTGCCTCCAATCGCTCTCCACTCCAGTCCATCCTCCACTCAGTTGTCAAATTGATCATCCTAAAGTATAGGTCTGACCATGTTATACTCTCTCCCCTCTAGCCAATCAACTCCAGTGGCTCCCTATAATCTCCAGGAAAAAATAGAAAGTTCTCTGTTTGGCATTCAAAGCCCTTTATAGCCTGAGCCTTCCTCCTACTTTTCCAGTATTTTTACATTTACACTCCTTCATATACTCTGTAATCCAGAGATAGTAGACGCCTTGCTGCTTCTCGAATAGGACGCTCCATCTCTTGACCCTGGCCATTTTCACTGGCTCTTCTCCATGTCTCAAATTCTCTTCAGCCTTATTTCTCCTCCAGGTTTTCTTGACTTCCTTCAAGTCCTAGATATAATCTCAATCTCTCAATCTCTCTGTCTCTCTCCATCTCTGTCTCTCCATCTCTCTGTCTGTCTGTCTCTGTATACATATACATACACATATATACACATATATATGCATATGTATATCTGTGTGTAGGTGGGTGTATAATTGATATTTGTAAATGTACATGTTGTGTCTCCCAATAGAATGTAAATTTCTTGAGAACAGTGACTGTTTTCATTGTTTGTCTTTGAGATACATTACCTAAGCATGTGACACAGCAGGAACTTAATAAATGCTTGTTAACTAGTTGATTGAAATTCAGGCAAATTTTGAAGTGCCTAAATACCATTCTTTTGAAATTGGCACAAATCCTCTTGAAAGAACCAAGATCGTGCTATAATAGCTGAGCTTTAGCCCCAGGTTTGCAAATTAGCTAGCCTTATGACCTTGGTCAAGTTACTCTCAGTCTTAGCTTTCAAATTTCTGAAATGGAGGGGGGGTAGATTTGTTCAGAAGTTCTTTTTTCTGCCATGAACCCCTTTGGCAGTCTGGAGAAGTATAAGGACCACTTCTCAGAACAGTATTTTAAATGGATAAAATAAAATAAAAAGACTGCTAAGGAAGCTAATTATATTGACATAAAATGATCACTTTTTTCAAAAAAAATTCTTGGCCCCAAGTTAAGAATCCTTGGCTCTCTAACGTCCCTTTGACCAAGATATTTTCATTCTATTCTACTTAGATCGATTCTCAACCTGTATGTGGGGGAGAGAGCTGATGAACAGGTTTGGCTTTGAACTTCATTTGTTTCAGAGTCTTAAGTAGATTTTGTCCTTCAGAGCTTACAATTAAACTTCATGGATCAAACTATGTATATTCTGTCTTTTCGCAAAGATTGCTATGTGAGAATTTTGTTCCTCTTCATCTATGACTAAGTTGATGTGTATTTTTATAACCTTGATTCTGACTTGATGTTCAGTTCTATGGCATCTCAATCTATATAAATACAGCAATTTATTTAGAAAAAAATAAAAATATGGAAGAAAAATATATACATATCTGTCTCATATACTTGTAAGTTGACTGTTATCACATATGCATGTATGTGAATATATAGTGTATTGAATATATATTCAATATGACAAATCATTTGCTAAAAACCATTTAGTGTTTTACAATATTACATTTTACCTTACTTAATTCTTGAGTCTCTGATTTTTTTAATGTAGAAACTATACAATGTTTGTGTAAGCTAGAGATTACTTATTGAAGTCCACAGGTAGCTGAGGGAAACTCTCGTCGTTCTTTCATTATAGTTACTTCCTCAGAATGGTGATCCTGCTGAGCAGATTTCCTTCTGATGCTTGGGCAATTCATTGGGCAGATCAGAATCATTTAGAGTCAGCCCACAAAGGTCAGCTTACCTTGCCATCGGAAAGCAGAGCAGACACATTCCTTTGAGGCTTGGTCACTAGGCAACAAGCTCCTCCCTTCCTCTCTCCTTTGTTTCTCTCCCCATGCCCAGTATTCAAAAGTACAAGTATCTCATTTTACCATAGAGGCCATGTGGGAAACCCACAAAAGTCTCTGGGCTATCTTATCAAAATATCTAGGCTCTCTATTTTTTTTTAAAAAAGTAAACTTTTTGTTTTAGGTCTTCATTTTTTATTGATAAATTACATTTTATACCTCCAGCTACATTTAGTAAAGTTCAAATGTATTAACAGCATTAGAGAGAATAAAACAAAATGAAGAACAATTTAAAAGCCTACATTAGAAGGTTGAGTTAGACTGTTTTAATGTTATACTGCTATTATTTATTGCATATTAAAAGAAAGTAAGGATGTGTGTTTTTGAGGGAGATTCACTGCTGTTTAATATGTCATGTTTTGTGTTGTAGACATTGTGCACATTGGATTGTTCCTTTGATTCTTCTTTCCTCGATCTCAATCACCTCGTATATACGAGTCTTTCTGTGTTTCTTTGTATTATTCATAAATGTCATTCCTTATGATGCAATAAAATTCTATTATACTCATAAAACACAATTTATTTCAACCAGTCTCTCAATGTTGAGGACATAGTTTGCTTTATTCAAGTTTGTTTATTTTTTTCTTTTTTCCTACAGTGGATAGTACTTTTGTGATGCTTTTGTATAGACAGGTCTTTCCCTCCTATATGCAAAATAAACCTAATAGTGAGATCATTAGGTCCAATAGTATGAAGATTTTTGAAATTTGTAATGGGTAATTCTATATTATTTTTCAAAAGAGTGGGAACAATTCATAGCTCCATTGACAGTATCTGTTTTTCCTTTGTACCACCAACAATGACTTTCTTCAATCTTTATTATCCTTGACAATTTTGATGGGACTTGGTTTATTTTAGTTTGCATTTGTATGATTATTACAGTTTTTAATATTTTTCAGATGTCCATTGATTATGTTTCTTTTGAGAATTGCCTAATCATATTTGACCACTTATCTGTGGGGAAATGGCATTTAATCTCGTAAATTTATTTCAACTCCTTGTAAAATTTGGTTGACAAAATTTTGTTAGAAATGTTGAATACATTGTTTAGTTCCTTTCCTACTTCCCTCTTCCATTGTGTTGTTTTTTTCTTATTTTGGTAGCATTTTTATTTCATTTTGAAATAAAAGTTCTATAATTACAACTGTTACAATAAATGTTATACAAATCACCTGTGAACCTTTTCTTGAGAAATGCCACAATGGGAAACATATCTTTTAAGTTTTTAGCAACATTTGCAATTTTAGAAAGTAGTTGATATATAAATCACATAACTCTTTGACTTTCACTGTATTCTCTATACATGTATATTAAGACTTGGATGTTATAAAGACAGAACTAGGTTTTTCTTTAGAAAAAAACTAGTTTGAAAAACCATGAGATGAAATTGTTTTGTTGTATTATGCTTTTTTGAAATGATGATTATTCTTAGGAAAGTTTTTTTAATACATATTAAAATGGCATTGAGAATTTGAAGAAAGGCTCTGATGGTGTATAGAAACTATTCTGAAGTCATTTACTGTGAAGAGATGGATGAGAACAGATGTATATTTATATTTTTGAAGGCAACGACTTTCACTATAGTTACATGAACAATTTTCAGAAATCAGAGTCAACATTGTGCCTTTATTTATTGTTTAAAACTAATGAGAATGAAGACTTTCAATCATTTTTACAGTCCAACAAAACAGACACATTTAGGTGTCATTTGATGACCAAACTTTTTAAGTTTTGGTGCAAGATAAAATTTATATATGCATATATATATATACATATGCATATTAGATGTTCATATACATACATCTAATATATACATAATTTTCCCAAATTAAGCAGTGACTTGTTTAAAAATACCAAAGCACAATGCTGGTATAAAGCAGATAATTGACATGCTGAATCACATTTTAGGAAATCTTAAAGGTGATATAGATAAGAGGTGTCACACTTGCTGCTGGCCAGAACCATGTTAAAATAAAATTAGGGAATATTTCAGAAAAAGAAATAAAAATATAATACAATGTGTATAATGTTAATTTGTAGTTTTCTAAGTCAACATGTAGCCTGCAGGAATCATTTCTCTTTGAGGACTAATATAGACCAACAATTCTCAAACTTTTTGGCCTCACTACTCCCTTTACACTGTTAGAAATTGGTGAGGACTCCAAAGAGCTTTTGTTTACACAGGAGGTTATGTCAATCCATATTTATCATGATAAAAATTAAAACATATTAATATAGTTATAAAAATAATTTTGATCTGGAAATTTATCTGAAAGAGCCTCAGAGATCTCAAAGGATTTCTGGACCTCACTTTGAGTATTGATGATCTAGACCAATCCAATCTCTCCATTTTACCCTACAGAAGCTGAACTCATCCCAATTCTGATGGCTAGTTAAGGCCTAGTTAAGAGGTCCAAGGGTTCCTGACTGCTGCTCCGGTAGTGTCTTACACTTTGGAGAACTCCTACATCAGTTGGAATTCTGTGCCTACTTAAAAAAAACAGATTCTGTTTGTAATAGTTTGGGAGCTGGACAGTATTTTGCTGGATGACTTTGAAAATTTCACTTTGTAGGATGACATCTGAGCTCTCTGGTGATAATTGTGATTTAGTTTCCAAGTTGCTATAATGCAATGAGAGATTTTGAGAAGTTCTCAGGGTGGAGAGAAAGGGCTGAGTGGGAACAAAATTGTAAGGGTAGAATCGACAAGATGACAGAGCAATGGATTGGATGGAAGGGTATTTTCCTCTTCCAAATTTTTTCCCATCGCATTTGCCATCTTTTTATATTAACTTTTTTTGAGCATTAGTACTTCAAGCATTCTCTTTTTTACCTATATGTGATGCATCATTATTATTACTATTATTATTGTTAAAAGAGTTTCATTACTTCAAAAAGAATTGCGGCATAAGGCGGTTTTGCCTTTTCCTGGCAGCCTCTTGTTTCTGATCAAAGATGGAATGAGAATTTCAATTGCCCTTCCTAACTAAGAAGTGTTATCTCCTTAGGACAACAATGAGTCATATTCCCAGGCCAGTGGGGAGAAGCTAGCTTTATTGGCAGCCACCTGTGCTCTTCATGTTCCAGGACAAATGACAGACTAGTACACTGTGAAACTGAAATTTGTCTCCCAAGTGTGTTAAGTCCCCAGAAAAATAAATGTTTAAAAATCCAGGACTTGACTAAAATCGATGACTCCTTTCTCAAAGGCAGCAGATTTGAACTCATCAAATGGGGCATTTTATTTTATTTATGTGGCTTTTGGGGGAAAAATGAATGTTTCTTCTGGCTAATATATCAAAATGTTAATACTTTGCTTTGTTTACAACTAAGAAATTAGAATCTGAGGCCTGTTTCTGTATCTTTCATTTGTTAATCATGTTGGAGAAAGTCTGCTCAGCAGAGAGGTGAAGACCTTCTGAGTCCCTGGGACTATGAAATTTATTAGAAGACTGGCTGTCTGGTTTTTTAAATGCCATTGACCTAGTTTTTCTTGGGCTTCTGGTTTGTTCACATTTTTACTGTTTTTGAGGAGGTTAATTAGAACTTTTTCTCTAATAGTAGCACACAAGTATAGCACAGTGGATGGGAGGGTGACTTGGAGCCCAAAAACCTGGTTTTAAGTCTCATTTCTGATCTTTACTGTGTGACTATAGCCATGCTACTTGATGCCTTTACCCTCAGTTTCTTTATCTGTAATTTGTAGATAATAGTATTTGTAGCGATTTCTTCACAGGATCCTTGTGAGGTTCAAAGAAGGTAATATATATTAGCACTATTCCAGAACGTGGGCCCTGGAGTCAGAAGACCTAAGTTCAAATTTGAATTACTTTCTAGCACCAGATCTATGAACCTCTGAATGTCATCTATCATCATCATTAAAAAAGCCAATTAGCTACTTTGAAAAGTATCATAGGATTTAGGAATTGAAAGGAACTTTAACGGTTATCTAATCCAACCTTCTCATTTTACAAAGGAAGAAACAGAAGCTCTGGGTCATACAGGTAGTAAGTTTCAGAGCCGCAATTCAAATCCAGATTTCCTGACTTCAAATGAATGTTTGTGTTCTAGCATCTTCATGATGCTGTCTCAACACCACAAAAAGAAGATGCAGATAATCAAATTTAAAGTACTAATTATATTTTATTGAATGCATGCATATGACAATAGTTCATTTGGTGCTAATATTAAAGTGGTCGACAAGCATTTAAAAATACAAAACTTTTCATTTAAATGGCTTATGTATCTACGCCCACCCTTACAAATTATCCTGTCCAAATTGTTTTGCTGAGATGTTAACTGGATAGCCCAGAAAGGAAAGAATATGAATTCGTTAGAAAGTTTCTTTCCTATCTTTTAAGTCTTACTTCAAATGTATGATTCATTCATTACAAATGGGCTAATTTAATGTTTGGGTAAAATTTTTATTTATATGTGTGTTATTCAATCATCTACAGTAAAGAATAACTTCAGTTGCTATGTAATTATTTGTAGTCCTTGAATTAACATTTGAAGAAGTCTTAATCACTTGAGTACATTATAAAATCTATTTTGCTGATAGTGTAGTTACATTAATTAGCTCCTAATTCAGAGTGAGGTAGTGAAGGCACACTCTCCAGTTGGTCAGTGTCCCATTGGAACATTGTCAGGCAGTCAGGTTTGAGTTTTAGAGGTCTGGCCCTAAAAACATCAAAAATTCAATTGACCCACAATAACTCCTAGTGGTTTACGTTTTAGGAGTGTGTCGCTAACAAGATGGCTATTAGCTAAAACTTCATGGCCCACCTGAAAATTTGGTAAATTTGGGGGTGGACAAAGACACATTACTTATCTAATCTCCTGTTTGTGACTGAAGAAAGGCAAGTTAGGGAACATTGTTTAGAGCTTCATTCTCCTCTGTCTTGGTATTGTCACTGAGCTTAGAAAAGAGGGAAAAGAAAACTTTCTACTTTCTTCTCTCCTTTCATTAGGCTAAATTCCAACCAAGTGTAAGCAGTGGCCATAGCGGGTAAGGTACTAGGCTTAGGGTCAGAAAGACTTGAATTCAAGGGATATATTTAATATCAATTATGTAACTTTAAAAAAAATTTACTTGACTTCTTGGTGTATCAAAAAACTCTCTGGGACCTATCTACTAAGTACTCATAGACTTGGTAGAGAGGATACCTATACCTTAAGTTGTCTACTTTGAAGAAATCTATATTCTAAATATAGGACATACTATATGAAGCTTTTCTGCTTTAAACTTTAGATCCCTCATCAATTAATCAACAAATATTAAAAACTTTGGATATGGTAGATCCTGCTTTTAAAAGAAAGCAAGGAGCAGCTAGGTGGCTCAGTGAGTAGAGCACTGGTCCTGGAGTCAGGAGGACCTAAGTTCATATCTCGCCTCAGACACTTGACATATTTACTAGCTGTGTGACCTTGGGCAAGTCACTTAACCCCAATTGCCCTGCCTTCCCCCCTCAAAAATTAAAAATAAAGAATGAGGAAAATTATGCATCAATTTGTACTCAGAGTTCATCACTTCTTAGAGGTGGTTAGAATTTTTCATCATGAGTCCTTCAAAATTACCTTGGATAATTGTGTTGATCAGAGTAGCTAAATCTTTTAGAGTCAGTCATCATTATAGGTGCTGTTGCTGTATCCAATGATCTCCTGGTTCTGTTTATTTTACTTTGCATCAGTCCATATAGGCTTTCTCAGGTTTTTTTTTTTCTGAAATCACGCTGCTTGTCATTTCTAATACCACAATAACGTTCCATCACCATCATATACCACAGCTTGTTCAACTTGTTCAGCCATTTGCCAACTGATGGGTGTTCTTTCCATTTCCAATATTTTGCCATTACAAAAAGAGCTGCTATAATATTTTTTGTACATGTAGGGACTTTTCTTTTATCTTTGATATCTTTGGCAAATAGCCCTAGTAGTGGTATTGCTGGAACAAAGTTTTATATTTGCATACTTTTATCGCCCTTTGGGCATAGTTCCAAATTGTTCTTCAGTAGAACAGAGTTCACACTCCACCAACAGTTCATTAGTATACCTATTTTCCCACAGCCCCTCTCAAATTTGTCATTTCTGATAGTTATGAAGTGATACCTCAGAGGCTGCATTTCTCTAATCAATAGTGATTTAAGGCATTTTTTCCCTGTAACTATAGATAATTTTGATTTCTTCTTCTGGAAACTGCCTTTCATATCTTTTGACAATTTGTCAATTGGGGAATAGCTTTTATTTTTATAAATGCTGTCTAGCTCTTTTTTTATCATGACTTTTAGGTAGTCCAATATTTCTTAAATTATCTCTCCTCTCGGTCAGTTGTTTTTCTGGTGAAATGTTCACATTTTCTTCTATTTTTTTTCATTCTTTTGACTTAGTATTTTTATTATTTCTTGAAACCCCATGGAGTTATTAGCTTCCACTTGCTCAATTCTAATTTTTAATGAATTAATTTCTTCAATGAGTTTTTGTACCTCTTTTCCCATTTGGCCAGTTCTACTTTTTATGGAATTATTTTCTTCAGTTATTTTTGTCCATCCTTTTCCATTTGGCTTATTCTGCTTTTTAAGTAATTTTGTTTTTGCCTCTTTGGACATTTGGCCAATTCTGTTTTTTTAAGGTGTTACTTTTTCAGCGTATTTTTAGTGTCTCATATCAAGCTGTTAATTCTCCTTTTGTAATTTTCTCACATCACTCTCATTTCTTTCCCCATTTTTTGCTTTACCAGTCTTATTCCTTTCTTTAAGTGTTCCAGAAATTCTTCTTGGGCTTGTGTCCAATTTGCATTTTTCCTTTGAAACTTTGCTTGTAGCTGTTTCCACATTTTTCTCTTCTGATTTTGTACCTTGGTCTTACCTGCCACTGTTGTAGCTTTTTATGGTCAATTTTTTTTTGGACATTTGCTCAACTTTTCTAGCCTATTTCTTGACATTGAACTTTATGTTATGTTAAAGTTAGTCTCTACTTACCTCAGAGTGGAGGGACAGTGTCCCAAGCTTCAGGCTTTTTCATGCTATTGCTTTCAGAGCTAGTTTTGGGACTCTGCAAGTTTCTGGTGCTTCCAAGGTGCTGTGATCTGCAGACAGATGTGGTCACTGGTGTCCTGGTCTGTACTCTGTCTCTACTCAGAAAAGGCTCTTGCTCCCCTGCAGCTGCAAGTGCTAGTGCTCCTCTTAACTCTGAAACTGAGACCAGGTCCCCTCCTCCCTTGTGACCAACCACAAATACTCCTCTCTACCCTAGAAATGAGATCCAGAACTGCTTATGGGCAATAGAGTTGCCAAATAGTGCCAGATCTTGTACTTAGTGCCAGAAAAGAACCTCTATAATCTCTTTCTGACCAGCTGTATGACCCCCTTTTCTTCTCTGGGCTATAGAGCTCCTGAAGCTCCTGCTGCCACAGTTGCAGTCACCTCCAAGGCCCACCATGAGTGTTGCTGCTGGGTGTGTTCTAGACCAGCCCCCACCCTGATGTCACAGCCTTCTCCTGCTGACCTCCTAAATAGTTTTGGAATGGAAAAATGTCTTATCCTGACCTTTCCTTGACTCTGCCACGCTATAATTAGATTAAATATTATTTCAAATTTGTTTGGAGTGTTGGCTGAATTGCTGCCTATAAATCACCATCTTGGTTTCATCTTCTATGTTAGCACTTAGCAAAGCCCTTCATGATGAAAAGAGAAACCAACACGAGAAACAAAGCAATCTATGCTCTCAAAAAAAGACAGAGATTGCTTTTCCATTTAGGTGTGGATAAAATTTCCCATGGATTCCTCTTTGGGAGGAAAAAAGTACTTCAGAAATTTTTTGCTGTCATTTTAATGTATTTTGTATTTAAATAAATATGATCGTAGTGAAAAAACTGTGTAGAAGAAAATAGTTTTTCTTATCAATTTGGTAAATACACACAAATTATAAAATAAGGAGGACTGCAGAGCGGAAGTAGAAGCAGAGTTAAAATTCATTTCTTGGTGCATTACAGACCTGTCCCTCTTAGTCTGTTCATCTTCTTTATTCTTAGCAATTGACCTCTTTGCTCTTTTACAGCATTGGAAATATGCAAATATAGTTCAAAGATCTCTTGGCCCTAGTTGTTTAAAAAAATAAAAACCTTATTTAAACATATGTGAATTATTTAACAGTAATGTGGTCTGAGTTCCCAGAATAAATAATTTCCATTTCTGCAGCAGCTCTCCCTTGTTTTAGCTTCTGTTCCTTTTGGCTGAGCTGTACCATTTTTGAACAGTGAACTATTAAGTTGAGAATTCTGTCACAAGCCAGGATGTAAATGATACTAATAGCATTAGAATGAATAAGCTTAGAAAACTAGGTTAAGAAATGATCAGGAGGAAGCAAGAGGATTGGGTAGCCCATTAATAAGATAAACAGTATTCTAATAATCAGGAATAGTGAGGTTTTGACTTTTTATGTTATATGGCTTACATCAGCACTACTATTTTTGAAAATACCAATAATGTATATGTTTTGTCTTTAGAGCTGAAGTGGTAGTAGATTGCACTATGAAAATAGATATATGGACCATCATTATTTGATTTGTTTTGGTAGCCAGCCATATCTTACTTTGAATCTTGAAAGCTAAAATTAATTACTCAGTTTCTCTCCTTGTCATTGAACAAAAATCTCACCTTATTTTACCCCCTTCCAGTATTACTAAACTAAGGCCCATCACTCCTAAATGAGCGAGACAATTCATCTCCAGTGAGAGCTTACTGTGGTTAATTGTACATGGAAGAAGAATACAATAGCTGGTTTGACCACTGACTAGTTAATTCCCTAGAGTAATTGAGAAAACAAAACTTAAAATTAATAGAGTTTAAATATACCTTGAAAGAAACTTCTGAGATCCTGAGATTCCTTCTTCTTGTGAAATCACTTAAGGAGGAAGCAAGGTACTAGCATTGGTGATGAAGAGTTAGAGATGGACCAAGAGGTATTGTGGAGATAGATGTGATGGACATAGCATATGATTGACATATGATGACTTAATAATAATCATTTACATTTGTATACAAGTTAAAGTTTATAAAGCACTTTCACATATGTTAGTGTATGGGAGAACCTCATTTTCTGTGAAAAAGGGATGGGACTTCTTCTACTTGGTCTCAGAAGACAGAACTAGGACCAAAGGTGGAAGTTTCTTTTTCAAAAAATAATATTTTTCCTAATTACGTGTAAAAACAATTTTAACACTAATTTTTTAAATGTTTGAGCAGTAAGCAATTTTATATGTTATACGTTTGTAATCAAGTAAAACATTTTCATATTAGTCATGTTGCAAAAAAAAGACACACACTAAAAAAAATAAAGAAAAATTAAAATGAAAGATAGTATGGTTCTATCTGTAGTCAGACTCCATCAGTTCTTTCTCTGGATGTGGATAGTATTTGTCATCATGAGACCTTTGGAATTGTCTTAATCATTGTATTGCTGAGAATAGCTAAGTTGTTCACAGTTGATCATCATTCAATGTTGCTGCAAGGTTCTCCTGGTTCTGCACACTTCACTTTATATCAGTTCGTTTAAGTCTTTCAAGGTTTTGTTTTTCTGAAATCATTCTGCTTGCCATTTCTTATAGCACAAAATATTCTCTTATAATTATGTACCACAACCTGTTCAAACATTCCCCAATTGATGAATAGCTCCTCAATTTCCAATTCTTTGCCACCACAAAAAGAGCTGTTATAAATATTTTTGTAGTGGTATTGATGGATCAAAGAGAATTCACATTTTATAGCCCTTTAGATGCAGTTCTTGATTGAACCAGTTCACAACTCCACCAATGGTGCATTAGTGTCCCAATTTCCCCACATTCTCTCCAACATTATCATATACCTTTTCTGTCATATTAGCCATTTTGACAGGTGTGTGACTGTATCTTGGAGTTGTTTCATTTTGCATTTCTCTCATCAATAGAGGTTAAGAACCTTTTTTACCTAACTATTGATAACTTTGATTTTATTATCTGAAAACTGCCTATTCATATCATTTGACCATTTATCAATTAGGGAATGACTTGTATTCTTATAAATTTGACTCGGTTCTCCAAATATTTGAAAAATGAGGCCTTTATCAGACACTTGCTGTAAAAATTGTTTCTAAGCTTTCTACTTTCCTTCAAATTTTGGTTGCTTTGGTTTTCTTTATACAAAACCTTTTAAATTTAATATGATGAAAATCATCCATTTTACGTCTCACATTGTTCTTTCTACCTCTTGTTTGGTCATAAATTTTGTCATCTATATATGTGATAGCTAAAGTATTCCTAATTTGCTTATCATATCACCCTTTACGTCTAAATCACGTACCTTATCTTGGCATTCAGTGTAAGATAATGGTCTATGCCTAATTTCTGCTGTACTGTTTTTCAGTTTTCCCAGCAGTTTTTGCCAAATAATGAGTTCTTCTCAACACTTGGGTCTTTGGGTTTATCAAACACTGAATTACTATGGTCATTTGCTACTTTGTATTGTGTACCTAATCTATTCCTCTGATCCATCACTCTATTTCATAGTGAGTACCATATTGTTTAATGATTATCACTTTATAATACAATTTGAGATCTGGCATGGCTAGGCCCAAATCATGGAACTTGCAGAGACAGATTTCAATTTGAAATAAGGAAATATTCCCTAATAATTTGATCTACTTCCAAGTGAGATGGGCTACACCAAGAGGTCTAGTGAGTTCTTCAGTAAAGAACTTTAAATATATTCTGGATGACCACTTCTTAGGGATATAATTGATGGGGTTTCTGTTCAGTTTGGGTTTAGGCTAGATGACATTTCAGTTCCTTCCAACTATGGGATTCTCTGAATGTAAATATAATTGGATCAGTCTTCTAGCCTTTGTTTGTCCATTTGGAAAATCCTCTGCAAAGGATTTAGAAAATCCTTTCCATTGCAGATAAAATTTTTATGTAGACACTCTGAATTCATATACATGGTATAGTTTTTAGAATTATTGTGAGCGTATTATTTTGGGAGTCATATGTTTTGTTTACATGATTTCTTAGGATCTTATTCTAAGAGGTTGTTGTTCAGTAATATCTAACTCTTCATTTGGGGGGTTTCTTGGCAAAGTTTCTTGGCAAAGTTACTGGAATGGTTTGCTATTTCCTTCTCCAACTCATTTTATAGATGAGGAAACTGAGGCAAGCAGGATTACATGACTTGCCCATGGTCACATAGCTAGTATGTGTCTGAGATTGGATTTAAGTTCATGAAGATGAATTTTCCCAACTTAAGGCCCAGTATTTTATCCACTGCACCACCAGCTTTAGAAAAATAAAATTTCCCTTGTATTGTACTTACTCATTCTCATTCAACAGAACTATAGTAAGCACTTTCTAGGTACAAAGCTCTATATTAGGTAATGGGACAGATACAAAGGTCAGATAGGATATGACAGAGTTCTTGCCCTAATGAATTTATGGTCTAGTAGAGGATTAAGAAACACATATAGATTAGACATCTCAACTTTGACATCCCAAACTTCTGATCATGTTTCTCTTCTCAATAAATACCAATGATTCTCAGTTACCTCCAGGAACAACTATAAAATTCCTCTAGTTTTAAAGCCATTAATCCCTTTGCGATTTCTTTGCCCTACTCCCTCTACATACTCTATGGTCCAACAAAACTAGACATTTGCTGTTCCTTTGCACATGACACTCCACTTCCTAACTGCATGCTTTTTTACTGGCTGTCCCCATTCTTTGGAATGCTTTCCTTCCACATTTTTGTCTCATCTTCCTTCAGGACTCAGCTTAAATTCCACTTTCTACAAGGCTTCTTTCCCCAATAACCCCTTCCTCTCCTCTTCCAAGCCTTTCTTATGAAATTACCTCCAACTAATTTATCCTATATGAATCTAACAAACAGCTATTATATTGTTGTTTGCATTCTCTCCCATTAGAATTTGCCCTCCTTGAGGACAGTCTGGTTTTGCCTTTCTTTGTATCCTCAGGGCTTAGCACGGTGCCTGACACATTTTGTTGTTGTTCTGTCATTTTTTAGTCATGTCTGACTTTTCATGATCTTATCTGGATGTTTTCTTGGCAAAGATTCTTGAGTGGTTTGCCTTTTCTTTCTCCAACTCATTTTATAGATAAGGAAACTGAGGCAAATAGGGTTGTGACTTGCCCAGGGTCACAGTTAGTAAGTGTCTGAGATTTGAACTCAAGAAAATGAGTCTTTCTGACTTCAGGCCTAGCACTCTATGCACTTCATTGCATAGCTGCCCTTCCTCCAGATCATTGGGCAATCCAAATGGGGAGTTAGAATCTTGCTTTGGCTTATCCCATTCTAGGGCAAGCGACCTGACACTAAAAGGTGCTAGAGTTAACTCAAATAATTTAAAGGGTTCCCAAATAGAGATTAAATACTTGTGGTTGACTGTAAATCAGCCCCTCATATCCTGGATGAGCTACTGAAATGAACCCTTTGGCTTATTCCCTTTCCCCCGAAGGAATCTAGGTTCCTATGGACTGAGTACAATCCTAGGGATTTAACCCCTACAAGTGAATCTTTTCTCTGGAAATAGATCCTATCACAAAGTAAAAGTTCAGGGAAATCTCTAAAGCAAAACTTAAATGTATTGTATGTCTAGGTCTTTCCAAATTTGGGTAACAAGGGTCCCTTCCCACAAAGCTACTCAGTGTACAGTATAGGTATGAATATGGGACAATTCTTTATTTCTTCCACCACAGGAACTTCACAAGACTCATTGAGTCTTGTGTGGGAGGATAGTGGGTAGTAATAACCCATAGGAAATTGAATTTTAAGCTTTCCAATTAGAAAGTATTTATTAAATGCTTGCATGTCAGTCTATGAAAAAGGAGACCTGGATTCTACCTTCGAGAAACTTAAAATCTATCATAGGTGCAAACATGGAATTACCAAATACCAGCTCACCTTTTTGTCTCTTGATTATGGGACATCTGCATCCAAAGATGTACTTCCAAGCTTTCTGCTTTACATTTTCATTCTTTTATGAGAAAGAAAAGAAAACAGAAACAAGATCATGGAATATGCAGTCTATTACTATTATCAATAATGAATAAAACATATAAAGCATTTGCTCTTAGTCACTCAATAAAATTTTGAATATAGCCATTAATCTTAATATTAAAGTTTGAAGGTATTTTATGTTGGATTATTTGATAAAATGTATGCTTCTCATAAAGACTATATTTAAAAATGTTATGGGTATACTAGGTAATAAATTTTACTGGAAATTTCATTTAAAATTTTTTTATAGAATAAGGTTTTTCCTTTAACATTTAAAAACTGAAATAGAATTTTTTATAGTTAATGAGTCTATTGACTAAAAGTTAGAGAAAGACATAATAGACTTAAATATAATTTTGAAGATACTTCTTCTGTTCCATTTACTTCAGTACATGAAGCCATTTTGACATTTAATAAATTCTCAGAATTATTCATGCCAATCAAGGAAGCAATTCAGAAACTATAGATTATCAAAAATTATTATTTATATAACATCTAGGTACTGAGAGTAAATCATTTTTATTTTTGGTAACTGACTTTTTAAAATTTTTTTAAATAATTGTTTCACATTAGAGTACTTTTAGCATTTGATTTAATCACCAAGGGACATATATGTGGGAACAACCTATAAGTAAAACTGTATGTTTTCTATGGAAAATCCACATATGGGTTACTGAAAATTAATAATTAAGTAGATATAGTGTAGAATTTAATAAAAGGTAGTTTTAATTGCCTAAAATAAAATAATGTAGGATTATATTGTCCCCCTCCTCCCTTCCCTCTGGAGAGGAGGGGTGTCAGACTGCTCTTCTCAAGATTCTAGGAGGAATACTAGAGGAAATACAACCATTTAATACTTTGGAGTTCTAATACTGTCTCTCACAAACCCACGCCCACTGTGTTCCCCAATCATCAATCAATGAATTGACAAGGTATAGAAAGAACAGTAATTGTAAAAGAATCTCCTTGAACTTGGAGGAAACTCTCCTCTTTTTCATACGAAATTCTTGGAGACAGGAGAGCAGGCTCAAACACATATGGGCACATATGGCCAAAGGATAGACATAAGCCTTTGTTAATGTGTCAGGCACCGTGCAAAGTATTGAGGTTACAAAGAAAGACAAAAGCCAGTCTCTGCTCTCTAGGAGCTTGTAGTCTAACGGGGAGACAATTTGTAAACTTCTATGTACGAACAAGATATGTGCAGAATAAATTGGAAATATAGTCTTTATGAGAGGGAAGGCATTGGCATTGAGAGATCAGAAAAGGGTTCTTCTAAAACATAGATAAGATTTTACCTGGGACTTGAAGGAAGACACGGAAGCAAAGTGACGGAGATGAAGAGAGAGACTTCCAAGCATGAGTGCTAGCCAGTGAAAATGAAAGAATGTCTCCATCATTATAGAGATAGTAGGGTGGAATAAGGTAATTATTCTTAGTAGACAAAGAACTTGTTGTGCCTTTTATTTGGACCGGGACTGCCTTATTGTACTGTGCTTGACAAGAAGTAAATTGCTTAGAAGTCACGTGATCACATAATGGGTCAATTTAAGTTCTCTGTTTCTTTACTCTAATAATTTTGGGTTTAATTTTTTTCTTTTATATTTTGAACTTAAACACCAAAAATTTTTTGTATTAAAAAAGAGGTTCATATGAGAAACTATTTGTATTATGTGAAATTCATTGTTTCAGAAATAAATAGCAACTTTGAGAGCCCATTTGTAAGTGTCCAGCATTAGGTGAAACCAGATATCTGCAACCACTCCATTGAGGTTTGATTTATTGATTTGTTGATTTCCAGACTTAAGAAAGTATTAATAATACAGACTAAATTTAAAAGTGTGTGCATATATGTTCTCTTTTACTCTACTCCCCCCCCCCCGCCCCAGACAGTCTGGTTGTTAAACATTTAACAACACATGCCTACATCGCTCTATAAAAGTTGCTTGAGCTCAATAGCATTGAAATAGAAGGATCCAGGAATCAAGGCAGCAACAGACTGGAGAACCATAATAATACCTGGCCTTTATATTTCACTTTAAGGCTTTGGGAAGTACTTTACATCCATTATCTCATTGGAGTTTTGCCACATGACTACTGGGGGAGTAGTCTTATATACTGGAACAAAGTCAGGCTTAGACTCTAGTCACAAAGTTCTATCAATAACAATCAACGATGTCATTTATATAAGGAATATATTAATATAATTGCACTATATTAATATAATAATTATTTGTTAATGTAATTATTATTATAATAATACATAAAGTCTTATCAGTAGTGTCAATAATATATTTGGAATACATCTCACAACCTCTCCAGAATGTTTCCCCGGGGCCCCGGTAGTAGCATGATGGAGGAGAAAAAGCACAGGACTGACTCAATGGTTTGATTTTGATTCCGGCTATGCCAGCTATAGTGGCCTTGCTAAATAATTTTACTCTTCTAAATCTTAGTATCTATGTCTTTAAAATGAGACTACTTGGGCTGCCTATCTAACCTCTTTTTTAATTCATATTCACAGAGAACACAAAACACCCCTTATCACTGTGTCTTGCACTTGGGCACACAGTCACTATGTTTTTTTAACGGTGATCTCTCCTTTCGCCTCTTTACTTCCTACCTGGTAATATTCTTCTCTGCTTATACATTCCAATATTTCTCTGAAATCCAACGTTCACCTTTCTACCAACATTTTGCACACTAAGCCTTCTACCATGGCCTCACCTATGGCCAAATCCCATGGCCTTCTTAAATAGGTCTGGGAAACCAGCTGTGTGCAGTCTCTTTCCTCTCTTTTCCTCTCCCTAACCCCAGGCAAACAACTGTAATTCTTCTCCTGGCATTCTCAACATCTCACACTAAGAATTGGCATCAAGGTTTGGATATAGGCTGTAGAAAAGGAACAAGAATAAATCAGAGACACAATTGAGATTACGTGACATTGGAACTGATGAAATGGAGCCTCCCAAACTGACTAGGAAGTTATGTAACGGGGAAAGGGAAATGGGTTTTCATCACATTCCAGTTACTCATATGGTTGGAGAAATTCTAACTCTTAGGAAGAATATTAAAACCTTAAGTTTAATTAGAAACAATCACATTGAATCATAAAACTGAAAAAAGACTTTAGATCCTCATTTTAAAGCTGAGGAAAGTGAAACCCAGAAAGTCACGTGGTTTGACCCAGGTCACACTGCTGTTGGTGGCAGAGTTGAGATTTCAAACCAAGTCCTCTGATTCAAAATCGAGCACATGTCCCAGTGCTAAGTGCTGGGGCAGTTCTAATGATAAATTCTGGGTGGGTCATTGCCCATGCTTTACCCTATGCTTGGTGTGGATCAGGAAACACCAGGTTGGCACGGAGGTGGGGTGAGAAGCTGGGGAACAAGATCTGGAGTCAGTAGACATGCTTACAAATATCAAGTCTGTTAGTACCTCTGTGACTTTGGGAAAAGTCACTTCACTTTGCCCAGTCTCAGGTGTCTCCTTCAAAAGAAAGAGTAGGATTAGATGATCCCTAAGATCTCTTCTGGCTTTAAATCCCTCGAACTCTCTGTTGAAGTTATTTAAGGGCCAACACAGAAGCCCCTTCATTCTTCCATGACATCACCTTCCCCTGTAAAAGAGATTTCTCCTTTGTAAATATCTTTTAGCCCTTTGTATAGATCTCTCTCTCTTTTATAGTTACTCATACTCCCTAGTATCACATTTATGTACCTCTTTCTCCATTTAGAACCTTTATTGTGATGGAACCCTTTGCTTCTTAACCTTTGTGTGTCATGGGCACCTTTGGCAGGCTGGTGATGCCTATGACCCATTTTCAGAATAATGTTTTCAAATGCATAAAACAAAATACATAGGGAGCAGCTAGATGATACAGTGAGTAGAGCACTGGCCCTGGAGCCAGGAGGACCTGAGTTCAAATGTAGCCTCAGACACTTGGCACACTTACTAGTTATGTGACTTTGGGTAAGTCACTTAACCCCAATTGCCCTGCCTTCCCCTTTCAAAAAATGCCTAGAATTACAAAGGAAACTAATTACATTAAAATATAGTTATCATTTTTTAAAAAAATTCACGGAACCCTGTTCTAGATTATAAACTGCTTGTGCTCAGGATCTGTATGTATCTGTCCACCCTAGCTTGGAGTGTAATTCTTTACATGTAATAGTGATTTAATAAATGTTGAATTGGATTGAATCAAATAATAAAGGATGGAAGACAGTACGGTACAGTGGAATGTGCATTAGATTTGGTATCTGGCCTGGATTCCCAGCTGTGTCATTTAATAGTCATTATAGCCCATCTGAGCTGTCAGATGCCTCATTTGCAAATGGGCAAAGTAACAATAGCATTGCCTAGGTCACAAGATAATTTTGAGCATTGAATAATAGTGTATGTAAAGCGAGTATGATGAGAGCTAATGTCATCATTGTCATCATCATAGTTACATGAGCATAAGAAGTAAGAATATCTAACTATCTTTTTAGGTACTTGAAATTATGTTGAATTTGTCCTACATGAGGGTCATGGTTTTCAGAGGGGGGAGACAAGACAATTGGGGTTAAGTGACTTGCCCAAGGTCACACAGCTAGTAAGTGTGTCAAGTGTCTGAGGCTGCATTTGACTCCAGGGCCAGTGCTCTACTCACTGCACCATCTAGCTGCCCCAAGAAAGTGACCAGAGGCTGTTTCCACCCAGTTTTGAACCAGAGACCTTTCATGTGTGAGGCGAATGTGATACATAAGGGTCATTTTTAGAGAATATAAAGTCTCATTTCTGTTTTAGTTTCTTCACTAGATTTTACTTGAACTGCATTGCTATTTCTCCAAAAAAAAAGGTTAGACAAGCTTTTGTTTGCAAGACATTTGTAATAAATCCTTGCTCAAAACAATGTTATATAACAAAGTATTTAACACAGCATTATCATTCATTGTAGATTTTCTTTTTACAACATGGAAGGTGTAGAAACAATTCTAGTTAAGCCAGAAAACAAAAATAGCTTAATTGTTTGAAAGAATTACAGTGGCTTAAGAGTAAAGAGCATTTGCAATTCACTAGACAAACATTTATAAATGTGTCAGACAGTGTTAGGAACTGGAGAAACAAAGGAAAAAATGAAGTAACCTCTATCTTTAAGATAGAGAGGTGGTGGGAAAGAAGGGGCAGATAGCATGCATTTAGAGAAACAGTACAGATTACATGCAAAGTAAAAATTAGTAAAAGGGGAGAGGGCATGAAAATCTTATGAGATGATGATAATGAGGAAAAGTGTCCTATAGAGTACAGAACTTAACTGGAAACTTGAAGGGAGCTATGATTGTGATAAATGACCATAAGGGGGAGTATATCCCAAACTTGGGGGAAAGTCAGTGCAAAGATTCCAAGGCAAAATAGGGAATGTCATGTTTTGAGACTAGTGAGTAGACCAGTTGTCTAAAATGCAGACTACATAAGGGAGAATAATGGAAAATCAATCTGGAAAGGTAGCTTGGGGCCAGACTGATGAATGTTCTGTTTAGTTTGTGGGGAAAAAAGAGCTGTGTACGAAATGGCTTATAGGTGGAAACTATCAGAAAATGGACCATAGAACTGTGAATTAGCTGTTGTGCTCTTCTCAAAAGTATAAAAGTAGATAGATAGAGATACATGGTGTATATGTATGGATAGAGAGAGAGACACAGAGAGAATTATATTAAGGAATATTCAAGATTAAGGTGAAATGTTCATATACTTTGAAAGAAATATGTTATCAATACTTTAGAATAAACACAGCAGATAACCAATAAAACTCATTAAGTAATTGTAACATTCACATTTTGAGAACTGGGCTTGGATGAGTTGGAAACCAGAGTAACATAGGAATATTGTTTTCTTCTTTGACAATGATATTTTTTTAATTTTCCCTAATAGAAATGCTACCAATCCTAATTATTTTGAAGAACTCTAACTGTTTAACTAAAGTTGGACATAGTTAATTTGTTCATCTGCGAATGAACACTCCAGTTTCTAGAGGTGATATATTATGTAGGTCACCCATAACTACCTTTTTAGTATGATGACCATTGATGGTATGTTCCTCTGAGGATAAGTGGTAAAGTTTCAACATTTTTTGGAAGTAACTTCATTTTGAGATCTTATCTTTAAGATGCTCAAATGCCCTTATGCAAAATGTGGTTGAATCTAAAATATGAATGATTTTTTACATGAGTTATTTGCAACTGATTTGAATTCAAGCTCATTATTTATAAATCAAACTAAGGAAAATGAAGAGGGGAAACTCAAGTTCTTTTTAGTTGCTAAGGGATCCTTTATTATTAAGGGTGCAATAACAGCTTTGGGAAGGAATGTTGTTAAAGTAAATGAATGTTAGTCTTTTGAATATCTTTCTTTCTTCATGATTTCATGATTTCTGGTACCTTCCTAACCCTTCTTCACAAGAGAATAGACATTTTGAAAACATTTTTTTTAGAAATGTGAAGTGTGTTCTTTGGAACATGTAACATTTTCTTCATTGGGGTATCTGGTGACTAAAGAATGAATACTCTGGACAAAACGAATAAATTTAAGGTACAAAATAATTATATTGTTTGCCACTTTTTCTGTCTCTTCCCTGTGTAAATACATATACATAATGAATAGATATAATAATAGTAGCTCATACTTATAAAATTCATTAAGGTTTACAAGATATTTTACTTAGAACACTGTACAATAGGTAATGCAAACTCCCATTCACTTAGGTACACCAAGAAGCAAGTCAACCATCCAAATTAAAGGCAGGGTTACAAATGCTTTCCCTTTCTCTTTCTTTTTCCTTTGCCTATTGTCTTTTTACCTTTTACTTCAGGGGAGCAAGGTCCTTTAATTGGTACCTATGTGGAAGTTTTTTTTTGTGGGAGGCATAATTTAATATACCTTCTATCTCTTACAAAGGTATTAAGATGGATTGGCGAGGGTAGGGAATGAATGCATTGAGCCTAATTCATGCTCCCGGATAAGGCCAGACAAATTTACTTGACACATGCTTTGCGCACACATGCAAAACAAATATGTCCTACTTTTGAGACTTTTCATGCACCATTTCTTCCTTATGTTATCCACCAAACTAGTGCCCCATCCTTCTTTAAAATACCACTTATGCCAAAGCCCCACTTATGAATATCGGGGCATTCAGCTCCACTGGATTAGGTTTACCTCTGGGTACCATGTTGAACCCCATTAAATCATAACCTCCCTGACAGGTCCTGACACTGTATTATGCCTCATCTAAGTTGCATAATCTTCACAAAACTGACTAGACAAAATCCCACAATTCTAACAGTAGGTAGTTTTCTGTGGTGTAATAGGAGTCATTCTTGTCAGAGAAGATCAGGGACATCATTTTGTCTATTATTAATAGCAGACATTTAAAAGGGGTCATGAACTAAAGAGCCACCATCCTAGGATCAGACTTCAATACTGTTTAGTCAGTCAATAAGCATTTCTTAAATGCTTACTATGTGCCAGGCACCATGTTGAGTACTGAAAATACAAATACTTCTATTTGTAGAAATACTGCCCCCTCCTCAAGGAGCTTATGTTCTACTAGGGGAAAACAAGACATAAAGAAGTTGAAAAGTAGAGGATGGGTTAACTCATTGATTCTTAATCTTACAGCCATATTTGAAGGATTTAAAAATTGATTCAATGACAAATTCTGATAGTTGATAATGATAATTCAAAGATAGCAATAGGCTCAGTGATTTTATAGATGTAGAGAACTTCAGTTTGAGGAAACTATGGCTATCATTTTTTTTCTAAAATACAGCTGTGCCTATTAGTGAGAAATAGACTTATTATGGCCATTTTTTCTAACGAAGGTATAGAAACATGCCTGGTGTATAGAAATGTAATTTACCCTCCAGAAACCATTTGAGGAAAACATGTATTTCTTTTCTTCAAAATGATGCTAATTATTTTTTTTAATTTCATGTTAACAGTTAGCCACTGCCCTTGCTGAACATCAAGCTGCTCCTCCTTTTCTGGGACAGTTTCCTTCAAGTCCTGAGAATATCATCAGAAATTACATCCATGAGCTAGACGTTTTCTGTTAGAATAAGGCTGAAACAGCAAATAGAGTCAGTATCCACCATCATCTCCATTTTTGTGGTACACTACATAAGTGACTTTTTTCCTGATGAATATGTTGGGAGTAGGGTGGAGAAGGAAAGGATTTTCCCAGTGGTTTCTGTGCAGCTGTTCAGTGAGTGCTCAGTCTGGAGTAAGGTTGTCATTGTCTTGGAGGTTTAAATCTGGCCTTTGAAGGGGGATGGTTGGGAGCAGTCATAGTTGTAGGAGAGGGTGGAGTGGGGTCAGTGTTGGGCTGTAATCAGTGAAGGGTGGTTTTGGTTGTCTTGGAGACCAACTCCATGATTATGGGAAGGATAGGAGGTGATCCATCTTCTGACTCTCAGACTGACTGATCACACATCCCTTCAGGTCATTCCGTGGCCTTCTGGTCTAGAGCTCTCCTAAAAAGAGGAAGATTTATCAGATGTCCTGCATAATTGATCAATCAACAAGCATTTATTAAGCATCTATCATGTGCCGGCCAATGTGCTAGGATCTGAAGATACCAATATGAAGAATGAAACAATCCTTACTATCAAGGAGCCTACATTGAAATGCTAAGAAGTTTACAGAAAAGTCATTATTCTGCTTCTGAAAATCTTGCTCCTAAATGCATAGTCCTTTGGCTCCATGAAAAATGGAAATTGAATTTGGGGAATTTCTAATGATGCTATTACTTGAACTTCATTATGTACAATAGATGTGTTCCTGAAAAAGTAGTATCTAAACCAAAGTTTTGTAAACCAAAATGCACATGCAATGGATTTTATATTTTAAAATCCCTATGAGAAATCCTTTTGTAGATAATTACTCCCTCAATTATGAGGCTTATTAATACTGATTTTTATATATTGGGTTTGCTGGAAGTTAAATACACCTCTTTCTTATTGGGATAGGGGATGATTGGCCTTGAAATTTTATCAATGTGCAAGTTCCTTCCTTAGTTGTAACTTGCCACTTGATCTGTATGATAGTCCTAGAGACCTCTCTGAGAACACTATGAGGTTACATGACATGCCCATGGTCAGATAGTCAGGATATGTCAGAGACAGGATTTGAATCCTAACTCTAAGGCCTACCCTCTAGTCACTACACCACACTCCATCTTTGTATACCTTTGTAGATTTATAGCCATTGAGAGTCAGAAGGGATCTTACGGATTATTTAGTCCAATCATTTTAAAGTATTTGTAATAGAAAAAATATTTCCCTTTTAAAAGCAACTTCAATAGAACTCTTGAAGTAAAATATTTTTGAAAACTATTTAATGACAGATACTAATGATATCTAACAAATTACTACCCTGATTTTTCTTTTCAATAATCTTATATTTTCAAATTGCTTTTATTACAGATAAAGTAACTGCCCAAACAACCCAGTTTAAAGGATAAAACTGTCCACTTTCAATATATTTTATAATCAGCTGTGGTAGCTCACAAGAATTTTACTTCCAGAAGACTGTATCTATGGGGATTATTTTAGTTCATCACATTTCTTCTTTTGTTATGTTTCTGCTTGGCAGTCAGATGCTTCAGTAGATAGGATGCTGGGGCTGGAGTCAGAAAGACCTGAGTTCAAATCATCTCAGATACTTGTTAGCTGTGTGATCCTGGAGAAGTCACTTAACCTCTCTTTGCCTCAATTTCTCCAATTATAAAATGGGGATAATGATAGCACCTACCTCCCAGAGCTTTTATGAGGATCAAATAAGGTAATATTTGTGGAGGGGTTAGCACAGTGCATGGTATGTAGTAGATGCCATATAAATGTTAGGTGCCATTATTATTATTGCAAATTTAGGGAGTTCTGTCTTTCAATTCAATATGTTTTATTTGTAAGTATCTTTGTAAATTTACTGGAGTCATGGCTTCTCTCCTCTCATTAGCACCCTTTGAGCAGTCATATAGTTTTAGGGAAGCTGAGTTAGATTTATATCATTTCTCATGCAAAATCTAGATTTAGAAATGTTGGTAAAATGTGCCCTGCCTCAAGATCCCTATCAAATGACAGAGACAGCTAACATCATAGTGGTGCATCTGTATTGGTAGTAAGAATATATGAGAATAGTGCGAATTATATCTCTACAATGCTCTAAGGTTTGCAATGGGTTTTGCATTCATTATCTCCTTTTATGCTTACAATAACCCTGTAAAGTAAGTGGTATTGTATTTCCAAAGGTACAAAGAAAATTTATTCTGCTAACGTATCTTATCACCACTTACCTCAAACTCCTAGGCTTATATATAATGGGCCCTAAGGGCCAAGGTAGAGAGGGGAAGTCTCCTTACATTTAAGTACTAAATAATATAATATACCAACACCACCACTGAAGCAGGTGCTATTTTTACATATGAGGAAACGGAGGCAAACAGAAGTTAAGTGATTTGCCCAGGGTCACACAGCTAGTAAGTGTTTGAAGCTGGGTTTGAACTCAGATCTTCCTAAGTCTAGTGCCAGTACTCTATCAACTAAACCACCTAGAGACCTGAGAGAACTAACAGATCTGCAGGCTGCTATAGATAACTACACAAAGTAATAAATCATTATTGTAAGAAGCAGACTAAAACCAAAACCAGAAATTATTAATTTGGGATCCACAGGCCCTAAATTACATAGAGTCCATGAACTTGAGTAGGAAAAGTTATTTTTATTTTAGCAAAATCAGTTTCCTTTGTAATTCTATGAATTTTACTTTATTCATTTAAAACTTCTATTTGGAAAAGGGGTCCATAGGCTTCACTAGATTATCCAAAAGGCCCATGATGCAAAAAAAAGGCTTAGAACTTCTGATCTAAACTGATGAGGATACTCTAATTTGAGACCAGCTCTCAAGAGACAGATAGATGATCAGTGTCACAAGATGTTCTCACTGGTTTTCCTTCAAGATCAAAATGAACAAGAGGCTTGGTTTTCAATGATTCAATTAAATTCTTTACTATTGAGAGGGTTCAATAGGTCAGGCAGTAAGGCTACCCACCTCCCACTGACATTCTTGGACACGTCATTCAGTTTTAGGAAACTGAAAATATACTTATTCCTAGAAAAATTTCAAAATGCAGCAACATTTTGGACTCTTCAAAAACAGTTAGAAGATAGCAAACATTAAAGAGAATAAATAAATCTCACAGAAAATTCATCAGTTGTCCAAGGTTTCATTCCCCACCTTTGTGGTTGAAGTATACTATGTTAGAAAGTAGACAACAATATTAGAGCCAGACATAATATAAAGAGTAGAGAGCCCACATAGCTATGACTTAGTACTTTACACGATGAGATGTCCCCAAAGACAGTTGCTCTGCCGCTCTGCATATTCAGGGCTAGCTGGCGTCATTTTTAGTTTCCATTCATTATTTCTGCACCACTGGATTGCTTTTTAGCACTGCTACAAATTTCTCATCCCACTTTTCAAGTGGAATTCATATCAAAAAGGATTTGAAAATTGGTGCACAAGGTTGTGAAGCCAGCTCAGATTAAAAACGAAATGAACACATGCCAGCCACGACTGAGTTTTGAATAGAGATGCAAGTTTCTATTTTTAATCCTTTACCTGTTTTGTGTCTTTGCCTCAGGGAGGTCAGAATCTGATGCAGAGGACAGTGTGTTTCATTGTTATTGAGTGACCCAAATTATTGTTATGTATTCATTAATCTTGTTAATAATGAAACTATAAGAAATTTGGGTCCTGGCTGTCTGTTGTCTAGGAACAATATTATTAGGTATCTATGATATAACATTTTTCTTTCCCATTGTTTTCTTGAGAAAAGAATATTTGATTCACTTTTGGTCCTAGCAAATTTCTTTGATAAGCCTTGAGACTTAACCTTGAATGCAGGAGCCCAGGCTTTAAGGTTGTTATATGGATTGCCGATTTAATAAAGGCAGCAATTATGTCTCTGTCTCCTACTCATAAAGGTTAAAATCTAAAAACAGAGGTACATGTTATCGTTGTCACAAACACTAACTTAAAAGGCTCGTGGACCTACAATATCTTCTGCAATTCCTAGGGTATTCACCTATCATGTTTATCCCTACAGTTTTCTTTTTATTGCTGCCTGTCTCAGATGCAGAGTAATTGCTTTAAGTATATTTTGAATCTTTTGGTTGTCCAAGACCCTCAGTTTGTGTTTTCCCTCTCTTTCATGAAAGGGATTTACCACTCTCTGTGTATAGGCTGTGTAAAGTTCCAGAGCCATTTGTGTGTGTGGATGCAAATCTGGCATTCCTTTTGGTCTTTTCATTGTAGTTCACAAAAGGCAGGATTTGAGAGTAAAACTGAATAATGGCTGGCCAGAAGACTGTTTGCACAGCTGCATTTAGGCAGTGACCAACCCTTTAAAAAGCCTGGTAGGAGGAGAAATGAATAGAAACTCTTGTTGCCCTAGTCATGAAGTTTCCTGGACACTGCTTTGTATGGTATGAAGTCATTATATATGTTGGGCCAGGGCTCTTCTTTTGTTTCCCCTCCTTGCTTACTCTGGTCTCCCAGGGGAACAACTAATTAGCCTCTCTGTCATTATAGTAATTAGAAAATATTTTTTCTAGGATAAGATGACATCAGTAAATAATGCACATAATGTACCTAAAATTAAATCTTACATTAAACGTTACCCTGACAGCTGTCTTATGCAAAGATATGGGGGAAGACAGTATTGACATATCTGTCTCTTCTCCTTGTGAGCTGGAGCCTATGAAAGTAGGCTACCAAGCAATAATTTAATCAGAAGAATCAGAATAGCGTTAAGCTCCAATAAATAGTGGGTCACCATCAATGTCAGACTCAGACTGACAGTGTATTCCGTTATGACTTGCAACTTTGCAAACAGCTTCTAAAACTTAGCTCATGGATTCCTGTCAAAAAATGGCAGTTTCACAGATTTAGTACTGGAAGAGGCCTTAGAAGTCAATCAGTCTAGCCCCCGTCATTTTACAGGTGAAGCGACTGAGGCCTAGAGAGAAGCAACTTTCCCAGCGTTACAAGGGTAGTCATTGACAGAGAAGCGAGTTGAGGCCACGTCCTCTGTTTCATATGAATCATATATGTTGAATAGGTCCTGATGATGGATCCATTGTTCTGGAATATGGCAGTATCAGTGTGTGTCTTTGACATGAATTGAGTGCTCTTTTGTCTGTCTGAATGTTTAACACTAGGATTCATTCAACATGTCAGCTTTATTTGCATAAGTTTAGAAGGGGGATTGCTTGCGTTTAGGGTATTAGACTAATGGCTAGTCAGATGTGCCATTTTATAATTAAAATATTTTCTTTATAATTATATTAGTGCTTAATGTGGTAAGGACCCCAGATCTCAATGTGAGAACTCCAATGCAAATAGCAAATAATTAATAATCTACAGTCTTAATGAATGGTCTGAAGATCAGGAAGGGAAAGTGTGATCTGTGGTCATGAAGCTACTAAACATCAAAGGCAAAACTTGAATCCATTCCTTCCTAACTCCCAAGTCTAGTATAACATCCAATATATCTGAATGTAAAGAAATCCTTGAGTAGCTAGATGGTGCAGTGGGTAGAGTGTTGGGCCTGAAGTCATGAAGACTCACCTTCTTGAGTTCAAATCTGGCCTCAGACACTTACTAGCTGTGTGACCCTGGGCAAGTCCCTTAACCCTGTTTGCCTCAGTTTCCTTTTCTGTAAAATGAGCTGTAGAAAGAAATGGGAAATCACTCCAGTATCTCTGCCAAGAAAACCCCAAGTGGGGTCAGGAAGAGTCAGACATGACTAGACAACAGCAAAGGAAATCAGAGTGGTGAAAGATCTTTGTTATGATTGGAAAACTACACCTGGATTTAGGCTATGAGAGCTTCATCAATTTATTGTTGTCGTTTCACTTTTTTTCTCATTGGTGTTAGAGGCCCGGGTCCTTACCCTACTCTCTACCAGAGCTCACATGTTGCTATATCACTTCAGTGTTACAGCACGCTTTTCTCATAAAAGGCTCTGTGAGACAGGTAGGACAAGGATATTCATTCCTATTTTACAGATGAGAAAATGACCATGGAGTCAGTAAGTCACTTTCCTAAGGTCAAACTACTAAAGAGAGACAGAACTAGAATTCTGGGTCTTCTGATTCCAAATCCAGGACTCTCCCCATTCTTCTAGATTTGTTCCTCATTCTTGTCCCCACCTGGCAGCAGTCTGGTGCCTCCAGTTATGACCCATTTCTGTGAGTTGGGAGGCTGGGGGCCTGAAGAGAAGCTTGGTGAGAGTCATTAGTTTGTGCAGCCTCCTTGCTATTCGATGTGTGCCAGGTACCAAACTTCACATGAGAAGTATTGGGATATGGCATCTTCAATGGAGTAGGACTAACAGTATATGTAAGAGAAGCAGTTGTTATAACATCTGTCATTTATGAAGTGTCTTACAAATATTTAATGGCAAGTGACCATTCCCTTAATGGTAAATTTTCCTTCTCCCTTTTAAAGGGGGTGTTTACTTGTTGTTTCTTTTACTCTATTGATGATGATGAGGACAGTAGAGGAAATCAGTATGATTATGACAGTAGAGTAGATAATAAAGCAATAGTACTATTCAAGGGTGATAGATTCCTCATCTTCCCTTTTGGGGGAAATTAAGAAGTGTTTTATGAATGATCTTTAACCATTTTGAATTGTGTTGTGCTGCAAAGAAAGACATAATATATGCAAATGAGCTTTTACAGAAATAATATCCTCTGGGATAATTTTAAAAGCGAACAACAGATATTTTCCTCATTATTTTAGTTGTACTAATAACTTACCTAGCCTAGATCATAATCAACTTGCCCTGTAATGGGATATAAATTTTACAGTGGAAACAATGCTTATGGCTACATAACGTCAACATAAAATGTCATCATCTAAGGAAAATTTTTATTACATAAATCAGAAATGGTAAGCAAAATGATACTCTGGTGTCATTTAGAAATGTGTATGTGTTCCTAGATGCATATGAATATATACATATGTGTATACACTTATCATTTTGGTTCATTAATTTATGAGGAATTTTGGAAGCCCGTGTCTTTTCATTCTTTTGGAAAATGTTACTTGGCTAATCTCCATTTCTTGGCTGTGTGGTGGACCATGGTATTCATAACACCCTACCCTTACTTTTATGAAAACTTAAATTGCATGTTATTTCATTATATTCACATCACACTTCAAAAGGTAATTGCCCCTAAGTACTTGAGGAAATAATAGTTTGCAGTTTGTACAGAGCTCCTTGTGTTAATAATACTTCAAATGCCTAAAACCTAAGGTTATTGTGGAAAAACACTTGGAGATTTTCCTCCACCTATGGCAAGAGTTTTTAACCTGGTTCCCTGTCCCAAAGATCCATGGAATGGATTTTTTGGGGGGAGACCATGTACTTGAATGAGGAAGAATATACCTTTATTTTCACTAACTTTTGGTTTTCTTTTGAATCCCATGTATTTTATTTTATCAAAACTTGTTTCTGAATAGATGCCCATAGACTTCACCAGATTGTCAAAGTGGTTCATGAAGCCTCTTGGGATCTTACAACCTAGAGAGAATTCTTCTCCCATTTTGATTCTGTGTTGGAGATTGTTCATGCCAATTTCAAAGTCCTTGCCTTTCTATTTTATCTTTTGCTTAATATATTTGATAATGAGTCATTAAATAACATGAGGTGACAGAGAGAGATGGAGAGAGAAAGAAAGAGAGGGGAGAGGGAGACAGAGAGACAGAAAGACAGAGGGACAGAGAGAGAGACAGAGACAGAGAGAGAGATGGAGAGATGGAGGGAGAGAGAGACAGAGATCGATGGAGAGAGACAAAGAGAGAGAGAGAGACAGAGACAGAGAGCTCAAGAGAGCATTTGTCAAATGCTTATTAAATGCTAGGCACTGTGTTAAGCTCTGGTAATTGGAATACACACAAACAAGGTCCTCAGAGAGGATCTTCAAAAAGCTTACTTTCAAAATAGGTGAATATGACACATAAAACAGAGATGAAAAGGAAGATTTATACTACAATGATATCATATAGCGATGGAGGAAGTAGCAGAGGACCTGCCTAAGTCTAGGCATAATAAGGCAGAAATTCATCTATTAGATAGAACTGGGCATCCCAGGGGTGGAGTCCAGGGCTGTGCAAGAGTGGAGATGAAAATGAGGTGTGAGTGAGATGTGAGATGGGAATGAGCAAGAGTGAGATGGCTGAAAAGTGATGTGGATCCTGATTCCAGGTAACGCATGAAGAAACTCACTTTCTGAGAGCCAGTGGTCAAAAGGGGTTAAGTCTCGTTTGCTGTATCCTTCAAGAAACTTGTACATTTCAGTACTAACCATCAAGGCACATTTTGGGAGGGAAGTATCATGTTCTGTGTGAGAGAATCTCACCATGAAGTGTTCTGAAATTCAGTGCTTGGGGAGGGAATGTGAAAGTATATGAATAATTTGCAGACACAGACTAAAATAGAATTTGTCCAGGGGATAGTGGCCTAATTTTGTTAACGTAGATATTTTTAAGGAATTCCATAAGACCTATATTTGTTAGACCCATTCTGAAAATACTGATGTAAAAAAGTCACAAGTTCTTTGGCAGCTGACTTGGTACAGATATCCTTAGAAATGACATGAGCGGACATGTTTCACTGGTAGCAAAAGAAGCAAAGAACTAGCTCAAGTTCTAAAGGTGAAGAAAAATCATTTCTGGGTAGATGATCAATGGCTAGATACACAGATAAAGAGATACATAGATGTATATATATATATATACGTGTGTGTATACATATATACACATATATATATACTGATTTCAACATGGATATTAATATAGCTATACATAATTGATATAGAATACAAGAAACCATGAATGGTATAGGGTTTGGTTTTTTTTTGCAATTTACATTCTTTATTTTTTTAATTTAATATATTTAGTTTTCAGCATTGATTTTCACAAGACTTTGAATTACAAATTTTCTCCCCATTTCTACCCTCCCCCCCACTCCAAGATGGTGTATATTCTGGTCGTCCTGTTCCCCAGTCAGCCCTCCC
>CM053622.1:469675561-469700805 GCA_028646595.1 Phalanger gymnotis | reverse complement strand
CTAATGAGATATTTGACATTGTCTTCCATTTTTTCATTCCTTTGGTTCTGTTTGATAATATCTTGATTTCTCATCAAGTCACTAGCTTCCACTTGCTCCAATCTAATTTTTAAGCTAGTATTTTCTTCAGTGGTCTTTTGGACCTCCTTTTCCATTTGTGTAATTCTCCCTTTCAAGGCATTCTTCTCTTCATTGGCTTTTTGGAGCTCTTTTGCCATTTGAGTTAGTCTATTTTTTAAAGTATTGTTTTCTTCAGTATATTTTTCAGTATTTTTTCAGGTCTCCTTTAGCAAGTTATTGACTTGTTTATCATGGTTTTCTTGCATCCTTCTCATTTCTCTTCCCAATTTTTCCTCTACTTCTCTAACTTGCTTTTCCAAATCCTTTTTGAGTTCTTCAGTGGCCTGAGACCACTTCATGTTTTTCTTGGAGGCTTTTGTTGTAGGCTCTTTGACTTTGTTGATTTCTTCTGGCTGTATGTTTTGGTCTTCTTTGTCACCAAAGAAAGATTCCAAAGTCTGAGACTGAATCAGGGTGCATTTTCACTTCCTGGCCATATTCCCAGCCAACTAACTTGACCCTTGAGTTTTTCAGTGGGATACGACTGCTTGTAGAGTTAAGAGAACTATGTTGCAAGCTTGGGGGGAATGCGCCAGTTCTGCCACACCAGGACTCCTCCTTCCCCAAGAACCCCCAACCCTCGACTGGACTTAAATCTGCATCAGGCTATTCCCTGCTGCTCTGATCTGCCACTTTATTTCTCCTACCAGGTGGACCTGGGGCCAGAAGCAAGTGCAGCTGTAGTTCTGTAGCTGCCCCACCTCCACAGCACCCGGGGCGGTGGCTGAACCCGTGAACTCCTTCCACTCCTGCAGCTTTTCCCACTAACCTTCTCTGTTGTCTTTGGTGTTTGTGGGTTGAGAAGTCTGGTAACTGCTGTAGCTCACTGATTCAGGGCTCTAGGGCACGCTCCACCTGACTCCTGGTCTCTGTCTGTGCTACCCACGCTGGGCTCTGCTCCACTCCACACTGCTCTGCTCCCAGCTCCATGCAGGATAGACCTTACCCAGAGACCATCCAGGCTGTCCTGGGCTAGAGCCCTGCTTCCCTCTGCTATTTTGTGGGTTCTGCAGTTCTAGAATTGGTTCAGAGCCATTTTTTATAGGTTTTTGGAGGGACTTGGAGGGGGGGGTTAGCTCAAGCTAGTCCCTGCTTTCCAGCCACCATCTTGGCTCCACCCCTTGGTATAGTTTTGAAATAAGAAGGCTGATTGTGTATTATTAATAGATCTCAGGAGTTGTTTTGAGGTTAAGTTTAATAGCAGAGGACCTTCTTGTTCCTTTCTTGTTTCTCTGCCAGACTATTTCCACCTGGATGTCCTGTCCATACAGAAATGATGATTTGCTTACTGCCCTAGTGAAATGAATGATTGGTAGCCACCTCTGAGGGCATTTGAATTGTGTGTATGTTTCATGTATTTTAGTCTTGATATATGGTTTCATTGGCGCAAAGAATTCCCAAATTGTAGAAATTCCACCCACCAATGAATATTGGCAATTCATCTGTAATTCATTATTATTATTATATTAATATAATTAGAGTGTGAGTTTTTTATCTGGGCTCAGTGAACTTGTAGGTTTTTTAATACATCAATATTGTTAATTGCATTTCAATATATTTGGTTTCCTTTGTAATCCTAGACATTTTATTTTATGCATTTGAAAACATTATTTTGAGAAGGGATCCATGGGTTTCATCAGACTACCAAAGAGATCTATAACACACCAATAACAGCAACAAAAGTTAAGAATCTCTGTTTCTTTTTCTTGCTTCAGAGTTGTCTGAGGCATTGAGAAGTTAAGTGATCACTTAGTATACCAAAGGTAGAACTTTCAACTAGGCCTTCATGATTTCAAGCTGACCCTCCATCAGCTTGGTTATTATGTTATTATTTTCTAAATTCTTTTTATCCCGCTGCTTGCTATGCCCTCCCTCAGAGGTCGAGAACCTGCGGCTTCAAGGCCACACATGGCCTTGTAGGTCCTTGGGGGCGGCTTTTTGACTGAGTCCAAGTTTTACAGAACAAATCCTTTCATTAAAGGGATTTGTTCTGTAATGTTTGGGTCCTGTCAGAGGGCCACTCTTGAGGACCTAGAGGGCCACATGTGGCCTCAAAGCCAAAGGCTTCTACCCTCTTCCTCCACAAAGCCATAAAATCACAGATTTGGCAAAGATCCTAGGTCAAATTGTGAAGGTAATATTTTGTAACTCTGTCATCACACTTTCACAATGTGTCTCATGGACTCCTATCATATGCTCCCTTGTCTAAATCTTCTTACTATCCTCAGAAATGCCCATCAGATTTTTTGGCATGTGGCGCATGGTGCATGAAATAGGCATTCAATGAATATTTGTATAATTTTGAACGTGCTCTACCCTGCCCATTACTAGATAGGTTTGCTGACAATAGCTTTGTGATACGCTGAAAGGCTGAGGATATATGACAGTCCTCGTCAGCTCAAACCCCACACCCTCCCCAACCTATGTAGACCATAATATTCTTGCCCGTTTGTTTTTTCATATAAATTTCATTATGATTTTATCCATTCTTGAAAGTTTCAAAAGACTGCAGATTGGTATCTGGGAGACACATTTGAATTCACCCTCTGCTTTTACAATAAAGACACTGGCCCATAGAAGGAGCACGTTCAAGGTCACAGAGGGTAACCCGGTAGAGCTGAGATACAAGCCAAGTGTTCTGACTCTAAATCCAACATTTTTGCCACCACACTGTCATTCTTTTGATCAACAGAAAGTTTATGCGTTAATTTTGAAGTATTGCCATTTTTACTACATTAATCCATCTTATCCATGAATGCTGAATACCTTTCCTCCCTTTATGTCATTCATTATAATTTGAATTCATCTTTATTCTGGTCATAGGTATTTTAGGCTACTTCCCAAGTGTTGATTTGTTATTGTAAATGGGATTTCCTTTTATGAATTTTTTCTTCATTTTTACTGCTAGTATATGGAAATCAAATTAATTTTGTACATTAATCTTCCATGAATTGCTCTCATCTTGCAATTGTGTATTCAACATTACTGAACAAAAATTAATTGTCTCCATCATTTTTTAAAGTGAGACAGTTGTCTTTTCTATCTATGTTATTAATACTTTCTAGGGATTTAGTTGTTTGTCATATCAGTATGTTACCTGAAAATAATGTTATTGTTAACTTCTCATTCTCAGTGTTCATTTCTCAAATATCTCTTCCCTGACATTTGCAATTTCTAGAATGTCTAATAGGCTGTCAAGTATAACTTTTAAAAACAAGTAGCCTTGTTTTGTACCTGTTTTTAGTGAGAATGCATCTAATCTTTCTCATTCCATATTATTTTGACATTTGGACCCAAGGTAAATATTTTATTGTGTTGAGGAGAATGTCATTCTATTTTTCTTAGAGTTTTTATAATAAAGTGATATTGAATTTTGCCAATGGCTTTTCAAAATCTATTGACATAATTGTATGGGGTTTTTGAGTGCTTGGGGTTTATGTGTGTTATTATGTTGATGGTTATATACCACTTTCACATACTTTATAAAAAATGAGCTTTGCCATGATGAATAATTCAAAACAAATAATTTTTACTTACCGGTATAAATTGAACATGTTTTGTTTTTTGATTGTATGGTGATTGCTTCTTTACCCAATTTACAAATGTATACTGAGTTGGTGTACAAGTTACTTAGTCATTATTTATTTATACTCATATGAGATCCATACCTGTCATTCATAAATGTGCATCTAGATGATATATGGTTTAGTAAAAAAGAGAGAGAATCTTGAAGTAATTAGGAAGACCTGAGTTCAGATTCACTTCCACTTACTAGCTCTGCAACCACTGTAAAGTTATAATCTCTCTCAGCCTCTCTCAGTTTCCACATCTGTAAAATGAGGATGCTAATAACACCTACCTCACAGAGCTGTCGTGATGCTCAGATGAGATAACACATTTAAAGCACTATGCAAATGTCTTTGGTTATTATCTCTAAGGTTGCTTCCAGCTCTGACATTGTATTCATGGACTTTTCCACTAGTTAAATTTTAAATTCTTTCAGTATATGTTTAATTCTGTTTAAAATGAAGAAATGGGAAAATAGGGGAAAAACATTTTAGAGAAGGATTCTAAGATTTGCACATTTAGGGGGAATTGACATATTACCATTTGGGATTTATTGAGACACTATGCCAGAATTCTTACAAATACAATAATCTGGGGGAAGTGAAGAGAAGGCAGGAAAGCAATATCTCCGGGGAGCCTTTGGTGGAGAGACCTGGATTAAAAGAGGCAATATTCACCATTGTTGAAATATTTTTTTCTCATCTCTGAAGAGATTATAGGAGATTACATCATGACTTTAGGAGACTGAGATATTTGGCTTCCCACTGTCACTAAGAGGCTCAGAAGGCCTCTATTCTTAAAAAAATAAAATCCTATTCCTTAACCTATGCTTTTGTATAGCTATGAAATGCTAGGACAACATAGCATAAAAGTAGACAGTCCTCAAAAGAAAGGATTATAACATAAGATCTGATGTTTGGGACTTTTACTTGTAATGACAGCACTAATATAGCAGAGAAAATTCCAAAAATGCCATTAAATATTATTTTTAAGGTTATTGTTTCATCTTCCCAATTTGCCCTATTTCTCACTCATTATGGATGGCAGGCTGTTCCCTAGCACTGAAGTTTAGCATTACCTAGCTAGAAACAGGCTTCCAGAAGAAGCCTTATTTTCTGTTTTCTCCTTGTGTGAAAAATAGAATAGTTTTCAAAGGACCATTTTCGAAAAAGTCTCAGAACAGAGATGAGTGAATTGATTGGGTATCTTGTTATTGGCTATTTAGTTACAGTAATGGGCATCTTGTCTTTCATTGTTCAGAAGAGCTTTCTGGATTATTACTCCAGAGCCATTAGTTTGATTTGTTAATCATAGACATATTTATGTATGTGTAGATAAATAACCTAAAATGGCTCTGTTATTAATACTTTCTAGGGATTTAGCACATACACCTCACTTGGATGAATAATATTCAAAGAATTAGAAAATAAAAATATTCATATGACATTAAAACTTTATTGAATATTGTTATACATTTCATATTTAATTCAGGAGGTACTTCAGGACCTTATGTATGGTCTCTCAGGACTATGTTTATGTCATTCACGACCTCAGAAGGTTATCATCTTAGATCATATTGCACCTTCAGGAGAAAAACACTCATTATTTAAACTTCCTGATTGCTTAAGCCTAGGAAAATGAGAATGAGTTTCTTCCACAAAGTACAGTTTACAATTAAAAACTGAAAACTGTAAGATATAGAAGCAATCTGATTTCAAAACCCATCTCTGACATTTATTATGTTTAGTCTCAACGTCTCTGAGCCCAAGTTTCTTCATCTGTAAAATGGGAATATTACCTACAGTTGGGTTAAACCTCACAGAGTTGTAAAGATCAAATAGGATAATTGATAACATATACATACAAAATATTCTGTGAGCCTTAAAATGCTCAGTTAATGTCATCAGGTATTATGTAGGCAGAGCATATATAGTCCTTTAGAAAGATGTGTTATGAACATTGAAATAATAGATATAATCAATGGTTTAATTATCAGTTCGAGATAAAAGAAATATTTATATATGCATAAACTAAGAGTTTATCTGAAATGATTCAGTTAATAACATATTTTTGGCTAATTAAGAATTCTTATCCATCTGTAATATACTTGGATGAATATGATTAATTTTATTTGGAGACAATTAGGGTTAAGTGACTCCAAAGTCACACAGCTAGTGAGGGCCTGAGGCTGGATTTGATTTCAGGTCCTCCTCACTCCAGGGCCAGTACTCTATCCACTGTGCCCCCAGCTGCCCCAACACAATTAAATTTTAAAGAGATGGTCGACGGTCACTGTATTAGGAGTTCAGAGGAGGGAAACCATGTCAAGATAGAGTGGTGGGAAAATGCTCAGTGGAGGAGGTGAAATTAGAACTTGAGCCTGTAGAATTCAAAGGATGTAAATGGGCAGAGAAAAGAAGAGAAAAGTCATTTGAGATAATTGATGCACCATGAACAAAAGAACAAAAATGAGAAAACTTAATGTCTAGGGGCAGGTGAGAAATTTTTTTAATGGAATGGGCTATCTAGGGGAGGAAGAGGAAACAAAAGTTTGGAAAAGGCAGAAAGCCTTTAATGCTAGGTTAGGGAGTTTCTACTCAGTCAATAAGCATTAATTAAGTGCTTACTATGTGTCAAGCATTGAGGATACAAAAATAAAAACATGCTCTCTTTCTTCAGGAAGCTCACATGGAATAGGAGACAGCATGCAAATATCTATATCTTTATCTGTCTGTATACAAGATCAATAAAATATAAATGGAAAGTTATCCCTTTCAGTTGGGACAAGAGGGGCCAGGGAAAGACATCTTTCAGAAGGTAAGAATTCAGCTAAGGAAGCCAGGAAAGTCAGAAGATTGACAAAGGTGATAAGGGGGAGCATTTAAGTCATAGGAGATAGCTAGGGGAAGGCCATGAATGGCCACGAGGAAAATGAAGAAAACTTCCTTTTCTCTATGGGAAACAGGAATTTGGGGAGACAAAAGACAGGCAGAGATCCTTCATGTTATGTGTTGTTAAGGAGTCTCTGAATATTTGAACATTATGGATGTTTAGCCTGAAATTTTCATGTAATATCGTAGGAGTTAGAGCTGGAAAGATTTTAGAGATTAAGCACCTTTGAGGCATTTTTGTTTCATTTTTGTGTTTGTACCACCAATGCCTGACACACAGTAGGTACTTAATGAATGCTTGTTGGCTGACTGAGCATTTAATCCTGTGTACTTCTTCACAGATAGAAGAGAAAACTAAAGTCCGGGTTTCTAACCTAGGTCTTCTGATTCTAAATATAGGATCCTTTCCATTAATCAATAAACAAGCCTTTACTAAGCACTTAATATGCACTAGGTAATGTGCTAAGAACTGGGGATACAAAAAAGATTAAAAAAAATCCCTTCCCTCAAGAAGCTCACATTCTAATGGGGAGAAAACATGAAAATATCGAGACATGTGATATATACAGAGTAGATGGGAGGTGATGCATCTAGTGATTTTTGTCTAATACATCCTTTTACCTTTTGTCTTTTGCCCTACACTAATATTTTTAACAGAATATTGCTTCTTTACCTCTTCTTTCCAGGTATATTCTGTTGTGTAAGGAGGGCTTTTTAAGTAAGGGGCAGCTAGGTGGCACAGTGGATAGAGTGCTAGGCCTGGAATCAGGAAGTCTTGAGTCCAAATCTGGCCTCAGATGCTTATTACCTATGTGACCCTGGGCAACTCATTTAATTCTCTTTAATTTAGTTTTCTCATCTGTATGATGAGCTGGGGTAGGAAATGGCAAACCACTCCAGTATCTTTGTCAAGAAAACCTCAAATGGGGTTCCAAATAGTCAGACACAAGTGAAACGACTAAACAACAAAAAGGAGGACTTTATTGGCCAAGTTTCTAGGCCAATTAACTCCTTAAGGGATTATTTCTTTTACTGTCTTTCTGTCCCAGGCCCTAGAACAACAAACACTAAATACCTGTTTGTTGAAGTGAATATAATTTGATGTTAGGCTTTTGAGAATGATTAAAGGTATCCTAAGGCAAGGAAAAAGGCACTTTTGATTGATTTTACTACTGCTACAGGTGGGTGTAGATATAGTGTGTTCAGTCGTTATCAATTTGTTCCTTCTCCACTCTTTTTTCTCTTCTAAAATTCTATTCTATGTCTACAAGTAGAAAACTTTCACACATTGGTATCTTTTTTAAATTAAATTCATGATTTGCTGCTTAAATGGAATGCTTTCTAACCTTAAGAACTTGAATGAAATTTCTTGACTTTTGTGGGGGTTTTTTGGGGGGAGGTCTTGAACCTGGATTGCTAAGCCTTTCTTAATGTTATGTGCTTTCACAAAGAGTTCCCCCCACTTCTTTTTTGAGTATTTAAAAGTAGAACGATTGTCTAAAATTTCAGAAACATACTGAATTGTAGTCCTAGTTTCAATCCAGCACATGAAAACTTACTGTTTTTATTTTGCATCATATTAAAATGCTATATTCCATATTGGAACATATTTTACTGTGTTGTACTTGTCAAAAATAATGAATTATATGGACTTTGAAAATATTATCTTCTCTAAGTTTTAAAGTCAATATCTTGGATTTTTCTTGTGACAAAGAATCATCATAGCATTTAACCCATGTCTATTTTCTGTCTAACTCCCTTAAAAACAAAGCACAGGAATTTTAAAACTGGGCTGGTGATATAATCTCTTCTGACATTTTTCCTGTAAAAAATAATTGCATAGCATTCTCTTATCCAAGATGTTTTTCCTTCTCACAATAGTTATAGAGAAGAAAAATTAAGGGACAAGGGGAATAACGAAATTGTTGAATAAGTAGCCAAATTTGTAGACAGTTGTTATCATGGATGGAGGAGTTTGGGATTTGAAGGAAATAATCTCCAATCTTCAAGATTATTTTGCCAAAAGCAAATAGGTTAGTAATTATTTGCATGGATAGTATTCATTTTCTTTCCTTTACTTATGGTGGAAATAAAGAAGGTTGAAGTTCAGAGATCATCATGGCAATATTGAAAATTTGCATATTTGTGTTTTGAGGCTGGCTAAAGACTGTAGAGAGGGAAATTTCTCATTAATTGAAAATTAGATAAGAGTGAAATGGAATACAATCAGTCAGGATTGCATAAATCATTAGGTATTTGCCATACTAGCCTGGTAGTCAGAAAGCCTGTGACTAACATGTTGTGGCATGATGTGTTGTGTTTTTATTTCTTTCTTTGAATCCCTGGCATGTAGGATGGTGCTTGAGTAACTCATTGCATTAATCTATAAATCCAGTGATTTGGTAGATTATTTCCATGATTCCTCATCTTCTCTGAATATAGAAATAGTAGATCAGCAAACAAAATTTTCCAAAATAATTTGAATTCTGTAATTACAAGATTTATGAATTTTGAATTTGTACTAGAAAATTCAGCTACTTGGCTAAGTATATATATGAAGGAATTTCAAGAAAGCTACCATAGAAAATGATTATTTTCACAATTTTCAAATACGGGAGAAAATAAGCTTCTATAACAGTTAAGGAACTAATAATGCTATTCTTTTAGACATAGTATTTCATCAGCTTGGATATTCCTTCAACTCGCCATCCTTTTTCACCTCTGTGATTTTTGGTCGTGTTTTTCTGTAAATCCTTTGCATAGGATCTAGTCAACATCCTAGAAGTTTCTTTTTTCATTAATACCTGGAATGCCAGCATACCACTTAGGCAGTGAATATGTTATATCCCAATCTTGATATATGACTTGTCCGTAGCTTTTTCTAATCATGTGCATCTTCAGTAATGTCTTCTAAGTGAACCCTTGTGTATGTCAAGTCGAGGAGCATTTGTTCAGCCAAGCTCTGAATTTAGTGATAAAGACAAATCTGCATAGCTCCTGATCAAGTCTCTTCCTCATTTTTACTTTATACTAACAATGGTATTGTAACCTGGCTTCGCTCAATTCTTTCCCAAATAGTATTGCTAAATTGCTGTGGTCATTTAATGAGTAATAGTTGCATGGTCAGCATTCTATTTGGGCTGGAGGCACATGGGGAGGAGAATGAAATCAAACTAGCAAGCACATTTTCCAGATTTCCATGTTTAAGGGTTACCACTCTTGCTCATAGTTTTTTTTTTTATTTGATGATACATAATTGTAGAATGTTTGTTTTTTCAAATTGTACTCTCTCGCACTTGTTGGTGGAGTTAATGCCTTTTCTTTTTCTTCCTATTCATTTTTTCCTATAGGTCTGGATGATTGTCTTCAGCAGTACATTAAGAACTTTGAGAGGGAAAAGATCAGTGGGGACCAGCTGCTTCGAATTACCCACCAAGAACTAGAAGATTTGGGAGTCACTCGCATTGGCCATCAAGAACTTATATTGGAGGCAGTCGATCTACTGTGTGCACTGGTAAGTTTCTTATAGGATATAACACTTGGGGAAGGAAGACTTAATTTTTATCATTGATGTAGGTTTATGAGAATGATTTATATATTCATCAAGGGTATTTATGTGAGCATATTAAAAGACAACAGGGAAGGTTACAGAAGTGATATTCCACATTAGAACACATATTTACCATTACATGATTGATTGAAATATATAAATAATAAATAATCTCAGTGTGCTTATTATTTGTTGACAATTAAAAAAATTGCAGAGCAAAACACCACCTTAAAATCTATCCTGCAACAAGGCAACTCCCACGTCCATGCACAAATTATATAGGTTTCTCTGAAAGATAAAATAGCTGAGATAACATTATTCAAAAACTGTCTGGTTATTAATATCAAGTGAGGCAAGTAATGGAAAAATGTAGTTTGCCAACAATACTTAATGCACAGTCAAACTTGAATTCCATATAAATGGTGAAGGCATTCAGTTGTTCCTGTTTGCCATTGACATTTTGCTAATTACATGAAGCCACATAGCTTCATATAATCATTCAAAATAATTTGAGACATTTGAGAGTGATGTGGTGTGTTCAGGAATGAATAGATTATGATCTTTGTCACTGAAGGAAACATATCAGTGAGATTGCAGATCCACTGGAGCATTAAAAATACTAAGAAAGGTAGAAAAATGAATTGAAGAACTTGCATTCCTCAAACTATCATCTGATGGTACCATTTTTGGATTCAATACTTTATAGAAACTAAAGCTTCAAACTTCAACCTAAAGTCTGAGCTTTTTCCAGTCTTTTCCAGCTCCAGGTCATTGACTGGTGCTGATTAGAGATGAAGCTTTACTGCTCTGTAAAAATTTTACTACCAAAGTGGGTTTTTTAAACATTCAGTTTTTTTTTAAATTTTACTCTTCTGCCTACGTCTTTGCAAGTTACCGCTTTCTATGCTTTCCATTGTCACCACTTCAATTTGACATAGACCTAGAAATTCTGAATATTCCAATAAGACAAGGAAAAGAAATTGAAGGAATGAACATAGGTAAAGAAGAAATAAAATTTTCACTTTTTTTGTAACTAAAATGACAAATTTCATTAAATTAAATTTAATAACAATTAGAATAATTACTGTCAACCTTGAATGATGTAAATTAAAATCCGCACAAATCATCAGCGTTTCTATATATTAGAATACCAATAAAATCCAGCAGGATGAGATAGAAGGAAAAATTCCATTTCAAAAGCTAAAATACTTCCCTTCACACACACACACACACACACACACACACACACACACACACACACACACACACACGAGTGCGCGCCCCCGCGGGGAGGGGAGGGAGTGGGGGAGAGAGAGAGAGGGAGGGAGAGAGAGAGAGAGAGAGAGAGTCTTTGGAGAGTGCAATTTAATCTGCACATAGTTTTTTAGTTGGGAATCAGTGCCAAGTTCCAAATTCTGAAGCCTGGTATCTCAGCTGGTGTCACCATGTTCAGCTACTTGGGAAACTTAAAAATAGCAACTTGCTTCTGAGAGTTTTTCATACCAGCCTTTGGGGAAATTCAATCAGTTCTAAAGCACCTTTCCCTCTTAAGGTATTCATTTGAAATTCATATTGCAAGCATTGTCTCAGAATATAAAGAGATGACAGAGTAGCCCTTTTATGGAAAAATCAACCTGGAAGAAAAGTCATGTCATTTTTCATAGTTTCTTCCAAGCATTCCCCTTGAGAATTAAAATTACACAGTGAATGATTATTCCAGTGCATTAAAAGATAGTTCATGTAAGAGAGCTCGTAGAGGAGAAAAATGAATATTTAAGTGATCCCTTCACCAAGTTCTCCCAGGGCACAAAATATCCCCCAGGAGAAAGTTTCATGCCAAACTCTGCCCAACCATATTTTATAAAACCAGACTTTGGTTTCTCAAACTTCTTGATATCTCATTCTTAAATGTCTTCCCTAGAAACCACATCTGAACTTCAGCTTCTCAAACTTCTTGACATCTCATTCTGAAATGTCTCCTTTTCTAGGTGGGAGTTTTAATGTCCAATCATGGATTGAGTGCTCCCACAAAATGATGGTAGAAGTGGAAGAGGATAGAGTATTTCAGAATTAGTTTGCTGGATCACTTTATGAAATAATTATGAAACTTTATTCCAATAAGGTTGCCTGTGAAACACATTTCTAAAGAGTAGATCCTATTTTCCAACTGAGTTCCACCATAAAAACCTTAAATATTTTTCCAGAGAAAAAAAGTACTCCAGTAGATGAAGTTGGACAGACCCATAAAATTTTAAATATTGTGTAGTGAGTGCTATTTTTGTAGCGCTTTCAATTCACTGTTGTACTTCTCATTTCTGTTATTAATTATCTGTGTGCTTTGTCAGAACTTCTCTCCTGTCCGACTCCATATTTCTAGCTGCTGGGACTTAGGTCTCTTCATTATTTTCCTTTTATTTGAGTGTTTACAATCTGATAGAGTCTAAGCTAAACAAATCTATTTGAGCTAAGTTATTTTGCCATTAAGTGACTCTAGGTACCACAGTCAACTCTCACAACAAACTTTTATCTTGCATTTCTAACTGGAAGATACCTTAGAAACCATCTAGTCAGATCCTCTCGTTTTAAATATGAAGAAACTGAGACCTACTTCCTCAGTACTATTTCCACTATTACTGGTACTATAGCCTAGAAATTGCTTGTGATCTAATCTTTTCATTCTATTTTTTTTTTAAAAAGTAACTTCTTCATTTTATAAATTTGTTTTTCATTTTCAACGTTCATTTTCATAAGATTTTGAGTTCCAAACATTCCTCCTTACTTTACTCCCTCCCTTCCTTCCCCCTCCCTAAGATAATAAATAATCTGATATAGCTTATACATGGACAATCATGTTAAAAAATATATTTCCACATTAGTCGTGTTGTGAAAGAAGAACCAAAATAAAAGAGAAAAATCATGAGAAAGAAAAAGAAAGTAAAAATAGTGTAGTTCAATCTGCATTCAGACTCCACAGTTCTTTCTCTGGAAGTAGACAGCATTTTCTATCATGAGTGCCTTGAAATTGTCTGCAATCATTGTATTGCTAAGAAGAGCTAAGTCAATCACAGCTGATTATTGTACAATGTTGCTGCTACTGTATATAATGTCCTCCTGGTTCTACTCACTTCACTCAGCATCAGTTCATGTAACTGTTTACTGGTTTTTCTGAAACCTGCCTGCTTGTCATTTCTCATAGCAAAATGGTATTCTGTTACATTCATATACCACAACTTTTTCATCCATTCCCCAATTGATGGGCATCCCCTCAATTTCCAATTCTTTGCCACCACAAAAAGAATTGCTATAAATATTTTTGTACACGTGGTTCCTTCTTCCCTTTTTTGTTATCTCTTTGGAATTCCACCTAATAGTGGTGTTGCTGGGTCGAAGGGTATGCAGAGTTTTATACCCATTTGGGCATAGTTCTAAATTGCCTTCCAGAATGGTTGTATCTGTTAACAACTCCACCGATAATGCATTAGTGTTCCAATATTCTTGCACCTTCTCCAACATTTATCATTTTCCTTTTCTGTCATATTAGCCAATCTGATAGGGATGAGGTGGTACTTGAGACTTGTTTGAATTTGTATTTCTCTAGTCAAGAATGATTTAGAGCATTTTTATATGACTATGGATAGCTTTAATTTCTTCATCTGATGATTGCCTATTTATATCCCTTGATCTTTTATTGACTGTGGATTGATTCTCTAAGTATACCATCATATTATCTGCAAAGAGAGATATTTTTGTTGCCTAATTGCCTATCCTGATTCCTTCAATTTCTTTTTCTTCTCTTAGTGCTAAAGCTAACAGTTTTAGTATAGTATCAAATAACAATGGTGATAATGGATATCCTTTTTTCACCCCTGATCTTATTGGGAAAGCTTCTAGCTTAGTCCATTACATGTAATGCTTGCTGGTGGTTTTATATAGATACTGCTCATCATTTTAAGGAAAACTCCATTGATTCCTATGCTTTCTAGTGTTTTAATAATAACGGGTGCTGTGTTTTGTTAGAAGCTTTTTCTGCAAATATTGAGATAATCATATGATTCCTTTTAATATTGTTATTAATATGGTCAATTATGTTGATAATGCTCCTAATATTGAGCCAGCCCTGCATTCCTAGTATAAATCCCACCTACCCACAGTGTATTATTCTGGTGATAAATTGCCAGAATCTTTTTGCTAATATTTTATTTAAAATTTTTGCATCAATATTCACTAGGGAAATGTGCCTATAATTTTCTTTTTCTGTTTTGACTCTTCCTGGTTTAGGTATTAGTACCAAATTTGTGTCATAAAAGGAATTTGGTAGGATCCCTTCTTCACTTATTTTTCCAAATAGTTTGTATAGTATTGGAATTAATTGTTCTTTAAATGTTTGGTAGAATTCACTTGTAAATCCATCTTGCTCTGGAGATTTTTCTCTTGAATTTCTAAGTGGAAGACACCTTAGAAACTATCTAGTCAGATCCCCTTGTTTTAAATATGAGGAAACTGAGACCTACTTCCTCAGTACTATTTCCACTATTACTGGTACCATAGCCTAGAAATTGCTTGTGATCTCAACTTTTTGTTCCATTTTTTGAAAAAAAAAATGACTTCCTCATTTTACAAATTTGTTTTTAATTTTCAACATTCCTTTTCATAAGATTTTGAGTTCCAAATTTTCCTCCTTCCTTTACTCCCTCCCTCCCTTCCCTTTCCCTAAGACAGCAAGCAATATGACATAGGTTATACATGTAAAATCATATTAAAAATATATTTCCACATTAGTTATGTTGTGAAAGAAGAATCAAAACTAAAGGGAAAATCATGAGAAAGAAAAAGAAAGTGAAAATAATATAATTCAATCTGCATTCAGACTCCATAGTTCTTTCTCTGGAAGGAGATAGAATTTTCTATCATGAGTCCCCTGAAATTGATGTTCCTTGCTGACTTGTTCAATTTCATTTTCTAAAATGTATTATTTAGATATTTTATTTCCTCTTCTGTCAATCTGGAAAATTTATATTTTTGTAAATGTTCACCCATTTCATTTGGATTGTCAAATTTAGTGGTATACAGTTGGGCAAAATAGCTCCTTATTATTGCTTTAATTTCCTCTTCATTGGTGGTAAATTCACCCTTTTCATTTTTGATGCTGGTAATTTGGTTTTCTTCTTTCATTTTTTTAAAATTGAATTAACCAAAAGTTTATCTATTTTATTGTATTTTTCATAACCCAACTCTTAGTTTTATTTATTAGTTCAATAGTTTTCTTCCTTTCAATTTTATTAATCTCTCATTTAATTTTCAGCATTTCTAATTTAGTATTTAATTAGAGATTTTTAATTTGTTCTTTTTCTAGCTTTTTTAGTTGCATACCCTACTCATGATCTGTTCTTTCTCTATTTTATTCATGTAGGCATTTAGAGGTATAAAATTTCCTTTAAGAACTGCTTTGCCTCTATCTCCCAAATATTAATACATTGTCTCCTTTTTGTCATTCTCTTTGATGGAATTGTTGGTTGCTCTATGATTTGCTGTTTGAACCACGCACTCTTTGGGATTAGGTTATTTACTTTCTAATAATTTTTAGTCTGTCTTTCCATAGCCCAATATTACATGTAATTTTTATTGTGTCATGATCTGAAAAGGATGGAGTTAATATTTCTGCCTTTCTGCATTGGATTGTGAGGTTTTTGTGCCCTCATACATGGTCAATTTTTGTGTAGGTGCCATGAACCACTGAGAAAAAGGTATATTCCTTTTTAACCCCATTCAGTTTTCTCCAGAGGTCTTTTCTAACTTTTCTAAAATTCTATTCACCTCCTTAACTTCTTGTTTATTTTGTGGTTATATTTATCTTGTTTTGAGAGGGAGACTTTGAGGTTCCCCACTAATATAGTGCTGCTGTCTATTTCTTCCTGCAATTCACTTAACTTCTCTAAGAACTTGGATGCTATATCACTTGGTGCATATATGTTTACTATCGACATTACTTCATGGTCCACGGTACCTTTTAGCAAGATGTACTTTCCTTTCTTATCTCTTTTAATTAGATCCATTTTTGCTTTTGCTTTGTCTAAAGCATTGCTTTTTTGTCTAAAGGATTGCTACCACCGGTTTTTTTTTTTAATTTCAGCTGGAGCATAATATATTCTGCTTCGGCCTTTTACCTTTCCTCTCTATGCATCTCTCTGCTTCAAATGTGCTTCTTGTAAGCAATATATTGTAGGATTCTGGTTTTTAATCCACTCCGCTATCCACTTCCATTTTATAAGAGAGTTCATCCCATTTATATTCACAGTTATGATTAATACTTATGTATTTCCCTCTATCCTATTTTCCCCTTATTTATACTTTCTCTCTCCTTTCTCTCTATCCCTCTTGACAAGTATTTTGCTTCTGACCACCTCCTCCCTCAATCTGCCCTCTCTTTTATTAGCCCTCCCCCCTTTTCTTTCCCCTTTCCCCTCCTACTTAAGATAAATTTCTATAACCTACTGAATGTGTATCTTACTCCCTCTTTGAGCCCAATCCAATGTAAGTAAGGTTCAAACAATGTTAATCCCTCCTTTCTTTCCCTCTACTGTAATAGGTCTTTTGTACCTCTTCATGTGATGTAATTTACCCTATTGTGCCTCCTCCTTTCTTCTTCTCCTAGTACTATACTTTTTTCATCCATTTTTTATATCATTAAATCACAGTCAACTTATACCCACACCTTCTGTCTATGTATATTCCAAGCTACCCTAATAGAGATTCAATTCTGAAGGGTTACAAATATCATCTTCCTGTGTAGGGATGTAAACAGTCTAACCTTACCAAACAACATTTTTTTTCTTTCCCGTTTGCCTTTTTATGCTTCTCTTGAGTCTTGTATTTGAAGATCAAATTTTCTGTTCAGCTCTCATCTTTTCATCAGGAATGATTCAAAGTCCCCTATTTCATTGAATGTCCATCTTTTCCCCTGAAATATTAGGCTCAATTTTGCTGGGTAGTTGATTCTTGGTTGTAATCTAAGCTCCTTTGCCTTATGGAATATCATATTTCAACCTTTCCAATCCTTTAATGTAGAAGCTGCAAGTCCTGTGTAACCATATCTTTGGCACCTTGATATTTGAATAGTTCTTTCTGGCTGCTTACAGTATTTTCTCCATGACCTGATAATTCTGAAATCTGGCTATGATATTTCTTAGAGTTTTCATTTGAGGATCTCTTTCAGGAGGTGATCGGAGGATTATTTCAATGACTATTTTACCCTTTGGTTCTAGGATATCAGGGAAGTTTTCCTTGATAATTTCTTGAAAGATGCTGTCCAGGCTGTTTTTGTCATGGCTTTCAGGTAATCCAATAATTCTTAAATTATCTCTCCTGCATCTATTTTTCAGATCAAGTATTTTTCCAATGAGGCATTTTACATTCTCTTCTATTCTTTTCATTCTTTTGATTTTGTTTGACTGATTTTTGATGTCTAATAGAGTTATGAGCTTCCACTTGCCCAATTCTAATTTTCTAAGGATCCTTTTCTTCAGTTAGCTTTTGTGCCTCCTTTTTCATTTAGCCAATTCTACTTTTTAAGGAGTTGTTTTCTTCAGTGGATTTTTTTTCCATTTGGCCAATTATATTTTTAAGGAGTTGTTTTCTTTAATGGATTTTTTTTTTCCATTTGGCCAATTGTATTGTTAAGGAGTTGTTTTCTTCAGACAATTTTTGTCATTCCTTTTCCGAGCTGTTGACTCTCTCTTGTATAACTCTTTCTTTTCTCAATTTTTCTTCTACCTCTCTGATTTTTAAAATCCTTCTTGTGCTCTTTTAAGAAGGCTTTTTGGACATAAGACCAATTCATCTTTCCCTTTGAGACTTTGCAAGTAGGCATTTTGACACTGTTGCTGTCTTCTGAGTTGGTGTTTTTATCTTTCCTGGCACCATAGTAGCTTTCTATGTTTTGGGCTCTTTTCTGTTTATTTCTAATTTTTAGCCTATTGTGTGACTTTTAAAATTCATCTCTGCTCCAGGGGCACAGGGGCCACTGTCCCAAGCTTCTTGTGCTGTGGACCTGGGGCCTGGTCACTGGCTTTCTGCACTGGGGCTTGGATGCCAGCAGTTAGTCCACTGCACTGAGGTCGCCCAACCTCATTGTGCCTGTTGTTCTACGGGTTCCCAGGCTGGCAGTTTGCTTTCTGTGCTGAGGCTGGAGGCCTCACAGCTGGCCTGTTGTGCCACTGGCCTATTGAACTAGGACTATGGGGCTTCAGTTGCTGATTTGTGCTATGGCTAAGAGCCTCCTGCTGGCTTGCCTAGACACCATCTACACTGAGTTGCACTCCCCTTTTACCCAAGTGAGACAGACCTTTCCTGAAGTCCTTCCTTAAATTGGAAATTTGTTTCACTCTGTGTTTTTGTAGCTTCTACAGAATCCATTTAGAGGCTAGATTTAATGTTGTTTCTGAGGAAAACTGGAGAGAGCTCAAGCAACTTCCTGGCTTTTCTCCATCATCTTGGCTCTGCCTTCCATTTTATAAATTTATAAGATCATAATTGTATAAAAAAATTACTCGAGGCAAGCTATATGTTTACAATCTATATTATAAATACTTTTGTACAAGTCGCATGTCATCATCACTGCCATAAGCACAATGCTAATATGCTTGTGTAGTGCTTTTTCATTTACAAAGAATTTTCATGCAAATTTGTTTACTGCAGTTATAAGGGATCCAAGACAAGTTGTGGTCATCTTATTTTTTGGGATTTTGCAAACTGCAGCTCAAAGAATTTAAATTATTTGCCCATATCACACAGCAAGGGCCAATGGAGAGACTCAAACCCAGGATTTTTGGTCTCAAATTCAATACTTTTCCACTTCACTATGCAGCTGTTAAGGCATTTGTGGAACTTCATACATAGTACAAATCTAATAAAAATGAGGAAAAATATAATTGCTTCAAAACACTGTTGAAGTAACTGCATGTTAGTATTCATAGATGAATAAATGTCACCATAACAGCTCATTTATGCGTGCATATATTTTATAGTTATTTTGTGTGAACAACTATTACAGAGAAGTTACAATATAATTTTTTCCTACATATAGAATTAACATAATTGTTTTTGATCAGCTAATAAATCAACCTGCTTAACTCTAAAAAAGTGAAAAATCTAAAAAATATTATATTTATGTTCAGGATTCTAAAAATCTTTTTAAAAATGTGCTCTTTTACTCCCTACTATTCTCTCCTTAGCTTTAAGTATGGAATGGATGTAGTGCCTTAAACTGAAATGCTTTGTTAAGGAAATATACTCCAGAAGAAAACTTGGCACCTGTTAATGGTTGATGATGATGAGCATGCCAGACAGCATAAAGACAATGTGGGTTTGGGAATAGGTGCAAATTCTATGCCTTACAAGGCAGTACCAAAAATTCAAAGGGGCCTTTTTATGTGGCAAATCCACTTGATTTTCCATCAATAAAGGAGTTTCTCCTTGTGTATTTGCTTCAGGGCCCAGAATTTAAACTCATCACTAAAACTGACCTCTATCAGACAGATTTTACAAGAAGATGAAACTCAGGCAAGCGAAAGTAGAGTATAAAGAAATTCTATCCTTTCCTATCTAAGAAAAATAGTCTAATCTATCATTTAGCCTTAAGGCTATATATAGATTGCTTCAGGTAAGATTTGCCAGGAAAAAAATATTTTGAGGTTAACTAAAAAGAGACAAATTAACTTACTGGATGAATACTGTTGGTATGGATCTACATGTAAGGAAGTGGGCTATGAGAATTTGTGGGGTAAAAACAGTTTTTAAATAAGGAGAAGTGAGCTCTTTGGTTTTGATGAATGTTGTTTTGATGGTATTTGTGAGGTTTATGTATTTTCTGAAAGTTATAATTTTGAGGGCCTACTTTAGGAAAGGTACCCTTTCTTGGACAATTATTTGAGGTTCAAACATGTTAGCCTGTCTACATTATATGCATCTATAGTGACTGACCATGGATATGTTTCTAAAGAAATTGAATTCTACAGCTTTTGAGGAATCTTCAAGTGTCCCTTCACTCAGCTGTCAAAATTCTTAAAATGCCTAACTCCTAGGTCGAATGCTATTATTCTGCTGCTCAAAAAGCTCCAGGAGCCCACTTTTGATTCCAGGGAATAATTTACATGACTCTGATTGTTTTCTGAAGCTCTTCACAGTCTGTCTCCATCCTACTTTTCTCAACTTACTGCATATCACTTCCTTTTGTACTTGTCTTCCTGCTTGTTTTCTCCAGCCCTGACATTACTCATATCTCCTATCTCCATGGCTTTCCATGGGTGGTCTCCCATGCTGAGAACATTTTTAGAATATTTACCTCTCCTTCTTCATATCATTAGCTTACTTCAGAGCTCTGCTCATATAACCAGTAAAGCTTTCCTAATTCCTCCCCTCACCTCCATTGCTTGTGCCCTGTCCCTAGAAAATTACTGTGCATTTATTTTATTTTTAATTTGTTTAGATATGTGTTATCTTCCCCCATAAGAATGTGAGCTCCTTGCAGTCAGGGGCTATTTTGTTTTTGTCTTTGACTAAAGTCAAAAGGCAGTGTCCCCTGGTGGATACACAACCTTGAGCCTAGGAGGTCATACCTTGCTTTTGAAAGTGACTTGCTGTAGGATTCTGTGCAAGTCAATCACCTTCTCAAGACTCTAGGCAACTCTCTAAGACAGGGAGGAGATGCTAACCTGCATTGGTAGAGGGAGTTTCCTCCCTTGGGAGTTCCCTCTACCAATGAAATCACAGGACTATCTCTATGTCTAGTGCCTAGCAGAGTGCCTAGCTTATACTAGATACTTAATAAATGTTTGCTGATTCTTTGATTTGGGAAAGTTTTCCAAAAATCACATGCCATTTCATTCAACTTGAACGGTCACTGGGCTGAGATTATTGGACTATGTTGACACCATTTTGCAAATAAAATATTCAATCATTGTCAGGGGAAATTAATATTTGAAATATCAAGTAAATATGAATATTAAAAAGGAGGAACCCTTTGTTCTTTGTTTTAAATACAATACTTCCTCTGTGAAAAGAATACTATACAACTGGCAAGGTTAAAATGATGAAAGTTTGTACTTTTAAGTCATTTAATTTCAGACTTATTTCAAAGCACCATCCTCATATGAGATAGATTCTTTAAAGTTCTCTTATTTCTAAAGTTAGTAGCCAGAGCATTTCTGCTAGTGTCTCAAGAGACATTGTATAAAGTACCAATTGTGAGAAATTATTCTAAATTATCCAAAATGTGTACACCTAAAGAGTTGTGAAAATAGAATTCTGTTGTTCTAACGCTATTACCTCTCATGTCAGAATGCCATGGTGTTACAAGGTTGGGAAGTGGAGACTGAGTGGAGTTTCTACTAGATATAATACCTTTATAGATTTATAAGATCATGTATTTAGATCTAAAAGAATTCTGAGTAGGAAACTAAGGCCCCCAAAAGGCTAAGTATATCAAGATCCTCTCAGAGAGGTTAAGCAGAGATCAAGGCTATCCAGGCAGTAGGTAGCAGAGTTGGGACTTGACCCCAAATTTTTTACTGTAATTCCAGCAGTCCAAACCACGCTGGGTCAGCTGACAGGGAGAACAATTAATCATACTGGCATTTCTATGAGGGTACTTAGGAATGCTGGATATCAAGAAGAATCAGACAACAAGCATTTGTGAAGTACCTACTGTGTGCTTGGAATGAGATATAAAAACAAAAGTGAAACAGCTCTACCCTGGGGGAACTTATGCTATGAACAGTTTGATGATATGTAATGATGGGTCCCCTACTTGTTGAGAGAGCTCATGGCAGTGAACTGATTTTTTATTAAAAATTACTATTATTTTGTCATACTCCATATTATTGTATTATATTTATGTTATATTTCATATATTTAAATATTAAAACATAGAATATATAAATATACTATAAATTATGTCATATCTATGTGATTTTATATAAAACATTATTATTTAAAATTATGGTAATTTACAAAAGACAAGAGATCCTTTTGAGACCACATTAGGTCTCCTTCCCCTGTGTTATCTTTTTTGTGTATGTATTGTGGGGTGTGTGTGTGTTTGTGTATGTGTGCATGTGTGTGTGTGCAAAAGGCAGAGGTATTCTTCCTAGATGTCTGTCATTCTCAGCTATGACTTGTAGTTCTTTGGAACCCAAACACAGCACTGAACACTTATTGGAGAGCAAGGGACAGAGAATCAAGCTGTGAAATCAAGCCAGTGAGTGTACCAGGACCAGTCAGCATCATATCAGGGTTCTCATTCCTAAGACAGTGTGCTAGTGACACCAGGGGCATTGGGCATTCATAAATTGGGTTTGTCTAACACTTTGTAATAAGACATTACTTTTTTTTAACACTTTATAATAGGACATTTTGAACCTGTTTCATTTTAACCTTCTTCCCCATTTTCCAGAACAGTTTTCTTACATTCCATTTTGGACTGCATGCCATCTTTTTCTTTTTCATTTTGGTGAATGATAGACTAATCGCTAGAGTACTAAAGAAAACATTTCTTTGGGAAATTGAAGTTGGATCATATTTGAGAATAGATTTATTGCCAATTTTTGCCTCTTCATGGCCTAGAAAGTAGGATTTGTTAACTTTTTTTTATCACTTGGGAGCTTCATGCTATGGTTATTTTACTGATTTTGACCTGAAGCTAATTCAGATAAGGAATACATTTTATGTCTGACATAGAAAATACGAGACCCAAAAGTAGCAGAAAAACTAATAGCTGAAATTTAAGATTGTGGACTTTAGAGCTAGAAGGGACTTTTCAGATCACGTAGTCTAACAGCATCATTTTGTAGATACGATGGAGAACTAGAGAGCTTAAGTGATTTTCCCAAGGCTCCATAGTAATTAGGAGAACCAGAAGAACTAGAATTAGACTTGTGGTCCTCTTACTCCTCTTTTCGCCACATGAAATTCCTTTCTTTTGAGATTCTGTGTAGAAACCCTTTTTTTTTAAATTTTGAACATTTACTGTTTTATATTTCCAATAAATTGAATATTGTTCAAATTCAAGGGAAAAATAATCCAGGTGACTTTTAAAAAATACTTTATATCTATCTCTGGCTTTTATTATATTAAAAATTACAAATCTTTTGATTAAAAAAGGACTTTTCTGGTTCATGTTGCACATTTGAAAGAGGAAGATAACCAAGACAATGAAGGATCTGAACACCAGATAATATGGATGAAGGAACACAAAATGTTTAGCCTGTAAAAGAGAAGGCTTGATGAAGTCATATCTATCTTCATATATCCCAAGGATTGTCATGTATAATATGCTAACAATTTGTTTTATACTGGCCCCAAAGGCAGAACTTGGATTGGTGGATGGTAGTTATTATGAGGCAAATTTTGGCTCATCCCAAGAAAAAACTTAGAAAGAATTAAAGCAACAGAAGAATGGAATTCCTCATGACACTTTAATCATTTAGCTCCTTACTGTTCAGTCATTTCCAACCCTTTGTGACTCTTTTCAGGTTTTCTTGGCAAAGATATTTGAGGGTTTACTATTTTGTTCTCTAGCTCATTTCACAGAAGAGGAAACTGAGGCAAACAAGATTAAATGACTTGCCCAGGGTCATACAGCCAGTAAGTGTCTGAGGTTGAATTTGAGCTCAGGTTCTGCTAACTCCAGACCTAGACTGTCCTTCCTCACCTCCTCCCATTAGAATCCCAGGCTCCCTTCAAGTTCAAATGCCACTATCTCCAAAAGACCTTTCCAGGTTCTCCCAGCTGCTGTTGCCTTCGCCTCTGAAATTCCCTTCCATCTACTCTGTATGTATCTTCTTTCTACCTAGTTATTTACATATTTATCTTCCCCATTAACAATTTAAGCTCCTTGAAGACAAATCTTGTTTTTGCTTTTTCTTTGTCTTCCCAGTGCTTAGCAACCTGCCTGCCATACTGTAAATGCTTAATAAATGCTTATTGACTGATTGACTGCTCTTTGGATTATTTGTAATTCTAATTCTTTTGGTTTCCTGGTGATCTATGGCCAGCAGCCAGCCAGCATCACTGAGACAATACGAAGGTTAGGAAACAGGGATTTTGCATCAGTGATCTGTTTGCAATAATTGAAAGGTCAGTGAATTTTGGCAGATTTTATCTAGTTTAGGCACTCTTTCCTCAATTTATTTCCATGTGTAGTACCTTTCCAAGATACATGTATTAATAGACTATTTGAAAGAATGCTTATCCAACTACCTGCCATTGTCTGGACAACACAGGGTTTGGGGGCGATGAGTAAGTGTTTATCAAGGCCAACTGTGGGACAGGCACTGTGCTAAGCTCTGGGGATGCAAAGAAAGGCAAAAGACAGTCCCAGCCCTTGGGGAGCTGACAATCTAATGAGGGAAACAACATTCAAATAACTATATACAAACAAGTTACACATATGATATGTTTAAATCTAGTTTTTCTAACAGGGGTAGTGAGTTCAGTCTCACTTTGTTGTGGAGTTCGCTGAGTAGGTTTTAGAGTGTTCCAAGATTTAACAAAGTTAGTAAAATGCCATCTGTAAACATAAACTTTTGGAGAAATTTGCCATCAATTGGAAGCACTTCTTTTATTTGGATTCTGTGAAGGACATCTTAAGAGTATTTTAATAGGTTAATGGTCAAGTTCTAATGATAATAAAGAACTCAAGATTTAAAAATCTTTCCGAACAAGGAACTTGTCTGTTCTCCATATCCCTAGTATGCAGATTTCTACAAATCCTAGAGCTTCCTTCTAACACATCCCATAGATCAGCTGCCTTAAAAATTTTTTCATTATACATTCCTACAAGTAAAAAAAAACTTTGAACATACACCCCTAATATATGTGGTTTTTGTTATTTATAAATTTTTATGTTCATAACTATACTAATACATACTGATAATTCTGCATGTTTTAAAACATACACAAAACTAGAAATTTTTTTTAATTTAACTTATTTAATATATTTAGTTTTCAGCATTGATTTTCCCAAGAGTTTGAATTACAAATTTTCTCCTCATTTCTACCCCCCCCACTCCAAGATGGCATGTATTCTGGTTGCCCTGTTCCCCAGTCAGCCCTCCCTTCTG
>CM053622.1:469656443-469675061 GCA_028646595.1 Phalanger gymnotis | reverse complement strand
CCATTTGGCTAATTCTGCCTTTCAAGGCATTCTTCTCTTCATTGGCTTTTTGGAGCTCTTTTGCCATTTGAGTTAGTCTACTTTTTAAGATGTTGTTTTCTTCAGTATATGTTTCAGTATTTTTGGGGTCTCCTTTAGCAAATCATTGACTTGTTTTTCATGGTTTTCTCTCATCCTTCTCATTTCTCTTCCCAATTTTTCCTCTATTTCTCTAACTTTCTTTTCCAAATCCTTTTTGAGCTCTTCAGTGGCCTGAGACCACTTCATGTTTTTCTTGGAGACTTTTGTTGTAGCCTCTTTGACTTTGTTGACTTTTTCTGGCTGTATGTTTTGGTCTTCTTTGTCTCCAAAGAAAGATTCCAAAGTCTGAGACTGAATCTGGGTGCATTTTCACTGCCTGGCCATGTTCCCAGCCAACTTACTTGACCCTTGAGTGTTTCAGCTGAGTATGACTGCTTATAGAGTAAAGAGTACTATGTTCCAAGCCTGGGGAGATGTGCTCTTGATTTCAGAGCTATTACAGCCAGCTCTGCCACACCAGCACTCCTCCTTCCTCAAGAACCACCAACCTGGACCTGATGCAAATCTTAAGCAGCCTATGCATTCCTGCTTTGATCTGCCACTTAATTCCTCCAACCAGGTGGGCCTGGGGCTGGAAGCAACTGCAGCTGTAGGTCTGTAGCTGCCCCACCTCTACTGCCCCCAGGCAGTGGCCGAACCCCTGAACTCCTTCCACTCCTGCAGCTTTTCCCACTAACCTTCTCTGTTGTCTTTGGTGTTTGTGGGTTAAGAAGTCTGGTAACTGCTGCAGCTCACTGATTCAGGGTGCTTGGGCATGCTCCACCGACTCCTGGTCTCTGTCTGTGCCACCCATGCTGGGCTCTGCTCCACTCCACAGTGCTCTGCTCCCAGCTCCATGCAGGATTGACCTTACCCAGAGACCATCCAGGCTGTCCTGGGCTAGAGCCCTGCTTCCCTCTGCTATTTTGTGGGTTCTGCAGTTCTAGAATTGGTTCAGAGCCATTTTTTTTAGGTTTTTGGAGGGACTTGGCAGGGAGCTCATGCTACTCCCTGCTTTCCAGTCACCATCTTGGCTCCATGCCCCAAAACTAGAAAATTTTTAAAAGGCTGTTTGGAGGGTGACAAAATATTTAGGAGTTAACTGAGTTGAGCAGTAGCATGATCAGACCTGTGCTTTACCAAAATCACTTTGGTTACTGTTTGGAAGATAGATTGGAGAGGAGTGAGACTTGAGATAGGGAGGCTAATTAGAAGATAATTGTAATAGAGGCACCTTATCCTGGCAGGTGGTCATTGGTAATGAGAGGCTATAGTTTAGGAGAGAGGCGAGGGCAGGATATATAGATTTGTGAGATGTAACTAGCATTTTTATAGTCCTTTGAGATTTGCAAAGTGCTTGGCAAATATTTTCCCATTTTATTCCCATGACAACCCTGAAAGGTAGGTGCTATTTTTTTAAATAACATACTAACTTTTTTAATACAGTCTAATCAGATCAAATCACGTCCCTAGGCAAATGTGCATTTATTTCAAAGCAGCATGTGAGTGGTACACAGTGTCACCCAGCTCCTGGCTTCTCCCATTTTCGGGGTACCCAGACAGAAACCAAACTTCTGCCACCCTGACTAGACTGGCATTTTTTTTAAAATGTTGCATAAAACTATTTCTTCCATAGATTTAAAACCATCAACTAGCCAAGATATTATTTCTGATACACCTAAAAAATTTTAATAGTAACCTTAATGTTACTGCTGCTTAAAAAGAGCTCTGTATGCCCCTTGGGCTGGCTTTCAGTAGCAATTCACTTCATTAGGTCCAAAAGGTAATAATAATAATAAGGATGATGATGATGATGATGATGATGATGATGATGATGATGATGATGATTAGAGAATTAAAACCAGACAGCAAGCTGGATGGTCAAAGAGCCCAAAGAACCAGCTTGGGATGCTGGGCGTCCTCAGGAGCTGCAGCCTGGGTGGTACTATTATTATCTGTTTGACAAGACAAGGAAACTGAGGCAAATAGAAGCTAAGTGATCTGCCTAGGGTCAGGAAGGATTTAAACTCAGTTCTTCCTAACTAATCTAGTGCTCCACCATGGGCCCACCCAGCTACCTTGCTAGATGATTAAGCCCAGGGGACTAAAAAATCATCAGGTGAAAGAACATGTGTATGGAGAAAAGGAAAGGGCCTAGAAAAGATCCTTGGGGAATTCCCATAGTTAGGAAGAGGAATATGATTGATGATCCAACAAAGAGGATTGAGAAGAGAGCAGTCAGAAGGGTAATAGGGGTGACTAGTGTTACAAAAACTTTGAAGACACAAAAAAACAAGGAGGAGAGAATATCCAGGAAGAAATAGTGGTCAACAGTGTTAAATACTATAGAAAAGTCAAGAAGGTTGAACACTGACTATTGCTTGATTAAAATATCACTGGTAACTTTACAGAGAACAGTATCAGTTGGGTGAATAGTAAAGGACGGTAAAGAAGTTTAGGACCTGGGGGACTGGAAAGATGGTGATATCCTTGAGGAAAATCAGGAACTTTAGGTTTTGAGAGAAAGATAATGTAATCGCTACCCATCTGTTTGCCTATCCTGTGCTATTCATTCTTTCCTACTGAAAAATAACTAAAAATATGTTTGTGTGTGTGTGTGTGCGTGTGTGTGCGTGTGTGTGTGTGTGTGTGTGTGTGTGTGTGTATGTGTTTGGAGTTGGCTTTATATAACAATCACAATCTTTAAGCACAGATCCTTCCTATGAAGGGGTGTCTGCTACAGCCAGGAATTTATGAGTCCAGAGCAGGAATATGATAGTGAGGAAGGAAGGCACTTTTGCCTGAAGATACCTGGCTTTCTTTAGGTTATAATTACCATGTGGGACCCACACCTGGGGCAGCCACAAGGGAAAACAGGGGTGGTAGTTGGTAGAATGAGAGTGTATTTGAATAGATGGTGTGGTTGCTGGAGACATGAATAGTTATGGTCAAGGGGGAGAAAATGTGACTCATTTTCTATCCCTTCATTGGTTGATCACACATCCCTTGGAGTCTGGGCACATACTCTCTTTTGGAAACCATTGGTAAAAAGGGTTAGGGTCACATGGATCAAGACTAAAGCTGCCTTTGTAAGCCAGTTGCATTGCTCATTTGGCCTCACATAGTTATAAGCATCAGCATTTTCATGCTAATATTACCTGATCACACCCTCCCCTCATGGCCATGTAGGATCTTCTGCTACCTATAGAGCACCCCCTTCTGAGATGTGCTTAGAACTGTCTCCCTTACATCAACTAATCCTTCCATGCTATTCATCCCTGAATTCCAAGGCAATTGTAACATAATGATTAGTAATAGTTTTATTTTTTCTGCCACACCCTTATGTACTGGTCTATAAAGGTCCACTGTTGATAGAATGGTCTATTTGTTATGGAAGATGAAAGAGTGTGGGCAAACACAGCAGACCCAACTCCTGGAAAGACAATCTTGGCAATGTCTAGCAAGTATTCTGGATCCAATCCCAAATACATTTGACCTGAGTGGATAGCCACATTCCAAGTCTTCTTCAAGGCTCATCCCTCCCCACCACCACTGTAGTATAAACACATATAACATTAATGATCTTCCAATCTCTTGTCCAATAGCTCTTTCCACTACACTGAGCTCTTACTCCCCACGCCTGAAATCTCCCAGACTTCCAAACAGTAACGCTTACGGAGGAAAGTTGTCCAAATGTTTTCCTTTGCTATCTCAAAATGGAAAGTATATCTATATTGTATGCCTGATGTGATTTAAATAAGACCTGGCTGGAAAGAAAGGGATTAAAGTTTGTGAGTTCTCTGGATGTCTTTCAGCCCTCTGCTTTTATGATTGATTCTTCACACTAGAATGACACATGTAGATAGATGATAGATAGGTAGGTAGACAGATCAATCAATTGACAGATTAGATTGTAGATAGGTAGATCTATAGACTGACAGTAGACAGGTGAATAGATAGATAGATAGATAGATAGATAGATAGATAGATAGATAGATAGATAGATAGATAGTTTGCTGCAGCCTATTAAATGCCAATGTTTACTGCAAGGGTGCATCCACAAAGTTTTATTGCATTTAGATAAATGGAAGACAGTGTTGCTGTTGAGGTCATGAGTTGCACATGTCTTCAGTAGTAAGTGACCATTGCTGTTGCTGTTTCCAACTCCCTTCCTTCCCAAGGATTCACTGCCATTTCTATTAGTCTGAGCCTATTCTAGCATTAAGTTCACCCAGAATTATAAGCATTTCCTCTTTTGGCACATTGACTATGAGGGTCTCCAGGTCTTCACAAAAATTTTCTTTGACCTCATCAGGGTTTGCATGGTGGGAGCATTGACACTGATGTTGGTGGTGGGATGTTTTCCTGCAAGTGGCAATCGCATTGTCATGAGCCTGTTATTCACTTGATTTTGTAGTCATATAAGATAGATAGATAGATAAATATTACAGAGACAGGTAGATGTAAACTTTTGTTGAGAAAAACCAAGTTATTATGTCAGAGAATGCTGCTTTGTAGGATGCTATGATGATATACAATGTAGGATGCTAAGATAATGATCTTAAATGTCACTTTTTTTTAAATGCAGAACTATGGCCTGGAAACAGAAAACCTCAAAACCCTTTCTCACAAGTTAAACGCATCTGCCAAAAACCTGCAGAATTTTATAATTGGAAGGAGGAGGAGTGGCCACTACGATGGGAGGACTAGCCGGAAATTGCCAAATGACTTCCTGACCTCTGTCGTGGATCTGATTGGAGCAGCTAAAAGTTTGCTGGCATGGCTGGACAGGTAATATCTTTTGTGTATTTTATAGTACAACACATATACAGATATATGACAAGTCTTTTATGTTTAGTAGATAAATTTATTAACTTGAGAGAGTTGAAGGTAAGCAACATACACTTATTTTACCATGCTTACATTTTTGCCTTTAAATGATTTTCATTGAGATGTAACATTTCATCAAAAAGAAAGTATTGCTGAAATAGTCTCATTAATGTAAATGATTATGCAGTGGTATAATAAAGAATGTCTAATTCACTCTCATATAAATCTAGTTAAAATTTTCTGAAATCAGGATTCAGGGCTCAACAAAGGATATGCTTTTTTGCAATTTCTCACTAAAAGTATATATTCTTTCCTTGAACTTTGTAGTAGCCTAGAAAATCCTGGGCATATAGCTATTACAAATACAAATTGTCATGAAATAGGTATGTATGTCAATCATTTGATTAAAAACATTTATGAATTGACTATGATGTTCCAAGTATTGGGTTAGGTTCTAGGAATCCAAATAAAAAAGTTAAACAGGCCTTTCCATGAAGAAACTTACATTCTGCTAGAAGGATATGGCATTTTTAAAGCCAAGGAAATAAAGGACATATGAAATAAATACCATGATTTGGGGAGGGGTACTTGCAACTGAGAGAATCAGGAAACGTCTCTTGAGTGAAATCTTGAACAGAGCTAAGAGTTCAAGGAAGTGAATGTAATGTGATAGAGTGAACCAAGGCAGAGGGATAGCCCAAGCAAAGCTGTGGAGATGGGAGATGGAGTACCATGTATGGGGAACAGCCAATGGATCAGAGCAGCAGTAGCAAAATGGGAGTGGAAATAATGTGTAGTCACAAAATCAACACGCATTTATTAAGTGCCCTCTATGTGGCAGGCACTGTGCTAAGCGCTGTAAATATAACAAAAGGAAAAAACCAGTTGGAAATATTGGGTGGAGCTTGATTGTGGCAGTTTTTAAATGCTAAATGGCTTAGTTTATATTTTAGACTAAAGGCGATAGAGAATGATAAGGGTTCTCCAGGTGAGGAGTGGACCCATTCTTTAGGAATAGTAATTTGGCAGTTTTGCAGAAGATAGGTTGGAAAGAAGAGAGATAAAAGGAAATAAATTAAATCAACTGACAAGCATTTATTAAGTGCCTACTAGATTCTAGGCACTGGGGATACAAAGGCAAAATGAAACAGTTCCTATCCACAAGGATCTTATATTCAATTGGAAGAGATTTTAGATATATAGGCATATCTATTTACACATATACATATGTGCACACATAAATATGTACATATTTATACAAATGTTTATATTTATACAAATGTACATATAAGCATATATATGTTCAGGTACATGTATATGCATATCTAGAATAAATCCAGAAGGAATACAAGATAGTTTGGGAAGGGAGAGAGAACATTGGCAGTTGGGGTAATCAGGAAAGGCTTCATGTAAAACATAGTGTTTGAGCTAAGTCTCGAAAGATTCTTGTGGGATTCTACATAGTGCAGGTAAGGATGTCACATCATGTGCGAATAATAGTGAGAAGGAACACTATGGAGGACAAGACATTTTCTCTAGTCCTCACAAATTCTGAAAACACCTCCAAAAAAGAATTATGCATGAGGTATGGTAATTACAGCTGTCTCCATAGGTCAAGGCACCAAGAAGTTTAACAAGCCAGCAACCTGAAGAATTAACAGCAGAGAAGGCTGATCCCTATTCTCTAACATGCTCACTCAGCCTCTACACTTTAACAGGGTACCAAAATCTAACCCATGGGCTTGTGCTTTGATACCCACTCCATAATTCCCTTGTTGCTACTACAAACATTTGCTAACACACTCTGACCCTGCTCTCAAATTTGATGGCAAAAAGCCATAGACCTCAACTCTGCTCCCCTCCTTCTGGAAGAAGCAGAAAGGTATAAGAGAGTGGAAGCATACTCCACCTGGATCAGCCATGTTCTGCAGCAATGATCAACCAGCATACTAAAGAATGGAGGGAAGGGGGGCACCAGTAAGCTTACAGGCCTCCACCAAGCCTGATAGAAAAGGGACTGACAAATAGCTAGGGCCACTGCTGCTTCCCCAGAAGTCATTTCGGGCTAGGATTGAAATTTGCAAAAATGAAATCCCCATTGTGAGAGGAGGCTGAGACAACTTTGATTTCCAGCTCTTGGGGGATAAGCCATCAAAGCTGGAGGTATAAGAAAGTGAGTGATAGGGGAAAATAGGGTTAAAAGACTGAAATTATTGAAGACCTCAAAAGGAAGTTTTAGTGAAAATTTTGAGAACAAGCATATAAGTCAACAGGGGAAGTATTAAAAAACAGAAGGGGAAATGACCACCAAGATATATAAATTATGCTAAACATTTCTGAATAGATTTTTGGGGAAAAAAGGTGATTTAACCAGTACCTGAAGTAGCAGAATCTAAGGATTTGCAAGAGGTGATGGAATCACAGCAAGATATTTCCAGAAACTTCAAGAGAGAAATGAGAATCACGAAAACAGAATTATGAATTATGAAATAGAAATAATGGGCAGAATATAAAAATCTGAATCCATAGTGCAAAAAGAGAAAACAATTTTTGCGAATATAATCGTACTGGTTTGAAGTATAATCTGGAAGATAAGGGAGAATCAATAATGTTAAAAGAACACATGATCTCTACATAAGGAAAGCATATGGATCTCAAATAGGATGCATAGAAGCAACTTAAAGATTATAGACCTCCCAAAAGAACATGACAAATCACAGAACTTGAATGCTAAAATATAAGAAACAACATTTCAAAGATGCCTTAAAATTCTAAAAACAAAGTACCAATTGAAATAATCCACTAGAAAGGAAAAAAAACTAGTTTATTCTGCAAAGGGGTTAAATTGAACAATCTCAATGACAAATAAGATATGTGTGTATGTATGTTTGTCATTGGAATTGTCAATTTAACCCCTTTGCAGTATAGTGTATGTGTGTATGGTTGTGTGCATGTGCATATGGATATATGTATGTATATGTTTTTATAGACTTACATGTATAAGTTATATAAATAGACTTATTTATAGAGACTATATATGCATGTATATATTTGTATATGTATATGCATGTGTATTCATATGTCTGCAAGGCACCAGGAGAAAGACTTTACAACATAAAGGAAAGGAAATTCAAAAACACAAGACTATGTACCCACTGGAAAACACAGGAGGGAATGGAATAAGACAACCTGGAAAAATAAAAGAGCTTATGATACAACTCAAAATAACATATCCTGTAAACCTAAGTTTAATCATCAATAAAACGACAGTCAGCAACAGAAGCAAAGAAGTTTGATACATTCTTATTTTTAAAAGACAAGCAGATTATTCATTTTGCAAACACAAAAAAGAAAAAGCCAACCACTACAGAAAGCAGAAATAACAAATTAAACTATGCCATATTTAGAGACTGTAAAGGAGGGGGAAAGAGAAAGAGAATGATACCTATGCAATTAAAAAATCATAACAAAATAGCAACAGGAGGGCACATTTAGATATGTCTTTCTCAAAGTACACAAGATTCTACTGAAAGCAGAATTTAAATAGGTGAAGTAATGGTGGAGGAACAGGCCTAAAACTATATAAGCTAAGCATACTCCCTTGTACAGGTGAATTAGTGACGTTTTTGGTGAGAAAAATAATGCAAGTATGTAAAGGTGCATAAAAGAAGAGAGGGGAGATAATAGATAAAGGGGAATATGTGGTGTGCCATGGTCAAGTCAGTGGCAAACAGTAAAGTGAAAATATTTCCTGTTGTCTCTCAGGAAGAAGAGGGGCTATGAGGGTATGGTTTGAGGAATGGTCAAAGAAAAGGTTTGAAATGGGAAAAGAATGATTCAGCCTTACTGAAGAGCCCTCTCTGGAGCCGAGATATATTGTAAAATGGGAGAGGGGGAACTTATAATGGGAATAACTTGTAATGGGAATAAACTTATAATGAGAATAGTAGCCATTAACTTTGAGAGAGTGTTGTGCCTCCTTGGACAGTACTCTGCCTCAGAAGAAGGGCAATCAGTGCCCCTGGAAATAGCCACCATCCATAGCGGTGGGAAGATATGGACCTATAAAAGAAATTTCATGAAAAATGGCAAAGAAAATGATAGTGGGAATGGTAAGGGTTAAAAATTAGATCATGCAAACAAAGACACGGGGGAATTTTTGCTCTGTGGCACTATTACTTTCTTATCTTCTAAAGGAATTGACACTTCTAAGAGTGAGGCACAACAGGAAAGGGTGGAAGGAGAAAGATACACAAGTCAATAACAAAATGGTTTAGAAGGGAACTCAAAATAGGTCATTTAGAAGCTTTAATTCCATGAGGATCACAAAGACTAAAGAAGGAATAAATAAATACAAGGATCATGAATCAAAGACTAAAAATTTAAAATGAAAGAAAGGGAGGAGAATTAATGAAGAAAATCAGGTAAAGAAATCCTTTATAGAAAAAGGTATAGAAAATGAAAAAAAACTAACAAAAGAAAATGAAGGAGAGGAGGATTTTAATTATCTGCTTAACAGAGAAAAGACTAGAGGTGCTAGATTATCAGATAAAAAGGAGAAAGAAAAAAAGGATGACAAATGCAAGGAGGTGCTTCATGGTGATGATGATGATGATGATGATGAAGAGAGAGGGAGAGAGAGAGAGAGAACCTGTGGAAATAGGGCTGCCTTAAGGTAGATTAACCAAAAGAATAAAGAAACAAAGTACTCTCCTTGTTGAGCAAAGGAACAAAAATATGGTAATTCAAGAAATATATATACATATACATGTTCGTGTGTATATATACATATGTATTAGAGACAAATATAGTACTATGTAAACCTAACTTGCATAACTTTACATGTGTATGGATTAAATAATTCAATAAAACAAAAGAGGATGACAGATTGGATAAGGAAAACTCCTTAATCTGTTGCTTGAAGAAACACACCAAAAATCAAAGACATACACAGAATAAAAATGTGGGGCTGGAAGAAGAAATGCTGTGTATCAGGTAGAAACCATATCAAGAGTTGTGATTGTCAGAAAAACAAAAAGAAAAATTCACAATATAATAGAGAAAAACTAGGAAGCTATATTACGCTCAAATGAACCACAGATAACCAGATAGTATCAATATTAAACTTAATGCTCTAAATGCCTTAACATATAAATTCATGAAGAAAAAAGTTAACTAAATTAGAGGAATGAATAGACGGTAACTCAAGAAAAGCAGGAGACTTTAATGTTCCTCTCAATTTTGGACAAATCTAACAGATAAACAAAAGAGAAATTATAGAATTGAACAATATACTGGAGAAACTAGAACCAAAAGATTTATGTCATCTTCTAAATGGGATTGCTAAAGAGTATACAGATTCTTAAATACTAGGCCAAGGAAAGTAAGAGAGTGAAAGGGCAGAGTTATGGAAAAGATAATTAATTCCTTTTTTTAGACATAAAGAGTTAGAGATGCCTCTGGGACAGATGAGTGTTATCATTAGGTGGTACAGTGGATAGACCACTGGCTCAGTTGCCATGAAGACCTGAGTTCAAATCTTGTCTCGGAAATTTGCTATGTGACTTTGGTCCAGTCTTTTACTGTCTGGCAGACACAGTTTCCTTATCTATAAAAATAAGATAATTATAGTATTTATCTTCCAGGTTAGTGAGTGGATAAAATAAGATGTTATTTGTAAAACATTTTGCAAAACAGAAAGCACTCTATAAATGCTGATGTTATTAGTATATTTAGAAAAATAATGAACCTTATAGTTTGCTAAATCTAATTCCCTCATTTTAGACTTGAAGAAACAGAATTCAAAACATTACATGACTTGCTCAAGGTCACATAGTAATCCAGTTCTATGAGCAGGAATGGGAGGTGTGAGTAGAGCTTGGAATATGTGGTCTAGATATAAAGATTTGGAAGTCATCTGCATAGAAATGACAGCTGAATCCATAAGAGATGAGATCACCAAGAAAGAGTAGAGATAGGAGGACAGGGTACAGGCTGAACCCTATGGTACACCCATGCAAATAGGTCACAATATGGATGATGAACCTACAAAGAAGACCAAAAAGGAGAGTACTAAGAGAGTCAGAATATGAGTATGGTGAAATCCTAATGAGGAGAGTTCAATGTAATGAAGAATGATGAGGTCTCAGAAAAAGCCCTTTCGATTTGGTATTGAAGTAATCGATGGTGACTTTGGAAAGAGTAGTTTCAGTCCAGAGGCTAGAGTGGAAGCTTGATTGCAAGGAGATGAGCAGCAAGTAGGAAGTGAGAAAACAGTGATAAGTACAGACAGCATTTTCTAAAAGTTTGGCTGAAAAGGAGAGGATAGATATAGGATGGTAGTTTGTGAGGATAGGAGAGTCAAGTAAAGCATTTTTTATGTGTAGAGGAAATCTGGACCTTTGTAGAGAGCAAGGAAACAGACATTGGAAAGGAGAAGTTGAAAATTAGGGAAACAGGGGCAGCTAGGTGGCACAGTGAGTAGAGCATTGGCTCTGGAGTCAGGAGGACCTGAGTTCAAATCCAGCCTCAGACACTTCCTAGCTGTGTGACTTTGGGCAAATCACTTAACTCCAATTGCCCTGCTTTCCCTTCCACCAAAAATATGAAAAAACCTGAAAATCAGGGAAAGAGAAGGGATGTTAAGGGGATTGTGTCAAAGGCACAAGCAGTAGGATTTGCATTGGAAAGGTCCATATCATTCTCAGAGATTGGAGAAAATATGGATGGGATTTCTTTATCTAGAAGTTTTCTACCAATGAAAGACAGATCCTATTGGTCGTCTCATCCTCCCACTTTTTGTTTTTCCAATTTTCTCCCAAGCGCTGTCAGCCTGTCTCTCTATGTGTAAAATAAAACTACTGACAGAATTGAAAACTGATCCTTAAAAGTTTATAGAATAAAATGGATAAGACTGCAGAGGAATGCTATAAAAAATATAAGACCAAAATAGTCCATTTAGATGAGATAATTATATTACTCATCCTAGAAACCTAGTTCATTACCTTTCTGAAACCAGATAACCATCCTAAGGCTAACAAAAGTATTTTCCTCCTCTTTTAAACACTGAGTTGAATGAAATAGTTCCTTAGAAGCCTTTCCCAGAGGAAAAAGCCTGGAAGTTGAATCACAGTCAGTGACTTTGGAATTTATTTTCAGCATGTGTTCATTTCTATTTTTAACCCATACCCTACTGTTCTTCACACCTCATCTTTCTTTATAAATTTTTATGAATCTGTCCCACCGATCTATATGTGGACATTTTAGACCTTTTTATATAATGGTCCCATACCAGCACCAGTAAAAATGTCTAAAGTTATATTGAGCTACCAATGTGGTCTTTCATGGTTATCTTTGAATTGTCAGACATTGAATTCTCCTCCTTTGAAATTGCTCACCAGGGGAACTGTTGCAGTTCTTTCCTTTTGCATGACAAGAATTTGAAGGACAAAAATAATTTCCAAAACTATGATTTATCTGCCAAAGACCACAAATACTCCAAATTGGCAGGGCTAAGGTTATTGTTTGTTGTTGTCCTTAATACAACTGCTTAGTACCTCTGTCCTGGTATCTGTTCTTCCTTTCAAAAAAAAAAACAGCACCATGAATGTTAATTCCGCTGCTTCTTTATGATCCAGTAAGGCCTAGATTATGCCAGCTCAGGTGGTAGCTAAGAAATTAGAAATTTCTTGAGGTAACTTTTTCAATTTATCACCCTTGATCAAGTGCCCACTATGAATAAAACACTGTCCTAAGTGTTGAAGGAGATACAAAGATAAAGAAGACATTATCTCTGCTTTCAAAGATAGATATGTATGTCAATGGGGATGATGGGAATATAAATACAATTCTCTGGGATTGGAACCCTGTACAGCCCCACAACTAATGCAAGGAAACAACAGCTACCAAGGTTGAAATCCATCGTACAGGGAGTCAAGGATAGATGGTTAGTTAAATGAGCCGTGAATGATTGATTAGTCCTTAGTGTCAGAAGTTGCAGAAAAGTCGAGACCTGGGACTGAGAAAAGTCCATTAAATTTAGCCTTCAGGACATAGCTGGTAATCTTCAAGAAAGAAGATTCATTGTGTTTATTGTTTACATATATATATATATATATTTATCATTTGTAGTCATATGAAAAATTCTTTAAATCATTACTGATTAGAGAAATGCAAATTAAAACAATCTTGAGGTATCATTTTACACATATCAGATTGGCTAAAATGATAGAAGGGGAAAAATGACAAATGTTGGAGAGGATGTGAAAAAATTGAGATACACACTAATTCATTGTTGGTAGAACTGTGAACTGTTGTGGAGGACAATCTGGAATTATACCTAATGAGTTATTAAACTGCCTATACCCTTTGACCCAGCAATAGTACTACTTGGTCTATTTCCAAAGATGATTAGCAAAAAAAGGAAACAAATCTATATATTCTAAAATATTTATAGCAGCTCTCTTTGTGGTTGGCAAAGAACTGGAAATTGTGAGGATGCCCATCAATTGGGGAATGACTGAATGAGTTGTGGTATGATTGTGGCTGAACACTACTGTGCTATAAGAAATGATGAGCTCAATGGTCTTAGAAAAGTATGAATAGACTTGCAGAAAATAATGAAAAGTGAAATGAGCAGAACCCAGAGAACATTGTACATACCAAGAACAATGTTATTTTAAGAACAACTTTGAATGAATAAATCATTTTGACTATTATAAAAACCTAAATTAGCTACAAAGGACATATGAAGGAAGACACTATCTGCATCCAGAAAAAGAACTGATAAATAAAAGTATGTATGGAATGATTTTACATATGTACATACACATATTTGTTTCTAATGATAACCATCTCTAGGGTGGGGAGTGGGGAGAAAAAAAAAGAAAAAAAGAAATTTACATAATAACTTTACATATTGAAAAGCTATAGCAAGTTGTCCAAGGTAGATTTGTAGTTTCATCTGCAATCATCTTTTTATTATACTATGTTATGGAAATGCTTGTTTTATTCTATAAATTAAAAATAAATAAAACATTTTAAAAAGCTATTTCAGTGTAAAGTGATAGGAAGAGATGCCCAAATGCCAGTGGCTGAGGACTAAGTTGTTGATTAGGAAGTGGAGACAAGCCTTTTAATCTTCTGCTAGAAGGATGTCTGGCTCTGATGAAGATCGATAGCATGATGGCTGTTAAGGAAATACCAAGGTGGAAAGAAATGGGGTTTTTGGGAGTGGAGGAAGGATAGGGAACTTTTGCATTCTCATAGTCAGAAAAGAAGGAGCCAATGGAGAGGCAAGATATAGTTGCACATTAAGGGTGTGAAAGAGAGAAAGGAAGATTGATGGAGCGATGTCCCAGCAGAGAAAGTGGGAAGGAAAGTGATAAAGGACACAAGTCCTGGGATTAGAGAGTGAAAAGGGATCTCTGAAGTCATCTACAGAGGTGCCATGGTATAAAACAGGGGTTCTTAAGCTGAAATCCATAGATTTCAAGGCCTTCGTGAACTGGAAACTTATATTTTGATAAATGTATTCAATATAATTGGATTGTTTTATAATCCCATGTATTTTATTTTATGCATTTAAACACTTTATTCTGATAATAATGCCAAAGGTATCCACGACACATAGAAAAAGGGTAAGATCACCTGCTACAGAGGAAAGACCTCTTTATGTGGAGATATGGCTCAAATCCTAACTCTGCTACTTACTACTTGTATGATATTAAGCGACAGTATTGGCTTCTCTGAATCTCAATTTCCTGAATCTGTAAAATGTAGGAATTCATTTTAGAATCAAGAAGCATTAGGAAGTTTCTGAGCTGTCTTCTGTCTCTAAACCACAGTCCAATCTCTACTGAAATCATCAATCCCATGTACTAATCCCACATCCTGATCAGTGGCCTTTTTCTGTGACTTAATGACAGAAAAATCACCACCCTGGCAGCACACTCCTGTTTTCTTGCTGTTGCTTTTGTCAGTCATTTCAGTCATGGCAATGACCTCATTTGGGGTTTTCTTGGCAAGGATACTAGAATGCTTTGCCATTTCCTTCTCCAGCTCATTTTCCAAATGGGGACACTGAGGCAAACAGGTTAAGTGACTTGCCCAGGGTCACCCAGCTAGTAAGTGTTTGAGACCAGATACAGACTCAGGAGATAAGTCTTCTTGACTCCAGGCCCAGCACTCTATGTGCTTGCACTACCCCATTCTCATTTTAGTGAATTTGATTTGAATTTGAAAGATTCAACCATAATTTACCTCTTTGGAGTTTCCACTGACTTACCCAACATTTATCTTTGAGGCCCAGCAAAGCCACTTGAGTACCATTTGGGCTGCAATGGAGAAAGTAAATGCCAGTAGCGTTGGTGTGTTCTTTAAGCCAGCAGATAGGTGTTAGGTTGTGTGGGGAAACCATGGGAGGAGTGACAAAATGAAGTTTGTGGAAGCAGTACCATTGCATTGAGGGACTCTGGAACTCTGGGCTTCTATGTGTTTGCCTATGTGTATGTGTATGTGGTAGAGGTGGCAGATGAGGGAGTGGGAAAGCCTATGTATGCCCATTAGCAGTTTTGCCCACTAAGATTTTTGTATCAATAAACAGTTGAGCAATACTGATGTTTCAAAGCCCAGAAACACATGTCAAAACACAAGGGGCTACCTAAACAAAGGCCAGATTGAGTTTGTATTGGACTGCATCCTTTCAATTTACTGTTCTAAGACCATATAGTTAGCCACTGCCTTGGGGCTAAATTTTCTGTCCTCACAGTTGAAATGTATAAAGTGATCCAATGACTGAGGGATCTTTGTGCAGTTTTTAATGACCCAGCAAAATTGTAGCCATGTCTATTGTCTTTTCCCCTGAGTCATAAATACTTATGACCACTAACTGAAGACAGAGTCATGGCATTAACTTTTAGCTTTGCACCATTCTGATTTCTGGAAAGAGCCCAAGTTTCTATGGCCAGCTTTTAGATTCAATATAGAAATTATAGCTTGACCCGCAAAATTCTTAATTACATTGGAAATATACTACCTCAAATTGGAAAGTGTTTTCCATTGGTAAATAATAGATTTTTCCCTTTTAATTGAAAGTTTGACTCTTAGAGTGAAATTTATGCTTCTTTTATGAATATAAGTATATAGAAGAGTGGAAACTAACTACAGAATTAGATATGCTAGAAGCAATGTATTTCAAATGGATTTTCTTTTTTGTATAATTTGAAGATCAAATGATACTATTAGAAATATTTTTTAACTTTTTTAATTTATTTATTTAATATTTTTAGTTTTCAGCATCGATTTTCACAAGAGTTTGAATTACAAATTTTCTCCTCATTTCTACCCTCACCCCACCCCATTTCCCAGTCAGCCCTCCCTTCTGTAACCCCACTCCCCCCCATCCCCTTTTCCCTTACTTTCTTGTAGGGCAAGATAAATTTCTATGCCCCACTGTCTGTGTATCTTGTTTCTTAGTTGCATACAAAATCTTTTTTTGAACATCTGTTTTAAAACTTTGAGTTCCAAATTGTCTCCCCTCTTCCCTCCCCACTCACCCTCCCGAAGAAGGCAAGCAATTCAACATAGGCCACATGCGTATCATTATGTAAAATCCTTCCATAATGCTCATGTTGTGAAACACTAACTATATTTTGCTCCTTTCTATCCTATCCCCCTTTATTCAATTTTCTCCCTTGTCCCTGTCCCTTAATGTCTCATTTTCATTTTTTCAGTTACTGAGACATTTAATGTTAGGAAACATTACTACGAGTAAGTAGGCTATGAAGTGCCAATGAATTTGAGTGGGTAGACAAATAATGCATTTAGGTCTCAGAGGATTGAGGAAAATATGAAATGACCTTAATGAAGTTACAAGCTGAGGAATTTAAATTAGAAAAATTTTCTGGTAATTACTTTAAAATTTCATGTAAATATTGGAAGGATTATTATGAGATGTAGATATCTCCTTCTCTGAAGGGCTTTAAAACCAAGGTCAAATCTCTCACCGCTATGATTTTTTGAAAATAGGTTTTATTGATATATTTTGTTCTCATACTATAATCATCTCCAGTTATTTACTCTACCCCTAAATAAGCCATCCTTTTTCATAGACAGAAAACAGTTAAGCAAAACCAATTGTCAAAGTGACCATGTCTGACTGTGTATATCATTCGACCCTGGTATACTTCCACTTCTCCACTAAAAGAAACCAGATATGTTTTGTCACAAATTCCCTAGGACCAATACTTGTCATTACATTTAAGCAGTCTGACTTCCATTTAGTCTTCCTTTTGACTACATTATCATAATCACTGTGTATATCTATATAACTGTAATAGTTTGAAAAGGTAAAGTACCTACTAATTAGAAATTATGGATGCTATAAGTCATTATTTTATTCTTTTCAAAGCTAAAATTAACTAAAATTAAATTTTGTTTTTTCAATTTTCAAATATTCATTTTTCTCCTTCTTGCCTCACCCTGAGAAAGAAAAAGGAAAAACTCTTGCAAGAAATAAGTATAGTGATACAAAATTAATTCCCTCATTGCCACATCCAAAAAAGTATACTTCATTTCGCATGTTAGTCCATCAACTATCATCAGTCCTCTGGAATCATAACTGAGCATTCCTCTAATAAGAATTAGTATGTCTTTCAAAATTATTTTTACAATGTTGATATTATAAATTGTTCTTCTGTCTCTGTTCATTTCACCCTGACACTTTATATGTCTTTCCAGGTTACTGTAAAGCCATCCCTTCCATCACTTTTGATGGTACAGCAGTATTCTGTCACATTCATATCCCATCATGTCTGGTTGATGGGTAGCCCTTTAGTTTCCAGTCCTTTGTCACTCAAACAGAGTTACATTTTTGAGGTACACATTTTTGGACATGGCCAATGAGATAATTAGTTTTGCATCTCTATGCTTATTTGTTGCATATATATATGTATATATGTATATATGTATATATATACAGATGTGTATATATGCATATGTATAAATAGAAAAAATACCAAAAGAACTAACTCTACTAATTACAAAGTAAGTAGGAAGGAGGACGCTAGTATTTGGGAAAATCAGGAAACACTCCATGGAGAAGATGAAGCTTAAATTTTATGTTGAAGAAAGATAAGGACTCATTGTAGTGAGAAGGGAGTACATTCTGAGTATGAGGATGATCAGTTGTAGTAGGAAGGCCGAATTTATAATCTCAAATATAATCATGTATATGTTTGAATGGTTCAAAATCGCAAGGTATAAGAGATTCTCTAAGGAGAAGACAACAAGAAATTTATTTAGGCCCCACTGCTGCAGAACCATGAACCAGCCTCCCCATTCCGACATCTTGACAAAAAGACTCCAGGCCCAGAAAGCCCACCTCACAAGAGTAACCAGGAGGCCACAGAAAAACAAGATAGTATTTAGCCAAATCATTTTCACTGGCCCTGCTTCCGCAGCTTCCTGCCTCTGCAGCTTCCTGTTTCCACAGCTTCCACCTCCGCTGAAGTTGTCTCCTGGCTCACACCTCCTCGCAGCCGAGCTTCTGGTGTTCTCAAGCCCCGCCTCAACGACCAGAGACCATTGGTTCCCGAGCTGGCCCCTCCTAAGTCACCAATCCACACCCACACAGGTTTCACACCTGACAGGGCCCTGGGCCTGGGGCTTAGCACTTAACAGCTGAAAGTACTTCCACTCAAAAGAAACAAAAGCCATGCTAATGAGACA
>CM053622.1:469645133-469655943 GCA_028646595.1 Phalanger gymnotis | reverse complement strand
GGTGTTCTCAAGCCCCGCCTCAACGACCAGAGACCATTGGTTCCCGAGCTGGCCCCTCCTAAGTCACCAATCCACACCCACACAGGTTTCACACCTGACAGGGCCCTGGGCCTGGGGCTTAGCACTTAACAGCTGAAAGTACTTCCACTCAAAAGAAACAAAAGCCATGCTAATGAGACAATTTTGCTTAACAACACATCAGTGCAAACTCACAAAGATGGCAGATGACTAACTCTGTGTAAAGACAGAGGGAAAGCCAATTTGACTGTATTGTAGAATGTGAGAGGGAGAGTGATGTACAAAGAAGTTGGAAAGATAAGTGGAGGCCAGAAGTCATAAAGAGAGATTAAGGAAGGCTTTAAGACTTAAACAAAAGAGTTTAGCTTTATCCCAGAGGCAATAAGGAGTAACTGGAGATTACTGTCTAGAGGAGGGAAATGGTCAGATATACACTGAGGGAAATTAAAATGGCATCTGTGTAGAGAATGGACTGAAGAGACTTGAGACTGAGTCACAAATTAGGAGGCTTTTACAATAGTAGGTCAAATCAGATCAAGAAGAATTTGTTAAGCATTTACTATGTGCCAGGTACTGATAAACATTGAACATACAAGGAAAAGCCAAAATAAGTGGTCCTTGCTATCAATGACCTCACAGTCTGGTGGCAAAAACAGCATGCAAATAATCATGCAAAACAAATTGGAGATACCAGAGGAAAAGCCTTAAGATTGAGGAGGAATAGGAATGATTTCTTGCAGAAAATAAGACCTTAGCTGATACTCCAAAGAACCTATAGAACTCTGAAAATGGAGATGAGGAGGGAAAGAGTTTCAGTCATGAGAGAATGCTGAAAATGCAAGGAAAAATCAACAGATGGAGTATCTTGTAGGAGGAACAGCAAAGAGGCCCACGTCAGCAGATCCTAGGGTGTGTTGAGGGTGGTAGGGTATAAGAAGAATGGAAAACCGAAGACGTCAGGTTATGAAGGACTTGAAAAGCCAAATATATTTGATCCTGGAGGCCATATGGAGCCACCAGAGTTTGGAATAAAGAAGTGACATGGTCACACCTACACTTTAGGAAGTTCAGTTTGACAGCTGAGTGGACTATGGACTGGACTGGGGAAAAACTTGAGGTGGGGAGACTAATCAGAAGAGTACAGCAGCAATCCATTTATGAGGTGCTTGGCACACAGCCAGTGCTCAGTAACTCTCTGTTTAACTTTTTTTTAATTTAAATGTCACTTTTACCAAGTTTAAGGGAACTATCTTTACCTCGAATTTATATTTTGCATCGAGTGTCTAAATGGTGTCTTTAACATACAATATGCACTGATGGTACAATATTAAGTATGTTTTGGAATTGTTCAGGAACTATTCCTACTCAAGTCAATTTTCCTTTCCTTTTATAGATCTCCTTTTGCTGCTGTGACTGACTACTCTCTCACCAGGAACAGTGTCATCCAGCTCTGCCTGGAGCTAACAACAATTGTTCAGCAGGTATAAACCCATTACTTATTTCTTATTTGTTAGCTGTGTTCTAGTCACTCATAATGGGATTAGTCCTTTATTCCAAGATTTACCATTAACTGATTCTTAAATTCTTCACTTGTGGAGGAGGTCTGTGGTAAATCATATTAGGTATTAACAAATTAAGCAAATGTTTCTCAGAAACAACTGTGCACAGTTCTGTGTAAAGGTGGATTAACTGTTTTTGAAATACTAGAAGAGCCTACATAGGACCATAGATTTTGAACTGGAAGGAACTATTGAGGCAACTCAGTTCAATCACTCGATTTTCCTCAGATGAGGAAACTGAGTCACATAACTAAGTAAGAATCTGAGGCTGGTTTTCCAGATTCCAAGTCCATTGCTCTACCCATTGGGTCACCTAGCTTCCTTATAATAACATGATCCCAAGACGTGATTCCTCTACGTTCCCCCAACCCAAAGCTATAACAAAATTATAACAAAATAATGTAATCTTAGAGTTTGATGGACCTAAGGGTCTCTCTGTCTCTCTCTCTCTTTCTCTCTCTCTCTCTCTCTCTCTCTCTCTCTCTCTCTCTCTCTCTCTTCTCATCCACACATACAGCTAGCTAGACATAAATAAATAGATAGATAGATAGATAGATAGATAGATAGATAGATAGATAGATAGATAGATAGATAGACAGACAGATAGATAGACAGATAGATAGGCAGGCAAACCTTGTGATCTTATCGAATTGGCTGTTCCCAAAATCAGTGCAGATGCCAGTCTGAACATATTTTCTTGTCCTATTCCATTCTTTTCTGCACTTTCCAAAGATCTTCCAGAGACTATACTGCAAATATTTTTAAGATCTTCCTTTATATAGGGCTTCTTTATTTTATTGTCTTTTGCACTCTTGTGCAGCTTGGTAAAGTCTATAAACCCCTATTTCAGAACAATGTTTTAAATGCATACAATAAAATTCATGGGAATCCACAGGAAACCAATTCTATTGAAATATAGGTATCAAAATATTTTTTTAAAAAAGAAAGTTTATGGATTTCTGGTTTGGAACCCCTACTCTAGATATGTTTTTGCATTTTGAGGTTTTCTTTCTTTTCTGCTATGTGACCAACTCATCTCCTTTTCCAGTTCTACATTTCCTCAGTGTTGAAGTCACGAGTGTTAGTCACAACTCTAATTCCTCAGAGACTGGGATATTCTGAAACTTGCAACCAACGAGTAGCACCAAGGATCATTTGTGTTGAAAATATGGGTCTTTGCACTATGGAACAGCTTGGTATTATTAAAAAGCAATTTCTCAAATGCAAACCACCTGGATTTTTTATCCCCATTCAGTTCTAGTGCCAACTCATTTTCCATCTTCAGTACCTGTCCCAATACATGTCTCATAGCACTAACTCCAAACCAACTGCATGCCATAACATGGTCAGTACTCATTTTCCATCCATTCATTGTATATATGTAAAAACACACAACCACGGATACACAAAAACAAATTATATGTGTATGCATGTGTATACATGCAAACATATTCATGCACACACATATGCACACAAGAATGAAGGAAAATATTTTTTTACTCTTTCATTCTAAAAAACTCTAACTTTTCCTACAAAATACTCATGGATGCCAAATGAACCAGCAAATGGTGATAAGTTCAAACAAAGAAGTGGACCAACTTTAAGTGACTTCCAATTTTTTCCTGAAGCTACACCACAAATGAATTATTTAGCATGACGGTTATTTGGGCATATGAACAAATGCATGTGTATAAATACATATAACCCTTAACAATGAGTGATTTTCTAGTTTTAAAGAAACTATAAGCCCATTTTTTCTGGAAACCAACTAAACTTTGCACCACACTCCCCTCTCACGTTGTTTGCCTCTTGCCAGTTCTACTTGGGTATGAGCCTTTCCAGTGAAAAGTAGAGAAGGTAAGATATGTGAGGGAGGAAGTTGAAACAGGTGACTAAAATTATTGAGTGATTATTGATGGATTCAATTTATCACATTTAATTACTTCTCTCCCTGAAAATAATTTTGATATTTTATTGTCAAGAATCTTTTCACAAAAAACTATTTTTATATTATATATTTTAAAACTTTCTAATTCTTTTTGCTAGGCTTCTAAAACTTTTTGGCATCATTGCCTACAAAAACTGCATTTTCTCTGTTTGGTTAACATTATGGGAGCCAAACTTTTTCAGTTTGGTAGAATGAAACATATAAGATACTTATTGGAACTGTATTGTAGCAAGAGATGTCAATAGAGCCTTTCCACTGAGTCAAGTAGTACTTAAAGGAAAATGGAAGCATTTCCTAAGACTGTGTTGCCTTGCCTGGTGTCAATGATTTACCTCTCATCTCACTTCACTGGGGCAATCAATCAATCAACCAAACATTTATTAAATACCTACTATATGCCAGGTACTCTGCTGAAAATATAAAAACAAAAGTGAGATAATTCCTACCCTCATAGAGACTGATTTCTATTAGGGGAATACAATATGGTATCAAGGCTGATATAAATAATATCATTTTGATCATGGATAATAACAATAATACTACTACCCCTCCTAATATTAATAGGCATAGCAACTAGATTTGGGATTTCATTGCTTCAGGGAACTGCTATACAAGGAAGCTTCCTTTAGCAATATAGGTCAGCAGCTTCCCTGAAATTCATAGTTTTAGAGAGTTGTCTAGAGCACTGGGAAATTATGTGACTTGCCCAGCCCATATGTGACAAAGACAGGATTTGAACCCAGGCATATTGGCCTTGCTCTGAGGTCAGCTCTCTCTTTTACCCATTGGTCCCATTCAATGGTTCATAAGTCCGTTGAGGGTTTGTGCGGTTCATCTTTTGTTCTCAAGAGGACAATGTCATCAGAAAGATGATGCCATGACTCGCAAGTGAATTGGTTCTAAGTGAGGGAAGGCTGTGCAAAGTCAATAGCCTCACTTTCTCTTCTGGAGTCATATGGGTCAGGACAACCAAAGATGGTCCAGGATGCAGTTTGTGGTGGTGGTCCAAGGTGTACATGCTAAAAACAAATAATTTGTAGTGCCCCTTAAGTAGTAAATAATTGTCAAGAATATTGCGCCGTATAAAATTATCCTGGAGATTTGCTGTACTCGTTGTTGCTGTTAAAAGGAGGTCATAGAACAAACAAACAAGTTTTGGGAGATGCTTCACTACACCATGCTGCTACTTCAACATGTTAATAATAATAATTTAGATAACCTACAGGAGTAGGTAATATAAATATAGCACTTTACAAAATGCTTTCTTCGTATTAGCTCATTTGCTCCCCACAACTACACTGTGATATACAGATAAGGAAACAGACTAAAAGAGGTTTAAGTGACTTGCTCAATACTCACAGCTAGTAATAGAGGTGAGATTGGAACTCAGCTCTTCCTACAATAAAATAGACAAATAGATACATACAATTAGAGAGAGAGAAACATATGTCAACAATTTGTCCTAGAGATACTGTATTCTCTAGCACTACTGAACAACAGAATTTCCTTCAGAATGATTTCCCAATAATCTTCATGTTGTCGAAGAGATTTGATTTAGCTCTAAGAATAGGATTAAAGCAGGTTGCAGAAATCTGAGCGAATTTCCTATATGCTACAAATGGAAAGAGATTGTTTCCAACTTTTTAAACGGTCAGATGTACACTTAGTATTTTGATAATAACGTCAGATTGGTAAAAAGCTCAGTCTGTCTATCCATGTTGATTTTGTGCCCATGCTTTTATTTTTCAGATGTTTATTTTTTTTAATTCTGAACTTAACAAACACCAAATAAAGTGACCATTTACACATACACTGAAAAACAGAAGTGACTTATACATGGAACTGCAGATTTCTATTATATATATAGCAGGCTTTTTTGTGTAATAAGCTCAACATGAACTTTCAAAGCTGCTCTGCTTATCTGTGATTCCTTCTGGCTTTCCTTCTGTTCTTCTCAGTTTTTATTTTTTGGAGACCTATCCACAACTTTCCTTTCCTTCCTGCCCCTTTCCTTTGGAAAAAGAGGGGGGCAGGGAATGAAGTATCAAGCAAAAGTCTTATTAAGAATATGAATAGTCAAGAAAAAATAAATGTCCAAATCGACTATGTCCAAAAATGTTTATTTTCGTCTGGATCTTGAGTCTCTAACCCTCACTGTCAGAAGGTAGGCAGCATGCTTCAACATTAGTCCTCTAGCATTGTGAATGGTTTGGTTATTACACTGATCTGACTTAGTAAGTCTTTCCAAATGATTATCCTTTGCATCATTGTTGTCACTGTATAAGTCATTCTTCTGGTTCCGCTCACTTGTTCACCAGAAATCTATGAATAATAGCTTCTTACAATTAGTTGAGAAAAGCACTTCTCCAGCTTTTTAGTCTCAGGATCACTTTATACTGTTCAACATTACTGAGAATCTCATTAAGCTTATTTTTACATGAGTTATATCTATCAATATTTACCGTATTAGAAATTAAAACTGATAAATATTTTAAATATTTAATTTTAATTAATATTTCATTGACAATTATTTAATTTTAAATTATGTAGTATTTTAAATTATTAAAATAAATTTCAATAATGCATATAAAATAATTTAAATTTAAATAAATTTGAATTTAATTTTAATAATTAAACTTGTTTTAAGTAATAATTTAAATTTTTTCAATAAAATTAAATATAAAATTCAATTTATTTAAAATACCAATCCATTAAAATACATAAATAACATTAAAAACATAAATAACATATTTTATCAAAAGTAACTATTTTGCCAAACAAAAAAAATCAGTGGGGAGAGTGGCATTATTTTATGTGTCTTTGCAAATCTAATTCATGGCTTAATAGAATATAGCTGGATTTTCATATCTGCTGTTTGAATCAATCCACTGTGATTTTGGTTCAAGTATGTGAAGTATATGAAGAATCCAGCCTTACACAGGTATGTAGTTGAAGAAGGGAGAAGCATTTTCATAGGCAAATAATGACTTTGTTGAGGCAGCTAGATGGCTTAGTGGATCAAATGCTGAGCCTAGAATCAAGAAGACCTGAATTCAAATATAGCTTCACACACTAGCTGTGGGACTCTGGACAGGTCACTTAACCTCTATTTGCCTTAATCCACTAGAGAAGGAAATGACAAATCACTCCAGTATCTTTATCAAAAATATCCCGTAAACAGTATGGTCCACGGGGGTCGCAAAGAGTCAAACACAACTGCATTGAATGAACAACAATGAAAGATATAGTATTACTAGGAAAATAGTCTTTACCTCAGAGTCCTCCTACAAATATCTCCCCATGGGTGTACAGTCTACAGTTTGAGAACTATTTGTCTAGAAGATTTCAAATATTTAAGCATTCTTACTTTAGAGTTGGGGAAAATCTTATAGATCATCTAGCTCTTCCTCATTTGTTAGATGAAGAAGTTTTAGACACCTTTTAAAAATAGGAAATGGCAATATATTAAAAACCAATATTTATAAAATTCCCGAATTTAGCCCTTTTTAACTTTCCAGTTTTTTCAAATGAAATTTTTCATTATGCCTACTACATATTTACATGTATACATAGTAGAATTATTTTGAGTTATTTAAACTGTTCTTTTTCAAAAAAAATGAACTGTTGATTGTTTTTATTTTCATATCACCTAAATTTTCCCATATCTATTCCTACCCCTTCTCCCCAAAAGTCACCCCATAAAACAAAGAATTTTTTTAAAAAGGAAAAAGAGAAAAAACAACCAGCTGATCCCATAAATTCACCAAAAAATCTGAAAACATATGCAGTGTCCTAGATCCATGGACTTCTTACCTCTGCAAAGCAGTGAATGGAGATACCATATCTTTTTTTTTTGGCATTTGAACCTCTCAAAGAATTGTAATCAATACGCTTTTTCTTGGTAAGCACTATACTTTTGAGAGATTGATAGTCTCGTGGATAATATATAAGCATGTATGTATATGTATAATTTTTAAAAGAAGGTACTGTTAGTAACTTTTAATTGTATTTACCAATGCCAATAAAATCTTTATATTAAGATTCTGTCACAAGATTTTTAATTTTTGAATTTCTCTTAAGTACGGTGCTTCATATGTTCAAACTTTTAAAATAGCTTTTTAAATGTTCAATATAAGCAAGCCTTAAGATAGTGAAGTATTATAAATTAAAACCAGTAACTTAAAATTCAGCATTTGAAGAGTGTTTTAGATCAAAAATTTACCATCGAAAAGCCTCTATTACTTTTCACTCTGTTAACATAGGTATGTACAGAATTTTACTCATGCCTATAATGATACAGGAAAAAAGCAATTAATTTAACTCTTAAGGTTGGGGAAAAAATCCTGCTTAACTGTGATTAAAGGTACCTGATTCTTATTCTGTTTTTCCCAAACATCTGGAATTGGATATTTCAGATGTAAGGTTTGAGTGCCGGAACTCTTCTGTGGCCAACAAGTAGTTGAGAATGTTGTCTTCACATGGTATCAATAATATCCTCTTAAAAAATCAGGGCCCTGGGCAATAAGAGGCTTTTCCTCCCCATAAAACCACTGCACATACCTAGGGGTCTGCTCGTAACAGAAAGGGAGAAACGAAGCCAATGTATTTTTAAAGAAATATAGCCACTCTCTTTTTTGATGCTAAGTAATAACGTTAGAATAGGAGAACACCAGATGTTACCAGTAGGACTTAGAGAATTAGAATGTAATTCTGAATATTGCACTGAGGGGGAAAAAGTTCTGAAATAATTTGTAGCAAATGTAAACTTATGTCATAGAGAGATTCATGAGAACACAGTTTGTATCAGATACTGTACCCATTTTGCTATTTTGGGCCCCCACCATCTGGAACTAACAAGCAGTTCAGTTTTTGTTTCCCACAGATATGGACACCTGCTATTGACAACCACTCCATAGAGAACAAAGCACATTATATCCTTGCCCACGGAGGGTTATTTACGCTCGCTTCAGGAACTCCTAACAGCTGCACTACTTGGCACAGCATTTTTCTTTAGGAACTCTTGAGTAGGACAGCAGCTGGTTTAGGTTTTGCCACATACATGCTAGGAAACGTTGTTTCATGTAGCGGGAAGATTGTTTGGTGGCCAAATATCAATCAGGCTTCGAGGCTATTTGGCCCTAAACTAGAACCGTATGTTTTGGGGTTTTCCCCCTTAGCATGTATGTTTTTTAAGTAATACATTTTTGACCCAACAGAGGCACTGCCCAGCAAACATCCAAACCACCTCCCCAACATAGTATGTTCCCTAAAAAAGTTAAAACTACTTAAAAATGTGATTTCAGAGCAGATCATAGGATCAGAGATGCAGAGCTGAAAGACACCTGAGGCTATCTAATCCAATCCTCTCTTTAAGAAAAAAAGAGAGCGTAAGTAGCCTACCAGGGTCACAGAAGTATTGAGTATCAGAGAGAGGATTTGAAAATTGGATCTCTGAATCCAGGGCCAGTGTTCTCTTCGGTATACCTTGCTGCCTTCCAAGAATCCTAAGGTCCAAGGAAGTTAAAGGGTTTGTACATGGTTACAGGTCACAGGTAGTGAGCTTTAAAGATACGATTTTATCTTTTTTATCATGAACTTGGAAATCATCAAAAACACCATGAATTTCCACATGCAAAAGTTGGAAAAAGAGGATTGCTGATGCAACTATAAAATTATTACATTCAGCTTGGTTTTTTTAAAACATATTTTAACATGTCAAATTTAACTTGGTAGTATTAACATCGACACCCTCTTCTGTGTATGGTTTAAATATTTCATTGATCCTTTTTTTTTCTTTCTTTTCTTCATTTTTGCATCCTTATACCTTCCCATTCTTTCCCCAAATTCCCCCTTTCATCTATCCCCAAAAGCCCTCTCTTGTAGCCAATGCTCTTTTTTTTTTTTAACTCTGCCACATTGTGTTTCCTTAGTGGCAGCATGATATTAGATAAAAGGCCGGCCTTGGAGTTAGGAAGATCTGGGTTCATTTTCTGCTTCTGACCCATACTGGTTATGTGAGTATCACAGAAGTAGAAACCAATAATAGTTTGAGGGGATGGCTAGTGGTCCTTTTTAGATGGAATTTAGAGTTTATGAAGGAGTGGTACTCATGAGAAAGTGCATGTAAAAAGAGAGAAACAGAGACAGAGAAAGAGACAGAGAGAGAAGAGGTCAAGAAGAACTGTTTGATGATCCAGTAAAGGTGACTGAGGAGGTCAGACATATAGGAAGAGAGCCAAAAGAGAGCAGTGTCCTGAAAACCAAAGTACTGTAAGAGGCAGAGGTAAGTAAGGAGTGTTGGAGACAGATGGTACAAAAGATGGGAGATGGGAAGTGGAGCGGCAGATGTAATGAATAGTTAGAAGGCCATTTCGGCTGGACCCCAGATTGCGAAGGGGAATGATTTGTGATACAGCTGGAAAAGTAGATTGATCATGTAGAGATGGTCTTTAAATACCGAGCTGAGGAATTTGTAATCTGCCCTAGAGGTGATAGGTGGTCACCGGAGTTTACTGAGCAGGAGAATGACATAGTCAGACTCTGCTTCAGGAAAATTTAAAAATCATTGTTGAAGATGTATGGGAGTGGGAAAAGAGAGTCAGGGAGAAAAACTAGGAAGCTATTATAATAGAAAGTGTCAGGGCACCTAGGTGGCGCACTGAGTAGAGCACTGCCCCTGGAGTCAGGAGGACCTGAGTTCAAATCCAGCCTCAGACACTAGACACGCTAGCTGTGTGGCCTTGGGCAAGTCACTTAACCCCAATTGCCCTGCCTTCCCCCTCCAAAAAAAGTGTCTCAGAGAAAGGTTAACAATATCTAAAATTACTGAGAGATAAAACAAGAATGAGGTCTGAGGAAACACCATTGAATTCTCTCATTATTAGCCATCTTTAAGAGGGTTTTAGATAATGGTAGTTTCATATCTAATTTTGAAAACTGTTTATCTTCTTTGTTCTCTTATTTACCGTGGATATTAAATACTTCTGGAAAATGATTTCTTCCAAGCTTGGTGTAAAGGCCTATAATATGTTCTGCCAATGAGGCCAAGACTGGCAGATTTCTCAAGCTTTGGAGTTCTGAGCTACAGTAGAACTAAAGCTGATCAGATGTCTCTACTTAGTCTAGAATCAATGTGCTGAACTTCCAGGAGCAGGAGGCCACCAGGCTACCTAAAAAGAGAGGCAAAATAGCCCATGATAGAAACAAAGTCAAAACTTCCATGCTGGTCAGCAGTGGGAGCAGGCCCAACAGTAGCCATTCTACTTCCAGTTTGGGCAAGATAGGG
>CM053622.1:469631911-469645033 GCA_028646595.1 Phalanger gymnotis | reverse complement strand
AAAGGGAGAAGAGAAGAGAAGAGAAGAGAAGAGAAGAGAAGAGAAGAGAAGAGAAGAGAAGAGAAGAGAAGAGAAGAGAAGAGAAGAGAAGAGAAGAGAAGAGAAGAGAAGAGAAGAGAAGAGAAGAGAAGAGAAGAGAAGAGAAGAGCATTTCTGCCTTCTCTCAGGACACAAAGCATTGTTTGCTCACTCCTCCCTCTGGCAGTCAATTTCAAAGGATAAGACATGCTGCCTATGATACTATGGTTTCCCAGGCACTTGAATCTATTCCTGAATGATATCTACTACTGCTGCTTGTGCTTCATTTCCAAAGCACACTATGCCCCCATCCCCCACCTTTTCTCCCAGTGTGCCATAAACCACTTAACATCCATTCTCCTCTCTTTTTCCAGTCATTCTGTCCCTCTATACGACATGGAAATCATTTCGAACAAATTTCCTTTCATCAAACATTTTCACCTAACTCACCTACTGACTCAGCCTTACTGAATTTGCAGAACTCTAGCCCACCCCGTGATGGGGCATTCTGCTCTCATTTTTCTGAAGTAGATGTTGGGAATAAATGTTCTGCCAATTAACTGACTGATTTGTTGATTCATCCCTCACTTTTTTGATATAGTGCAGGAAATGAGTCATCCAGGAGAGAAGTGACCCACATTCCCTGCTATTTATAAGCCATCTTTACTTGCATAGCCTTGATTTTTTTTTTAAAGTTTAGAACAATGATTTCATCTAGATATGGAACTCTCAGTGTGGAAAAACCCCTCCACAGAGAAGTAATTCATCCACTACCTTATTTTTAGAGACTTGCGCATGGCACTGAAAGATTGGGTGATTTACCCCCCGCAGGGTTAGTAAACGTCAGAGGCAGAAGTCCGTGTCTTCCTGACACCAAGTTCGGCCATCATTTGACTCTCTTTTACTATTTCTCATATACCTGATAACTATAACTAGATATGTTTTAGTCACCTAGGTGGCTCAGTGGATAAACTGTTATATCTGAAATCAGGAAGAAATGATCAGGAATTGTCCTGCCTTTCTATTTGCACCACCAGCATTTATTTAGCACAATTCTCAGAACACAAGTACTTAATAAATGTTTCTATTAAACTGATCAACATCTCCATGCATCCATATTGGATTCTTTAGACTATTCTCCCTTGTCTTTTTCATCATAACATAGACCAAATAATCTTGCACATTCTATCTTCCAGAGGTAGAGAGATGCTCTCTCCTGGGGAACATTCTGATTACACCATTTTCTCGGAAGCTTTGTGCTGTTTTTTTTTTGTTGTTATTTCTTGTATCGAATTGTTTAATTTAGAAACAGGACTTAATGCCTTCTAGTAGAAGTTTTGGGGTTTTGTTTTATTTTTACCTAATCAGTTTCTTAGTCCTGGATCCCTGGGCCTGGTTGTTGAGCTTTCCTATATGTGGCTTGGACTCAGACCCACTTGGCTTCTTCCCAGCCATCTTTATGTCATGCCACGCTCCTAACTTCCCCCTTCCAAACCTACATTTCTGCTTTGATTCTGAAAACAGTTATGAGGTTAATACTTTCAAAATAATCCTCCCTGTGCTGCTCTTCTATATGTATTATCTCTCTATATTGGAACATAAACTCCTTGAGGACACAAGCTATGCAGTTGCTTCTATTTGTACATTGTCTAGGACATAGTCAATGATTAATAAGTGCTTAATAAGCCACAATCCATTAATTTTCTCTTCCCTAATCAAGAACACTGGAACTTGTTGCTTGTACATGTGTAAGAAAAAATGTGTAATGAGCTGTGAAATAAATGAAAAACTCAGCCCCATTCAGGTAATAACTACTGAAGTCTGGGGCAGGAAAACAGGTACTAGCTACTCTCATGAAAATGGCTTTTTCCTGTTGGTGTTTATTAGTTGAAAATGTTTTCAGAACTAAGAGTATGAAAAGCATTTCAAGATATTATTTCCTCCAGGAAGAACTGAATCTAAATTATCACATATGTCTCCTATATTTTTTTCTTTTGATATGATTGTTTTAAATGAAAATCTTAGGATTAGATAAATGTTATGATTTGGGAATATAAATTATAGCCCTGATAATTTTACATTTAAGCCATCTAGCTTACCAAGAAAAGGAATAAACAATCTTTACACTAAATCCCTCTTATGTTTTCAAAGTTAATTAGCCTTTTAGTATTAAAAGTGAAGATATTCACATTAAAATTAATACATAGTTTTTCATTGAGAGGACCTACTCCCAATTAAGTTTTTTTTGTTTGAGTCATTTCTGAATGACCACCAAGACAGACAAGTTTTGCATGTAAGACTATATTTTAACTATCTAAGGGCCAACAGCATAGTGAAGAGAATATAACCACCAGAAAGTTAGCCCTAAGATGATTATCCTTCCACCCACATGCAAATATCTTTTAAAGCATGGCTGGCTTGTAAAAAGATATCCATGAAAAAAGTTCTTATGCTGATGAAAGCAGATTCTTAAAGGCAGTAATGATGATTCAGTACCTTCTTACAGGACACATTTGTAAAGAACTATATACTATAGTTTGCTTTAGAAACCCTTGCTTACCACCCTTGAAATGTGAAAAGGGTCATATATTTTCATTTTACTGATAAAGAAATTGAGTCACTGAGAGCTTGATTCTTGAGGGTTCTTCATCTTCACATCTGTGGCAGAGAGAACTGAGTATTGGAAGAAAGTTCTGTACAGATAAGTGCTTCTCCCTTTTGCCTTCTAATTCTGTTCCATACAACTCAACAAATACTTATTAAGAGTTTCCTATATCTAAGGTACAACAAAACAAAACTTATTTCAAATTCCTTGCATTCATGGCCAACCAGAAACTAATTCTCATCATCTTTCCCAGGCTAATTTGACCATGTTTCACTTCATTTAGTCTGCTTTCCAGCCAAACTAGACCATTCACTATCCCCTAAACAGGATCATAGAACACGAAACTTGCAGGGAGGTTGGATGATTATCTAGTCCAGCTCTCCTAAATAGATGGATCTTTTGCCCCACCCCATAAGGGGGCATTCAGCCTGTACTTGAACTCTTCAATTGATGGTTGACTTTCCTAGGCAATTATTCTATTTTTAGTTATCTTACAATTAGTTTGGAAGTTGCTTCTTATAATGAGTTGAAATCTATCTCCTTGTAGCATCTTATCTTTGGTCCTGGTTCTTACTGCTGGAAATAAGAAGTCTAAATTGTCTTCTGCACAGTAGCCATATCCTCTTTTCTTGACCTCTGTGCTTTTATCCATGCCATTCTCTAGAAGTGGAATTTCCTCAGTGTGCCTATAGGCACTTTTGAAATACTAATCATTTCTGAAGACCCAACTAAAATATTACTATATGTGAAACTCCTCTATACCTTCCAGCCAAAAGTTATCTCTCCCTCTACCGAATTCTCATAGACTGTGTATGTCACTTATGCACATACCAGTTACAATTTCTATTGTAGTAGTTTGTATCTATACTATACAGATATTATCATCACAAAACCTCTAAGTTCCTTGAGGGCAGGTGTTGTTTTTTTTCTTTATCTTAGTACCTCCCCAGTACATAACACAGTGTCTAGCACTTCCACAATAAATTTATTTTCCCAATAAACTTGTTGAATTGAATTGCTGACAAGGAATATACTTACATTGCCTTGTAGATCAATTTTTTCAAGCTACTTAAGAAAAGGTTGGTATTTAAAATGATTTAACACATAGATTGAGTCAAGAAGTCTTCATGAGAAACAAAATGTTATAGATTAGATTGAATTTTCAATGATATTGGAAACACACCACACAAATAAATACCAAATTTACATTAAATAAATTTTTTAGATTATAAGCAGTTGAACTGTGTCATCTGATATCCTAATTCAGGTATCAGATAACTCATACATAGCACCCACTGCCGTCACTGGGAATTGTATGGGAATGTCTGAGGGCAGAAATCATGCTTAAGCTGCCAGTAAATGAGGCCAATTTATATAAGCAAGGTGTAGATTTCTTTTTTTAAAACAATCTAGGGCATGCATTCATTACCAGGCTTTCAAGAAATCTCATCTGAACGTTTATGATGATGGCAATGCTTCAAAATCTGTTCTGTTTCAAATTATGTTTCACTCAAATTTAATTATTTTTATTCCCTTTGTAACAAGGTAAAGTGGTCAATATCTAAAAATACACCATCATGAAAGGCTTTTCTTTTCCTTTGCAAATAGTGGGTGGCAGCATAAGACAGCTGAAAGGGTCATAAGACACTTTAAAGAGAATTTGGTTTCAGTTTTGACGTGAGTGGATAGTGTTTGTAGATTCTTCAGAAAAATTGCAGTATTTCTTCTAATTCTTGCCCCTATCCCCCCAAAAATTCTTTTAGGAGACATTTTAATTATGGTTTAAGAAAAAAAATCTTAACTAAGAGATTCTTTCTTGAAAACTGAAGTCTCATTTAAAGCACTGTCAGCAGAGAAAGCAAGGAAGAGAGATTTATGCCCACACATTTCTTGTCAGTGTTGAAATAATCATCCTGATGATTTCCAGAAGAGTGTATCAGCTCATCCTCAAATTATTCTCTCTGAGCCATTTTTTACACTCTCCATCTTAAATGCAAAAAGGGAGACTCAAAATGTGACCAGATAACAAATGAGTACAAAACAGTGTGTGCTAACAGAAAGAGGATGTGAGAAATATAAAGGGAGCCGGAACAGAGGGAAGACAGAAGGAGGCAAAGAGGATCTTGCTCTTAAATAATGGCCTTATCAAGATGATGATTTCTCTTTGCACTCAATTAGTTCTGAATTGGTTTTCTTTGGGAGAATTACCTTCCAAAGATGGCATATTCCAGCAAAACCTATAACAAATCTGTGAAACTTCTGACAGCTCATGAAAAGGTTAAATGAAGTTTTAAATTATCAAATTATTCTCCACAATATAAATTATTTCTCCAAATTCAACTAAAATAGTACCCTCCAAATTTTGCTTATACTGAACTTCTTCCTTCTAACTCTGCTCACCCTAAAAACACTTTTCTGGTTGCAATCTTTGATAGTCAGAACAAAGTCTGGAACACTAATTTTTACACAACCAGCTGGGAGTTGTTCACAAAGTCTTTAACTGTATTCATACTAGTTGTTTTTGCAAAAAAAAAAAAAAGAAAGGAAGAACATTAGATTGCTTTTAAGAAGGAAGAGAATTTTGGTAAAATACTTATTCCTCAGCAAGAACAGAAAAAAATTAATTCAACAAGCATTTAGTAAGTGCCTGCTATAATGTGCAAGACATTGTTGTAGGCCCTTGAGATCAGACAAAAAAGAAATAAGAAGCTGATACTCTACTGGAATATAAACTATTCTTCTTTTCATTAATACCTATAAGCCTTTCACAAAATAGCAATCAATTAAAAGAACGTTGCTGAAAGTGAACTTTTTTCACCCAGAGATTTGCTAGCTGCTCCATATATAGAGAAGGAAGCATAAAACCCGGTCCCTATCTTACCCTTATAACTTTGTAACACAGACTGTGAACCCTGTGTACAGTTTTTCCAGTAGACTTAGAACTATCACAAACTTGAGTTTTACATATACTTTTTAAAATTTTTAAATTTTTCCTACTACCACCTCCCTCCCAACTGAAAGAAACACAGAACCCCCTAAATATAAATTTATATTCAAGCAAAGAAAAGTCCTGAATTGGCCATGTCCAAATATCTATGTGCATATGTATATGTATGTGTAGATATGTGTGTTTATATAGATACATATATATGTAAAAGACAGTACACACTGAAACATATATACATATACATGCATATGTATATATGTTTATAGGTTGTGTATATGTGTTTTATTTATGTATATATAGCATTTGCATATGCATATATATGTATATACATGTATATGTGTGTATGTTCGAGTCTGCACTCTATTCCTTTACCTATCAGGAAGTGAATACCATGTTTCATCATGAATCCTCTATATTCACTTAACTGATTGAAGTTCTAAAGTCTCTCTAAGTTAGTGGTCTTTACAATGTTGTTGTCATTATGTACATTGTTTTCCCTGGTTCTTCTCTCTTTATCCTGCATCAGTTCATACAAGTCTTCCCAAGTTTCTCTGAAACTATTCCTTTCATAATTTCTTATAATATAATAGTATTCTGTCAAATTTATATATCTGAACTTATTTAGCCATTCTATTGATGGGCAACCCTCCCTGTTTCCAAGTCTTTGCCACTTCAGAAGGTGCTGTTATGAATATTTTTGTACATCCTTAGAGTCTGTTTTATTTAGGACTAATAACTCCATTAATCTGTAACACTCCTTTTCACCCTCTCTTTCTTCTCTCCTTTTCCACATTTCCCTATTGACTGAAATGTGTCTATGTACCTAACTCTGTGTGCATGTGTGTGTGTGTGTGTGTGTGTGTGTGTGTGTGTGTCTGTGTGTGTGTTTTGTGTATTTTCCCTCCTTTGGCCAGTCCTGACGACAGCAAGGTTCATACTTACTTACTCCCTCCACCCCGTCATACCTTGAATGTGTTAAATGATATTACCCATTCTTCTCCCATTCTCCATGACCACTTTATTCCTTTTTCCCTAACTTTTATTCTTCCTTTAAGATAATCAAAATATAGCAGAACCACTTCCAAACCCTCCATCTAATTAGACTGTCTCTGTGATAATGGGTTCTGAGGGAATAAATGTAGCATCTCCTCATATTAGAATATAAAGCTTGTCCTTGTGTAGTCTTTTATGAAGGTTCACTCATAATAAATAAATAATAAATAAATAAAGAAGGTTCACTTCTTTATGCCTCTTTTGACTCATATGTTTGCATTTCAAACATAAAATTTCTATGCAGTTCTTTTCTTTCATTGGGAATTCTTGGAAGTCTTCCATTTTATTAAAGTTCTATTTTTCCCCAGTAGGATTATATTCAATTGGGGGAGGGAGGGAAGTTATTCTTGGTGGTAAGCCTATATTTTTGCCTTCAGGATTATTATTTTATAAGCTTGTTCTTTCTTTATAATTGTAGCTGCTAAAAGAAAAAGTGTGATCCTGACCATGACAACATTTTGAAGAATTTTTGAATTCATTCTTCCTGGCCACTTAAAGTATTTTTTTTCTTTGACCTGAAAACTGATTTGGGCAATAACATTCCTGGGAGATTTCATTTTTTGGATTTCTTTCAGGAGATAACCAATGGATTCTGTTTCTATTTTGCCCCGTGGTTCTAAGATATATGGGGAATTTTCTTTTATGATTTCTTGAAATATGACATCTAAGTTCTTTTTGATGGAGAGGTAGTTCAGTGATTCTTAAGTTAACTTCCTTCAATCTGTTTTCTAGGTCTTTTGTTTTTACTTTGAAACACCTTACATTTTTTTTTTATTTTTTAAGCCTTTTGACTTTGTTTTAATATTTCTTGCTGTCCTGTGGAGTCATTGGTTCACTCTAGTCCATTCTAATTTTCAGAAATTTTGTTCTTTGCAAAAGGTTTTGAATGTTTAATGTCATGTTCTGAATTCTCTTTCCAATATTATTCCATAGCTCTCATTGCTTTTCCATTTTCCTCTAGCTCTCTCCATTTTGTCAACAATTCTAGCTGCACTTGTGCCTAAGCTATGTTTTTCTTTGACTTTGTAGGTATTTTGGAATCATTCTCTTCTTCTGGGTTGGTCTTGAGACCCTTCAGAGTGAGATTGTGTGTGTATGTATGTGTGTGTGTGTGTGTGTGTGTGTGTGTGTGTGTTCATTCTTCCAGTCTACTTCCTGAATTCAGACTTTGTGTGAAGGCCAAGTTCTATACACATCTGGAGGGAGTGTTGAGGCTGGTCCTATTGATGCTTTCTCGAGGTATTGGATGTTAAATTGTTCCAGAATCTCAGCGGCTGCTCAAACTGGGGACCTGTAAGCTATCAGTGCTCCTGAAGTTGTCTGATCCAAGGAAAAATCTGATTTCTGCCCTCCTGGTCTGCTTCTTCAAGTTCCTGACCTTGATATGGGCCTGAGTTGCATGTCTGTGGGCTTGCCTCATTTGGAATTTCAGCAGACTGCTGCTAGTCTCTGTTACTATCAGCCAATCAGAAATCTCTACTGGTAGAGAATGAAGAGCCTTAGGCTCCCCATTGGTCTGAGATTCCTTCTTGATTATTCCACTGCAGAGTTCAGACTGCTCTGGAAGTTGGAGGTGGGATTCACCCAACCCACACCCCCAGCTTCCCATCCTGGAAGCAATTCCTGCACTTACTTCTTACTTACTGCTCTCTACACATCCTAGAGCCTGAGACTGCTCTTCACCCTCAAAGATATCTCCTACGTACAGATGCCCTCTTCATTCAGTCCTAAATCTGTGGCCTGGAACTGGGTATTGAGCAAGAGAGCTGCCAGTTTGCACTTACACCTGGGCCTTACAAAAATGTATGCCCCTCCATGATGGATTTGGGACATCACCATGCCCTGATGCATAGCCCCTCAGTCTCCTAGAATGCTTCACACAGCTATTTCCAGTTACATAGACTTTATTCCAGGTGTACACAGGTCTCTCAATCTTCCTATACTGACTTGGACTAGAAAAAAAGGCTCATTCACTTTTTTTCTTGGACTTGCCAATCAAGATTCTGTCTGGTATGCTTTCCAGATCTGTTTGTAGGTGTTGAGGCAGAGGAGGTTGGACCTTACTTGTACTTCTTGCTAGTCAACCATTTTGGTTCCATCTGATGGATAGTCCCCTTTCTGAAATTTTTATCTTTTATGTTTTTTTCCAATTAAATGTAAAACATTTTTTAACATTTTTTAAAATTTTGAGTTCCAAATTCTCTCCCTCCCTGTCCCCCTACTGGGAAAGCAATTAATTTGATATAGGTTATACATGTGCAGTCATGCAAATCACATTTCCATGTTAGTTCTGTTAAAGAAAACAAAAACAAGAAAAAGTTTTAAAAAAAACAGATGCTTTGATCTACATTCAGGCTCCATCTGCTCTTTCTCTGGAGGTGGATAGCATTTTTTCTTAGTCCTTCAGAGTTGCCTTAGATCATTGTATTGCTAAGAATAGTTAAGTTATTTGGAGTTGACCATTGTAAAGCATTGCTGTTACTGTATGCAATGTTCTGCTTCTGATCACTCCATTTTGCATCAGTTCATGTAAGTCTTTCAAGGTTTTTCTGAAAGCATATGCTCATAATTCTGGTGGATGGTCTTAACATTCTATTCTGACAGAGCTTTTTGCTTCCTCTATGTTACATACTTTAGATGTATCCCTCTTATTAGCTATCTTCCGCCTTTAGAACGTAAACTTCTTGAGGGTTAGGACTGTCTGTTTGTTTGTACTTATATTCCCAGTACTTAGCATAGTATTTGAAATATAGTGAGCACCTAGTAAGTATGGCAGCTAGATGGTGCAGTAGGATTGAGTGCTGGGCCTGAAGTCAGGAAGACCACAGTTCAAATCCAGCCTCAGATGCTTACTTGCTGTGTGACCCTTGGCAAGTCACTTAACCCTGTTTGCCTCAGTTTCCTCATATGTAAAATGAACTGGTGAAGGAAAGGGCAAACCACTCCAGTATCTTTACCCAGAAAACTCCAGAAGTGGTCGTGAAGAGTTGGACACAAATAAACAACTACAATATTGGAAATATTAACATTATATCTGTGCCCTTTCCAGACCATTTTCTTATGGATCGATGTGGCAGATTTTATGAGGCAGTAACATTATATTTTGTATTATGTTAAACTTTTGGTGGTGGCTCCACTTAGGAATGTTTAAGCTCAGAAAGGATACTTTTAAAAAGATACCCTCCCTAAGAAAACCTGGAGCAGGTTTAGTGATGAAAAGTTCGTTTTTCAATGTAAAGGTAATAACCTGGAGGAGAAATAGGCTCCAGGAGAATCCCTCTCCTCCAAACAAGTTTTTAGGGGGTGACATTTACAGGAAACTAGGGTTACAGAGGCTTTAACATCCTGACAATGCCAATGATAATGGTCAGTAGCTAGCTCCACATAACTGCTGCTTCTATAGCCCTCTTTCTTCCTCTTCTTAGAGACTCACAGTATGAGAAGGCTTGTAGTTGAAGAGCTGGCTTTGCATTGTTTATTTTTAATTGGCACACTTTTAGACTATATTCATTTGGTAGCACCTCATTAATACCCATTTAAAAGTCAAATTTGAAAGAATTGGGAGCCACTTCACAGAAACCTGTTGAGGTAGTAGGATGGCTGATTATAGCCCTATTCTATCAAATAAGAAAGTTAATGCAGGTTGTGTGGTGGAAAGAACATTAGATTAGGAGTCAAGAGACCTAGGTGTGTGTTCCAGCTTTGTTCTAGCTAGTTTATGACTTTTGCAAGGCCTCTGAATCTCAACTCTCTGTAAAATTAAGATGTTCATGTAGGATGTGGCTTTGTTTATTTGGTAATTTGAGGAAGCCAATAAATCCCTTCTCCGAATAATGATCTTGAATGTACAAAGTAAAATATATAGGTTTACAAAGGAAAATATGTTGAAATGTGGTTACCAATTTTTTTTTAATTCACAAACCCCTGCTTTAAAACTCTTGATAGATTACAATAGCTCCCAGAGGCAGCTAAGTGTTACAATGGGTAAAACTCTGGACCTAGAGTCAGGAAGACATTAGTTCAAATCCAATTCCAGAAAATTACTAGATGTTCAACGCTAGAGTAGTCACTAACCCCAGTCCACCTCAGTTTCTTCAACTCTAAAATGGGCATAGTAATAACATTGACCTCCCAGGGTTCTGTGAGGATCAGATGAGGTAATCTTTGGAAAGGGCTTCTTCTTGTTCTTGAGTTGTTTTTCATTCTTGTCCTTCATGACCCCATTTAGGGTTTTCTTGGCAACGATAATGAAATGGTTTGCCATTTTCTTTTGCCGCTCATTTTATGGATGACGAAGAGACAAACAGGGTTAAGTGACTAGCCCAGGGTCACATAGCTAGTTAGTTGTCTAAGTCCAAATTGGGACTCAGGGCCAGTGCTCTAACACCTAGCTGCCCACTGTTCTTAACACAGTGCCAAACAGATAATAGGAACTTAATAAATGCTTATTTCCTTCTTTCTACTTTAAGATTCAGAAAATTCTTTAAGTATATTGACCTATTTAATCACAACAACCCTGCACAATTGAGGAAAGTGTTATTCCCACTTTATAGATGATGAAACTTAGTTCAGAAATGATAAATGACTTGCCCAGGGTTACACATCAAATATGTAAGAGGATTGGGGTTTAAACTTAAGTGTTTCTGACTCAAAGAAGTCCAACATTCTCTCTATCATACCTCACTACCATTCTCTTGACCTTGAAGATCCATTTTAACTTTAACAATTTATGAATAAATGTGAATTTATCTAAAGTAGAATGCTAGATGGCATCAAAGTCAAAAGTCCCAGTGTACACTCTACCAACAATATTCCCATAGAGTCTTTCTCCAATATAAATATTTATTTAGGCTCTCAGAAATGTTAAAAATGGTCCCCTTGTGCCAGTAGCTATGACCTTTCTTGCTCTAAATAACCACTCATGTTAAGTGCTATGTCACAGGAGCAGCTAGATGGCACGGGGTCTAGAGTCAGGAAGACTCATCTTCCTGAGTTCAAATCCAGCCCCAGACATTTAGGCACTGTGAGACCTTGCACAAGTTAATTAACTCTGTTCGCCTTCGTTCCTCAACTGTAAAATGAGCTGGTGAAGGAAATGGCAAACCATTCTAGTATCTTTGCCAAGAAAATCCCTAAATGGGGTCTCAAAGATTTGAACACAACTGAAATGAATAAACAGCAAGAATAATCATTTTAGTCAAAAAGCATGGCGGCATTTGGCTCATGAGACAACTAGGTTGACTGTTGAGATACGAGTTGCTATAAGGTTCATTTATTGTACATATAGTAATGACTCATATACATGGCAAAATTTGTTCATTTCTTTTTTCATTTGAACCATGTAACATCCCTAACATGCAAATAATAGGCTCTATTCTGCCATTTTATAGGTAAGAAAACTGAGACTCAGAAGGAATAAAGAACCTGCTCATGATCACAAAACTAGTAAGCATCAAAGCAGGTTTTGGACCCAGGTCAATCTTGACTCTAAGTTTCATGGTCATGGGGATGCGCCATGATGCATCTGGCCTGTGTGTTTAAAAAGTGTGCTTTTCTTTATTCTCCATAAATACTTTATTGAGCCCAATGTGCATTGTATGATACCAGAGCTTGGACACTGAGATGAGATTTTTTTTTGTTTCACTTTGGTTTGGGTTTTTTTTAAATCTTCTTTTCCTTGGATAGATACCAAGGGAAGCAGCTTGGTGCAATGAGAAGGTCACAGTCTTTGGAGTCACAGAATCTGTGTTCAGATCTCACTTGTGACACTCACTACCTGTGTGATTGTGAACTTGGATAATTCACTGAGTCTGTTTCCTCACCTCTAAAATGGAAGATGAGATGGCCTCTAAAGACCCTTCTAGATCTACGAGCAAATAAACTCCAAATAATTTCTTAACATTTTGTTTCTCAGTTTCCACATTTGTAAAATGAGCACAATGGTTCCTATTCCAACCAAGTTATTCTGCAGTTATTTGGATGCTCAAAGGGAAAATGATTAAATCATTTTGAAAGGGAATATAAATAGAATAAGACCATTAGTTCACAGGTAGAAGGTTAATAAGACAGAGGCAAGCTATGGCCCATAGGGTCATGAAGAGTTAGACATGACTGAGAGACTGAACAACAGCAAAAGGTACCTTACTAAAGTAAATAGGGCTTTGGTTTATGAGGAAAATGTGGCAAAAGGAATAAATCTAGGGTCCCAACACTGACTATTTAAATAAATATGCCTAAATGATTGTTTCATATTCTTTAACTGGCTTTTTCTCTGGTACCATGGAGGTGGTTTTATTAAAACCTCAAGAGGATTTTAGGAGGATTTCCAAGATAGTTTATCAGGTGATCTAGGTACCTTAAAGACATCTTTGTAAAAACAAATTTATTCAATATCTACATTCATAAGAAGGGCACCAGCTCCCTAATGAAGTGTTTACCTGAGAAACAGTACAGAGTTATGGAAGCCAAAAGGATCAATATTAATTCTGGATTTCCTAAT
>CM053622.1:469587355-469631811 GCA_028646595.1 Phalanger gymnotis | reverse complement strand
ATATATATATATATATATACATACATATACATATATATACATATACATATATGTGTGTGTATGTATCTGTATATATATACATATACATATATGTGTGTGTATATGTGTATATATATGTGCACATATATACACATACATATATATACACATATATGTATATAAAATGGAGATAGTACTATCTGGAGCATCTACACATACTTCTTAGTACTGACTTTATAAATCTTATAGTATTATATAAACATCAGGTACTCATTATTATTAACAATATTTTTATAGCTCCTAGTAATCAGGTTTTCTAGCATGAAGCCACACTCACAAAATGAGTTAGTAAAAAGGGAATCTCTAGAATAAGGGTTCTTAACATTCAGATGTATCATGAATTGCTCTGGCAATCTGGTGAAGCCTATGAACTATCCCTCCTCCCGCCCCTTCACAGACTAACATTTTTAAATATAGAAAATAACATATTTAGGCCAACAAAGGAAATGAATTATATTGAAATCCAGTTACCAGAATATTAAAGGTGAAAATGGTCGTGGTTGAAGGTTAAGACCACTGAGTCCAGATTTTTGTTAATATCAATAAATTTTCTTATTTTTGTCTAGCTCTAGAAAGAAGAGTTATTAGTGGGTATTTTTGGTATCATTAATACTTTAGCAGTCTGGTAAAGTCTATAGAGCCCTCAAAATAATGTTTTAAAATGTATAAAATGAGATATGTAGGATTATTTTTTTTGGAGTGGGGAAGGCAGGGCAATTGGGGTTAAGTGACTTGCCCAAGGTCATACAACTAGTGTGTGTCAAGTGTCTGAGGCTGGATTTGAGCTTAAGTCCTCCTGACTCCAAGGCCGGTGCTCTACTCACTGTGCCACCTAGCTGCCCTTGGTACATAAAATTATAAAGGAAACCAATTATACTGAGAGTTATCAAATTTTTAAAAAAGCAGTTTGTAAGCCCAAACTTTACAATTTTCCCTAGAATATTATTTGTGCCACTATGATAATAAATGTCCGTCTTAGTCTTTTTAAACAAAAATGCAAATAAATATACAAACTCATTCACTCTCGAATTTAGAGCTCCTTAATGAGGCCATTTCTGTTTCAGAGACTCTCCTGCATTGCATGGATTTCATTCACAGACTAGAGCCCTAGAACTTCAGTATGTGGCACCCAGTTTATAGTTCTTGTATTTTATAGGGAGGTTCAATATCATTATGATGTGATATTGATTAAAGCTTTAGTTTCTAAAGAATCTAAATGAAAGGGAACTAACTTAATAGAATTTAATTAGTAAGAAACACAATTGTCTTTCTTAGTACTATCAATGGGTATGTTTAATAACAAGATTCTTATAATGATCAGTATGGCATCTAATTTGTCCCAGTTTGGGTCCTAAATACCCCAGTTTCATCCCATATTCCTCAGGCCAATTTTAAATGATCTGGAATATCTAATATCCTGGGAATATTTGAAAACAAACCCTGGATATAAAACAAAGAAGCATTTAAAACTCTGGCAGTACACTCATAGGACAGTAAATATAAAATTGAAATTTTATTAGGTTATGGTTCACCAGAAATTAATATACTATCAAGCATAGATTTAGAGCTGGAAGGAATCTTGGAAATCAACTCCTCCCCCTATTTTACTACGTATGTCAAAACTGAGACCCAGAGAAATTAAATAATTTGCCTAAGATCCACAGTTAAACAGAGCTGGTTTTCGAATATAGGCACTCTCTCTGCAAATCCAATATGCTTCCTATGATTTGCCCTTGCGCGAATGAAAGACTGATAGCCATTTTCAGAATCTTTAATTATCCACAATTTATTCTTAGTCTGTAGGAGTATAATGAATGCAGTTTCACAGAATTGGGGTTCAGAGTCAGGTCTTACATAATATTGGCTTCAAACAGCACCAGTATGAACAAAAACAGGATTTGGATGAAATTCAGTACAGCTAAATAAGGATAGGAGGAAGAACATAGCCTGACAACTGCTGAGGCTGGTGTCCAGTGTTGTAACTGGAGCCAGTATAATTAGGCAAGGCTAAATCAGATAATAAGCACAACATCCAAGGTCAAAACCAAGAGAGGAAGAATTATTCAGATTAACAAGTAGTAGAGAATCTGCAGTGTGAGTGGTCAATATCAGAACCATGGCTAAGAGATAAAGAATTCAAAACTGTAAATTAAAATGAAGGTCCAAGCAAATAAGATGCTGTTAAGATGATGTTCACTCACGGGAAATGTTGGCTTTCTGCCTTTGTTTGATGCCAGCATTGACTCCATTAGGTTCCATGGGCAGTAATACAGAGAGCAGGTATCATTATACAAGCTTAGACACTATACAAGCTTATTATACATTATACAAGCTTAGCAAGCCCAGTCAAGGGTCCAGATGTGTAGGTCATATAGACACTAACACAAGGGCAGGAAGAAAACTTTGAATGGATGGTAGCAAATTGAAGGGTCAGATGTAGGCTGTGTCATATTGGTGAATCAAAAGGAAAACTACCTGCAGAATGAGAATCTGCCCAAGCGCAGGAGGAAACTACCCAAACTTCTCACTAGACTGCAAATGAAGTGGAAATTTTGGTGCAGTGCTAGGAAAAAAAGCCACTAGATTCTTGGGATGAGAAATTAAGTATGTAGGAAGCATGACACTTATCTTTCCACTAGACACTGCCTAAGGTAGACCTTCATTTGAGTTTGAATGCCCATTTGGGGGGCTTTGAACCATAGGTAAAATACAAGAAACTTGAGGATGCCAAAGAGACCAACTAAGCAGTGCAATGTGTATGAGAACCTCAAATTTTAGAGTTGTTAGAGATCTTAGAGATCATTGTAGCATGAGATTTAGACCTAAAAGTTTCTTTAGATACTAAGTCCAATCTTCCATTTTATAAATGAAGAAATCGAGGCTCAGAAAAGTAGATGTCATGTTTAGTCCTTATTCAAGGAGTTGGTCTGATAGATACAAGTAGGGTAAGTGTAGAATGAAACAAACTGGTGATTTGAAAGGGGGTGGAGGTGAAAACCATTGCTGAAATAGAGTAACAAGATTGAGGAGCAACAATTCTACTTCTCTTTAATACAAACAAAATCATAATAGCTTACATGCGTAAAGCCCTTTAAGGTTTGCAAAGTACATCATATAACTTATCACAATTACTCTTCACAGCAATCTTATGAAGTAGATTATGCTGTTATCCCCATTTTATAGTTGAGGAAAATGAGAGATTAAGTAACTTGTCCAGGGTCACACAGTTAGTAAGCATCTGAGACAGAATTTTAATCTAGATTTTCCTGATGCTAAGTCCACACAGAACTCCACTCACTATTCCACAAAAGTGGCAATGAGCTTCACCTTCAGGAAGAAAGATTTTTTAAATAGCCAGTGAAAACAACAATGACAACTTGCTGACACTGAAAGCAGAGATGGAACGAATTCTTTCCCTGAACGTATGTTTTTGAAAGGATAAACAAATAGGTTATCTAGGTTTACTACTATCTGAAGATAACAAGTCAAAGTAAATGGCCTATAAGCACATTTCTAAGCTTGTGGTTCTCTTTTTGGGTGCTGACCTATACTTAAAGTATCAGAATTTCCTGACTGAGTTTTGAATTTATTGGAAGATATACTATTAATCACAGCCTCCCTAAATGACCAAATCTTATGCAAATTACTAAAATGAGATGGTTCCTTTTGACCGAGACAGCATTCTAAATAGAAGAAATAGACAAAGACACATAAGCCAAAGAATTTTCTTGTTAACCTAGAAATTTATTCCATATTTGTCCTACTGTGTGACATTTTGCCAGACATGAGGTCAATCTTGAGGTTGATTCATTTTTATTTTTTTAATTAATTTATGGTTTACTTGATGTAAAAATAAATAAATAAGTAGTACATTAACCCTATAGTTGAATTTTTACAAGGCAAACATAGTTTCCCATTCCTTTTTCTTGCACAGATCTTAGAATTTATATGGTATAAAGAACAATGACTCTTTGCTGGATCTTAGAGAATATGGGTTCAATTCTGGCTCTGCCACTCATTGCTTGTTTGACTTTGACCTTGGGGAAGTCAAAGGTCTCTTCCGGTTCTGAATCTATGATCCTATTATCCAGTCCAAGTAGATTTATTAGAAGTCTTTACAGTAGGAAACTCTGACCATGCGAAAGGTAGGAATCTTCACTATGTACTTGAAATACAAAGAATTCATTTGTATGAAATCCATATTGTCTCCTGAATTACCAATCATTGCTGTATAGGCTATACAGTTAAATTCAACTGTAATTTTGGCCAAAGGAGAGGATTATAGATTATAGGGCAATGAGTAAGTTCTTATATTCCAAAAATCTAGGCTAAGAAAATAGAGATTAATTTAAAAAATCACACCCTTAAATTATACTTCAAGAAGCTCAGGATGTCATGGAAAGATCATAGAAGATAAAAATGAACAATCTTGATTATGTTAAATTTTAAAAATTTGTACAAAACTGAGAACAATGCAGTTAAAATTCTAAAGGAAACCATTAACTAAGATAAAAGATTTGCTGCAAGTTTCTCTGATAAAAGTCTTATATCCAAGATACATAATGAACAGATGCAAATTTAAATGAATAGGGCTTATTTTTCAATAGCTAAAGGGTCAAAGGATATGAAAGAGCAGTTTTATGAGGAAAGAATCCAATCTATCTGCAAGCATATGACAAAAATGCTCCAAGTCACTAATAATCAGAGAAATGCAAATTAAAGCATCTCTGCCATTCCATGCTAACCCTATCAGTTCAGCAAATATGATCAAAAATGGAAATGACAACTGTTGAAAGTTTTTGGGAAAAAAAACCATATTAATGCACTGTTTATAAAGCCGTGGATTACTCCAACTATTCCAAAAAGCAATTTGGAACTCTACCCCAAAAGTCACAAACTGTGCATAACTTTTGACCCAGAAATAAAGGGGCTATACCGTAAAGAGTTCAAACAAAGAGAAAAAAGACCCATATTTGCAAAATATTTATAGTAGCTCTTTTTCATTATAGCGACTCTCTCGAAACTAAGGGGATGACCATCAGTTGGAAAAGGCTGAACAAATTATGATATATGAATGTAACGGAATGTTATTGCAACCTAAGAAATGGCAAAAGGGAGCATATCAGAGAAACCTGAGAATACTTGTATGAACTGATGCAGAGTGAAGTGAGCAGAACCCGAAGAACAATATATTCAGTAACAACAACATTGTAAAGAAAAGCTACTTTGAAAGATTTAAGAACTGGGATCAGTGCAGTGATCAGCCATGATTGCACAGGACTGATGATGAAGCATGCTACCCACCTCCTGAGAAAGAGGGGATGGAGTCAAGATTCACACATGGCCAATGTGGGAATTTGTCTTTCTTGAATATATATTAATATATGTCACAAGGTGTTTATTTGGGAGGTGGTTAGGAGGGTGGCTGGGCATAGTCTATCCCAAAAGAAAAGAAAAGAAATAAAAGAGGATTGCTGAAGTAATTTTTAAACACACAGAAGATAATAGAAGGAAAGCCAAAAAGAATCACAGATAAGCAGGAAAACTTTGGAAGTTACATGTTGATATTATTTTAAAAGAAAAAAATAATTTGCACGTAAATAGTTACTCACCATGTCATGTATAATCCTCTTTCTACTGTGTTTTATTGTGTTCTATTGTTGTGTTCTATTGTGTGTACCTGGAAATGCTCATTTTGTTTGGTGTTTGTGAAGTTCAGAACAAAATAAAATCTAAGAATATGTAAATGTTAGTGTCTGAAATAAGGCATTTTCTGTTTCATGAATTATAGCCCTAGAAGTTTGATTTTCTCTGTGAAGAATGTAAGCAAATGTAATCCAAGTTTCCTGTGTAATTGAAAACTAAAAAATCAATGCCAACTACTCAAGGTAGCTAATACCTCTTTAGGCTTCACGTGTTGTTCCACCTGTCAGGGAGAAAACTATGGAATTTCACATTCAGTAGAAGACAGGGAGTTCCTAGTCTTCTCTTAATGACATAGCTGAAAAATTTCAAACTCCTATTTCTGCAAAGTAGCATTGCAGAGTAATTAAAAGCCTTTATGTTTAGGAGAAACTTCAGGGGAGTCTTGCTTTCAATATTAAGCATAATAAAACAACTTTTCTACAGAAGAACGTATCTGCCAGTTTATTTGTGAATACCGAGAGAGTTCTACTGTTAAAATTTTCGTTTGGCTCACTGACGGTGATGCGAATCACTGCTAAAGATCAGGAAAATGTAAAGGGGCAATCAGTTACATGTACCATCTACCTTGAGACTTCTTAACTTTGTTTGTTTTGTGGACCTCTTTGGCAATCTGATGAAGTCTATGGGCTCCTTCTCAAAATAATATTTCTTTAAATTTATAATTGAAAGAAATGCTAAATTTTAGTTGGTTAGTGGAAAATAAAAATGCGTTTCTTTTTTTCCATCCAAGTTCCCATCTACTCTGTCCTACCTGGGTAGTAAGCAGATTTAAATGTCAAAATCCCAACATTTTCTCTTCTCTTAACACCTCATGGCCTTTGAGACATGAGTTGGTCAATCTGGGTACTGATCTCAGAACCCTACACAGTTGACAGGTTACTGTACTCATCTTTCAGGCTGTCAGAGGCAAACGTTTCTAGACCAACCGCACTCATCAGAAAAAGCAGAAGGTCCCAGTCCATGTAAAGAGTCAGACATAGAACAGTCAACTGAGTCCGAATATTTGTGCTCCCTTTTACTTCCCTTCCAAAACAAGGACTCTGTGTGGCCAAGTAGAAAAAGTGCTGGAGGAAGACGAAATGATATTGATTCCAATCCCATCTCTCACTCACATTAGTTAGGTGATCATGGGCAAATCCCTGAATCTCCATGGACCTCCATTTCATTATTTGTAAAACAGGAGAACTAATGACTGTTATGCTTTGAATGGAGTATTGTGAGACTCAAATGAGATCGCTTCTGTAACAAGCTTTGTAAACTTTAAAGTACTCTATAAGTGTTATGTATTATTTGTACTTCACCAAGAACAAACATGTGAATCAATTCAGTAAGGCATCATTGAGTACCAGAGCAGCCTCCCCCGTGCTCTTGTGAGCAAAGGATAAATCAGTCTCAACTTCTTGCTATTCTTCCTTGCACTTACGTGGTAACTAACTATTCTTTCAGAATGGCATTGTCCAGTCTAGTCATACCAATATACTTTTAAATAGCTCAAGGTTAATTAATGCTTCACAGGTGTGAGGTCCCCAGATCCTTGTTGACTTGTCTTCGAGGCCCTGAAAACTAAATTTTCTCCTCTCCACCTGATGCTGACATTACTAAAAGCATTAGTGGTGCTCCAGGATTTCACTTGCTATAAAAATTAGACCCTTGAACTTGAATATTCTTAGGGAAAATAAAACAGGATCAAAATTTGGAATTTACTGAAACTGGCATCTAAAAATGTAAAATTAATAGTTTGATAGAGCTGTACATTTTCATTAATTTTTAAAGATTTCCACTTTACAGTCTTACTTGTGGAAAGGTACTTTGATGGAAAAAGTTTATGAAGCTCTTGGCAAGTGCATGTGACATTTTCCACCTAAAACTTTCTACATTTATGTTGTCTTCAGCAAGTCATCAATTTGCATAAAAGGTAATCATTTCAGTTCTCTAAACACCAAAAATAACCCTGTAGAGAAGATCTCATTGACAGAGGTGGCTTAGGTCAACTATGCTAAATTGAAACCTTCCTTTAGAACTAGAATTCTTAACCTTTTTGGGTCATGGCATCCTTCTGGGGTCCATGTCAAATGAAGCCTATGGACAACTCAGAAAAAAATGCTTTTAAATACATAAAATAAATCATATCAACAAACATTTATTATGTGCTTACTATAGCAGACAATATGTATAAAATAGAAATGATTACTTTGGAAAGCAATTATAGTGAAATAAAGACATTTTTCCCATGGCACCTGTAGATAGAGAACTGGGTTTTGAGTCAGGAAGAGCTAAATTCAATTTGGCCTCAGACACTTACCAGTTGTGTGACCTTGGGCATGTCATTAAACCTCTATTTGCCTAATTTTCTTAAACAGTAAAAAAGACATAAAAATATCACCTACCTCCGAGGGTGATTGAGAGGATCACATGAAATATTTGTAAAAAGCACTTAGCAAAGTGCCTGGCATATAGTAGGTGCTATAAAAACGATTAGTCCTTTCTATTCCCCCCTTCTCCTCTAATTTCATGGACTCCCTACAATCTAGCCAAAGACTTCTTGGGAGTTTATGGACCTTTGGTTAAGCATCCGTGCTTTTGAATGTAAAGTCATTGTGAATACAAATTATTTCATTCTTTGTACCTAGTACCTAGCACAGGCCTGGCACATAGTAGGCAGTCAATAACTCTTGATAGATAAGTTGAGTGATTACCATTGTGTGATTGTGCCCTCTCTCTTCATAGTTGGGGAAACAAGTTCAGAGAAGTTAAATGAGCATCACAACATCGTGAAGCTAATTAGTAGAGGAGTTTCCCATAAGAAATAGGAGAGAGAGGCAGCTAGGTGGTGCAGTGAGTAGAGCACTGGCCCTGGAGTGAGAAGGACCTGAGTTCAAATCCAGCCTCAGATGTTTGACACACTTACTAGCTGTGTGACCTTGGGCAAGTCACTTAACCCCAATTGCCCTGCCTTCCCCCCACCAAAAAAAAAAAGAAATAGGAGAAAGTATACTGAGTTTCCATATACTATAGAATAAAAGATGGAAGTGTAAAAGGAAATAAAGAAATGTTGTCACAGTAAGGATGTATATTTCCTTTCAAAAGCAATAGTACAACTAAATATTCTAATACATAATCCAGCAGCTCTCAAAGTAGGAACCACTGGGAGTTGTCCAGTCCCTTTCAGGAAGTCCATGAGGTCAAAACTACTTTCATAATAATACTAAGTTTTACCTTCTAATGTGGCAATTATCAATGGATAAACCCAGATTAACAAAAGCTTGTTGTGGTCCTCACTAATTTTTCACGAATGTAAAGGGGTCCCCAAACCAAAAAGTTTGAGAATCACTGACCTATTTGACCCAGAGTTCTGCTAATTTTTCTTAATGCACTATATCTATGTGCAGTTTCCTACTGAATGAGAAGTCACACCCCCCACTAAAGCCTCACTCAGAGTCCTGCACTAAGTGGTCAATTATTCAATGTTTATCGAATAGCCAAGTGCATGACACTGTCCTTGGTACTGCGAACGTAAAGATTAAAAGGTTATAGTCCCTACTCCTTAAGGACTTGATAGTCCTCTTATTGCTTTTCTTTGAATTATACAAGGATGGTTAGTAAGCTAGGTATAGATTAGTTTCAGTTTAATTCATCGAATATTTATTAAACCTCTACTCTGCACAAGTTACCATTCGGGGGCACTGGGGATAAAAAGAGAGAAAAAACTTAATAGACCAAACCCTTAAGGAGGCATGGTCTTAGTCCTAGTCCATCTACTAATGTGGAAAGTTGTTTTGCCTTTCTGAGACACAGTTGCTTCACCTATAAAATGAGGGTTGATTGACTACATAGCCTTGGAGATAGTTTCCAGTTCTATAATTCTTTGAACCTAGTCAAGGTCTTTTCTTTCTCTTTTCCTAGTTATATTCCCATTTAACAAATATAACCTTATGAAGTCCTATGTAAATTGCCTATACTTTTATTCCTATAAAAAATCTTCTCTTGCCATAGCAGATGCCAAAAGGAAGGAAGAATACCTACAGGTTCGTGGGCACTTGAGACTGTCAAAAGGCTGACAGTTGTACCAGATGCCTGTGAAGTATATTTAGAATACATTAAGTGAAAATGCATCTGATTAGTACCCCCAAGGGCCTCAAGATAATGGTGAAGTGAGAACTGAACAGTCATGCCTCAATGTTACGAATAAGTTGGAGTATCCTGTTTATTGACTTTAATCATTCATCTGTGTCCTTTAGGATGAATCAGTCAGCCAAAGCCGATGTATCTGAATTTAGTTCAGGGCCTTGGAAGCTCTTGCCAGAACATTTTCTGCCCTGAGCACTGATGCAGTGTACAATGGAACCTTCTCTCTTGGCCATTTTCCTGATATTGGCATATGGGGAGGTTTGGTTTGTCATTCTGATGTGAGGCTGTGGGTGTAATAACAGCCTAGAATTTGCCCTTCACTGGTGACTCACAGGGAAGCTTTTGGCTGCTAAACTGGGAATAAGCAACATCTGGAATTTTGGTTGAATGATTCCTTTTCTTTGTACCTAGTAGATTACAATATTTTCCTCTAGACCGTTAAGGCATGTATTTTAGAAGGACATGAATTGGGATAGTGATTTTGTCAGATGTCACCAACCAGTATGACATGTCATGTGGCTGTAGGAACCAGAGATGGGAGGTAATGGGACTAACAATGATTGGTTATGGGCCAATTTTTTTCAATTCTTTTGCCCAAAATAGTGAAGTTTTCCCCTTTTTCTAGTAGAAAATAAAGTATAGATTAATAATAATAATATATATATAATATATGTGTGTGTGTTTGTGTGTGTAAATATATGTGTGTATGCATATATAATTTATGTATGAGATATAGTTTGGACTAATAATTAAAAGATAATTCTGGAGAAGTATATGTGAACTTATGAATAAATCATTTTACCCTTACTTGATTTACTCTTCTTTCTAATTATCTGCTAAACATAATTTGATGCTTGGGGAAATGTTGAGGGTGGCTTTCTATCTGCTCTGGAATATTCTCTCTTCTCTCTTGTTAATAAACAAATAAACATAAGAACTCAGAAATCTGATCTTCCCCCATACCACTTATTTGTGACTATGGGATATCATACAAGTGAGGGCACTGTAATAGGAAGCTTATAATAGCAAGCATTGTGGACCATTTCGAAGACCTTTATAATGATTGAAACTCTATAAAACTTCTAGAATTTAATCCTTTTAAACTCTGCAATGATCACTTTAAAATATACATTCTTGGTAAAATTATTCTATTCTCTTTATTTTCTTTTAAAAGGCTATTCTTGTTAACAACTTAAAATAAATATTCTGAAGCTGAATTTAGAATTATAGTTACATGAGACATAGCAGTATCTAACACCCCAGAGATGAATACCTCCCTTCACAATACAAAAAGCACCACTTGCTTTTTATGATATGCTATTATCCTATTTGCTGAAGTTATGATTCTATGCACATATTCATAAGAAATTTTATTTACATTTAATGATATATACCTCAGGTGCACCAAGCTTACATTAAATCCATGCATTGAAAAATAAGGAATACAGAGTGTTAACATGTAGGAAGAAAGATTTTTCTCTATTCTGGTGAGCAAAGTAATAATGTCATTGTTTCACAGAGAGGAAAACTGATTACGATCTTGTGTGGGAGTAGCTAGGCAGTGGGTGGCAGTTTCTCAGCATACTTTGCTGAAAAGGAAAAAGTTCTTAAAAGGAAAAAACTTCCATACATAATCTGCTTTCTAATTAATTTGGTGACTTGGAAGTGTATTGCATGATTTGGAAAAGAATTTCATGGAAAATGATGGAGAAAAGAGTAGGCAAAGAAAGATTTCTCAGGTTTCGGGATACAGTAATGGACACTAATTCTCTGCCGCTGATTATTTTATTAGCAATGGCTTACCTTTTAAGAATAATGATTTTGTTCAACTAAAGAAAAATGGTACATAACTCCTCCACAGATAATGAAACTGTATTGAAATATTTAATCCAATGCAGTTATTCAATACCTATTCAGTATAAAGCATTGTAGTAGGGACTGGGGATATAAAGACCAAAAAATGAAATTGTCCTTTCTCCCTCAAGTAGCTTATATTCTACTGAGTGGAGGATGGGAATACAACATATACTCAGAATACTCGAATATTCGAATGCATCGGTGATCTCATTAATGTGTGAAAAATCCCTCTAATACCTAGGCTACACATATATAAACATTTACAAGAAAATAAACAAAGCAATTTCAATATGAAGAAAATTTTATGAAGATGTGAAGATGAGAAAGGTCCTCTAGCAGAAACACTTGAATTATGCCTTAAAAGAAACAGCTAAATGGTGTGCCATGAGCTTCTGTAGTTGCGCTTTGGAGTTTGGAATTGCAGATAAAGGAACATTTATAAGTAATTTTAATATACTTTTTACTTAACCAACTTACATGATATGGTAAGTATAATACTGACAAAATAAACAAATGTCTATTGCACATATGTGTCATTAAACACACTCATTAACCTCAAAGCTAGTCAGGGCTTGAACTCATGAAGAATTCAACAATAATGGCTGAAGAGAAATTGTACACAAGTGAGTCTCCTGACTCTCATGGCTATTGTGTTGCCAATTTAACTATTTGGTATTCTGTGATTCCTTATGGCAAGGAATACTATATTGCAAGCAAAAGTAGCTTGAGGACCATTTAGCTTAGGGTTCCATGAGATAAAAGAGAGAATTCAGGTGCCTGTAGATATGAAGGAGCACTCATGCATGCAAGCGTGCAGGCATGGAAAATGGTATAGAGAACAGCTCATAGTCCAGTTTGGCTGTACTTGAAGGTGTTTAAAGGAAATGATAAAATGCAACACTACAGAGAAAGGTTGGAGCTAAATTATCAAGCATCTTATAAGCTAAACTGAAGATTCTGTATAAAATCCTAGAGGAAATGTTAATCCATGGAAGTTAAGGGGGTGTGTTCACGCATATGCATTCGTGTATGTGTAGCTGTATGTGCGTGTGTTTAGGCAAGGAGAGAATGGTCAAGATCCATGTTTTGACAGTTGTGTAGTGGATGGATTGGGGAAAGAAAAGACAAAGATTACTAAAATAAAATTACATATGGAGGAAAGAGCACATAATTAGAAGCTTTCAACAAATAGTTCAAGGACATTCAGAGCATTAAAGTGAAGCTAGTTGAAGTTTTGGAAGAATTGTGTCATAAAATAGAAAAGGGTTGCCAATGATAATGGCATAAGTATAAATAAAAAGATTACTAAAAGGAAGCTTAACTCTTAGTAAATGAAACACCAACAATGGTTCCGGAGATCACATAATGAAACATGCTGTCTTCCTTTGGGGCAGAGGTAGATACCAAGGCAGCATGTGGTAGTTGTTGTCCTTCATTCTCTAAAAGGACCAAAGATTCAATGTGTCCGACTAGCTGATGAAGCCAATACCAGCTCAGAATGCTCTACCACAGGTCTGACACAAAGAGTCCATGTGAACATTTGGGGTTGATACTCCAAATTTGTGCATTCTGCATTTCCTTTGAACTGTTTCAATTCTGCTTCGCTCAGAGAGCACAGCACCTTCTCTGACATGGGTACTCCATGCTGGGTGGTCCTAAGCCAGTGTCTCCCATGTCAAACAATCAATTCCAAAGTTCTTGAGAGAGACCCTGAGAGTGTCCTTGTATCACTTCTTCTGACCACCATGTGAACACTTACCTTGTGTGAGTTCTCCATGAAATAGTCTTTTTGACATGCATACATTTTGCATTCGAACAACGTGGCCAGCTCATCGGAGTTGTACAGGATGTGGTATCCACTGTCAGATGAAGTCTCTGTGTAGGGTGTTTTTGCTTAACTGTTTTATTTTGCCACAAGGTTGGGTTCTTTTTCAGGGAAGAGAGCTGAATCTTTCCAAAAGTGAGATAGAAATGGCCGCATAATTTCACTAGTATAGGAAACATGTATCAGTGCTAATGGTGGTTAGCACCTTCCTGCAACATAGTCTTAGAGAGCTTCCTTAGACACTGAGAGGTGAAGGGATTTGCCTAAGGTCACACAGTCAGTATGTGTCATACTAAGACAGAATTTGAATCCAGGTCTTCCTGACTCCAAGGCCATTTCTACTTACTATGCAAAGTTGCATCACTAAAGATTATATCAAGGTATTAAATTGAATTTTTCTGTGGAATGTAAAGGCCTACTTGAGTTATTGAAGATATGTTTTTCAGTAATAATTCCAGGGTGATTCTAGTTTTAAATTCAACAGAATTTTTAAGTTTGAATTGTGTTAAAAGATATTTCTGAGTAATAAAGGTATACCTCTTTGTATAGCATCATTATAAATGTAAAAAAGCTTTATTTAAGCTATGCTTCTTTATAATAGTCCCATTTTCCTATTAAAATTCATTATAAAATGTAGTTCTGGAAAAAATATTCTGTCATAATAAAATTACACTTAAGAATACAACAAATCTCCTGAACTCATTTATTAGAAACATTTTGATAGACTGTTCTCCAGCTTATCCATTCCCTTCCAAAAATGGGATACCCAGAACTGTCTACACTATTCTAGATGGGGTTGGACCACGTCACTGGCAAAATTTTGGAGGCATTAATTTTTGCAGGGTAAATGGTTAATGGAATCTTTTTCCATGCTTTTTAGTTAAGTTAAGTTTTTTTAAGATTCTCTCCAACTGAAATGCGATGAGGCATTAAAATAAATAAGAAATATGTATGATGGATAGAGAGTTGGCTTTGAAGCTAGGAAGACCTGGATTTAAGCCCTATCTCTGACACACACTGCCTGTGTGACCCTGGTCAAGTTAATTCAATAAGACTTTAAGATGTGGAGAAAGTACCAGCCTATACTAACAGAAGGAGTTTTCTTCTCTAAGAACTGTCAACATCAATGAAACTATAGATCCAGTCCCTATTAAGAATACTGTCAAGAATACCAGAAAATGTCATTCCTAAGTATGGCATTTCAACTTAGAGCTCAAATTAAAATAAAATTTATAATTGAAACACAATCCCATGGATAAGAGTCATTAAGCTTCTATTATTCTCCCTATACTTTAAAACAGTTTCTGTGAAACTCTGGTTACTCAAACCATGTTCCTTGGTGTTTAGTTTTAGACGTATCTTCATTCATATCTACCTGCTCTCACCACCGGGTTTGGTTCGCTTAATCTCTGGGGTAACATAACCAAGTCACATGGGTAGAAGTTTGGTGTAAAACAAGGTAAATAGTCTCTGACTTAAAATTTCAAAGGCTCTCCAAGGACCCAAAGTACTTAGATATTTCATTCCTTCATTACACAACTTTGTGCCAGACAGCTAAGGGGCAGTTTTCAATTAACTGTAGGTTCACAACCTTTCAAATGAGTTTGGGTTACCTACAGTCACCCCTGAAAGGGGGTGTTACTGTATATTCAGTTCAATTCAATAAACATGTATTCAGTGCTCATTATGTGCCAGGTATTATCCTAAGCACTGTATGTGCTTTGTCACTGTATTAATGGTCCCTGTTTTCTTGGCAAATCACAGAGTTGAGATGGGCATGAACAGCCAACTGCTCAAGAATCTTAGCTGTAGTATACCCCACAAGTGGTCATGTAAACTCTGCTTGAAGACCTCCAGCAAAAACAACCCCCTCCCTCTCATGGCAGCCTGCTCCATTTTTGCATTGCTCAAATTGTTAAGAAACTTTTCCTTACCTTAAACCTGATTCCAACTCCAATCACCCAATGCTCCTAATTCTGCTTCCTGCATGGGATCAAGCAAAGTAAATATAATCTCCCTTTTACATGACAACCACAAATAATTGAGGACAGCTATCACGTCCCAGCCTATATCTTTCCTACTCAGGGTTAAACATCCTCCTTCCTCTCACTTCCTTAGTCCGATCCCCAAGTGGTTTGATCATGACATCCTTCATAGTCCTAATTTTCCTTCTCTGAATGTTCTCCAGCTTATCCATTCCCTTCCAAAAATGGGATACCCAGAACTGTCTACACTATTCTAGATGGGGTTGGACCACGTCACTGGCAAAATTTTGGAGGCATTAATTTTTGCAGGGTAAATGGTTAATGGAATCTTTTTCCATGCTTTTTAGTTAAGTTTTTTTAAGATTCTCTCCAACTGAAATGCGATGAGGCATTACACAAGTTTTAAGTGATGTAAGATTTTTTAACTTGATGTTTGTTTCTTTTCCCCCAGGACTGCACAGTATATGAAACAGAGAATAAAATTCTTCATGTGGTAAGTCATTTTTATTATCAGAATAAGTAGGTTTAAGGCCCCACAAACGGTATGTCACCCCAAAATCTATGGATAAGGTCAACGAATTGTATTCTTTATAATGGAAGCTACAAAGGAGTAACACATACTGTATCACCCTACACTGTGACCTGGAGGAATGCTCTTCCACTCTTACCTCAATTCACTCTAAATACGTTCCCTTTTTGATCCAGTTCATCCACCAGCCTCTAGGACTTTTTAAGTTACAAAAAGCAAATTACAAAGACCTAATACAAATAATGTGTCTGGTTGAAAACAAAAACAGCTTAAACTATAAAGTTTCTTCTATAAGATGGAATGAATAGTTGTTGGTCAGATACTATAAATCAAAAGAGGAAAGGTGCTAAATAATTCCTGAGGATTGTTTTCACTTGAAGAGCTGGGAATACAGAGCACTGAAAATTTTCCATTAGCCAAATTCTCTTACTTTGTCCTGATAACATAAATTCTTCCTCTGGAGAGATGATGGGCCAGGCTTGTTTTCTTAAATTGTCCATCTAAAGATGGGATTCTGATTTTAAGTGCTTTCTAGGTCTGTTTCTGTTAGAATAGTGATGAAATACCATTTCAGAACTGCATATGTGTCATCTTACTAGCTGACAGTCATCTTGCCCCCTTTTCTTTGTTTGATTTATTTTAAGAGACTTTAACAGCATTTTTATCCTTCTTTACTAAGATAATTGCAACCATTGAGAATAGTACTCTGTAGACCCAACATAGCCACAAATGTGCACAAGTACACTACATGTAGAGGTAGCACCATCTCCCTACCTAAAGAAATATATTGGCTCCAACAAAAAATTTCAATCTAGATTATTTTTAGATTTTGTTTTGTTTTTTTTGAATGAGATGCATAAAAATCTTGTACAGTCTCACATACGTTTTCTTGTTTGATAGGCATTACAGTAATTAAGTAGGTTCTTGATAGACAATAGGGGAAAGGGAGTAAGGAGTTCTGATGTTAGTGCTTTTTTGACACTGATTTTCTCTATAGAAAAAAGGTGGCCAATCACTTACATTTTGTTTCTGAATTTTTCCATCCAGAAGATAGAACTAATAATAGTACTTAGTTCTTGTCACCCACTAAACTGAGGTCGAGCTGCCAAACCTCACCAAGATCCTAGGATCCTACTAAAGTCATACGACATGGCCTGGATGGGACCTTGGAGGCCATCTAGTCTAACTCCCTTATTTTGCTCTTAAGTAAATAACAGGCCCAGGGGTGTTAAGTGACTTGTACAAGGTCACACAAGATACATGCATTCATGGCATTATTGGGACAAGAAATATAGGAAGATTACTTTTATTTATATTTTTTAAATTGCATTTGAATATGACCCATCTGCAAAATTAAAGCTATTCATAATCTAAGTACTCTATAATCAGTCCCCAACTTCCTGTAATTATTTCCCCTACCAGTGCCAAAAAGGAAAAAGTGCAATGATTATTCCCTACATGGGGCATATGGGCAGACCAAGTATATCATCTTTGTTTTGTGAATACAGAGGGAAGTTTAGCAGAATGATGGACTTTCATCCCATTCATGTACGTGAAAGTTGGATTAGATCTAGAACTGAAGGCTATGTTTTCTCAGACCTGCTCTTTTGATACTGAGACCAAATGAAATATCTACCATTCTATCATATGTGCTAGACCTGAATATGATGGATGCACCAGTGATCTGTGATTCTATCGGCGTAGATCCTTGATGCAAGGACATTTGTGATATAGTTGAGGGTTCTTGACATGTTGATGTAGATGACAAATTGATCACCCCATGACCACCTGGTTGATAAAGCCTCTGTCTGAACTTTCCTAGATGGGGTCCTTGAATGATAAACATATAGTTCATCCTACCACACAGTGTGACTAAGGAATGTGAAAACTAAGCAAACATTGTTATTGTTAAAATGGTCAGTTCATATTTTTATTATACATATTTTACATCGCTAATTCTGTAATTAATTAATATTTCCCTTCTTGCAGTCCACATTTGAGAGAACTAAGTATTTCCAAAATTCAAAGTGTTATCTTCCCATGCCTTCATACAGGTCATTCCCTATGGCAGGAGCCATTACCTTCATCTCTACCTTTTGGAATCCTGATCTTCTTTCAAGGCTTAGGAAGGGGGCCAACCTTTGCAAAGAGCTTTCCCAAGTCCCCTGAGGTTAAAGTGTTTTCTCTCTCCTCAAATTCTCACAGAGCACTTTGTCTAGATCTCTCATTTAGCTGTGTAACTCTGGGCTTATTAATTAGCTTCTCTGAGCCTTAGTCTTCTCATCTGTAAAATTATGGGGCCAGACTCAATCTTTAAGATGTCTTCCAGCTCTAAATCTATAATTCCATATTTTCTAATCACTCCTTACTTTGAATTATATTTATCAGTGTGTGCATCATTCTCTCCCTACCTCTATTTCATTAGAAGGTAAGCCCCTTTGGGACAGGAGCCATGTCTTTTTTTTTAAACCTTGCATATCCTTGGCACTTAAGACAATGTTTTTGCTAAAAGGGGCTTTAAAAATAAATGTTAAATTAAAGTACTGTAAACAATATACTACTCCCTTCCTCACTGTGATGTTACTAGAAAACTTTATAAAAGTCATGGTTTTCAAAGTGGTACATTATTACTATTACTCAAAACTATATTATCAAGAACAGTGTTAAAAGTCCTTTATGCCTTTTGATTAAACTGGGCTTGTGATTTCATCAGGGTAGGAATTTCCCAGTATGTTCTCTTCTACTTGCAGTCTTACAGACTTGCCTGGAGCACTAAGAGGTTACCTGATTTGGTGAGAATCACAAAGCAAGGACACATCAGAGAATGGGCTTTAACCCAGGTTTTCTTGACTAACAGGTCAAGGCTTTATCTAAGACATCATGCTTGCTCCTACAGTCTATTTTCTATAAAAATATTTTGTATATTTTCTTGAAATAGCTATTCTACATTTCCATACTAGAAAGATCAGATTTGATGACACAAAATAGCATGAAAATACAATTCAACAATCTTTTCCCCCTTACAACGATTAGGGGGAAAATATAACAATTACAGGCAGAGCTATTAACCCTTGTAGTTCTCTACAAGGCATTTTGGCTTTCCCAACGGAAAACAAGGGTGAAATGGATAGCTGGTATGTATGTAGCTTCACATCAGGAAACCTTAGGGGTTAACTTAGAATTGGTCAGTTTTAAATCCTATAATGAATTTAGTTGCATCAGCCAGAGTAAGCAAATACAGTACTTAATTGTTTAAGACATCTTAATGTTAGTTAATTTTAGCAAGTTCAGTTAGTGACAAGAGTTCATTGTCCATGAATGATAACATAATAGTCTATTATAATTCATTTGTGCTCTGGTTTTTAAAGGATATTTAATGAGGCAAAACCGTATTAAAATGACTCTTGTTTTCACAGAACAAATCATTTACAAGACCTAAGAGAATTTCTCTTTGCTATGTTATGCTCTTAACTGTAGTTTTGACCCTCTGCTCACACACAGTTTTAAAGTCACTGGGGAAATAGAGCAATGTATTTATTTCAGCAATTCACTTCATTCTCAAAGCTGACAGATTCCTACCTAAACAAACATTGGAAGACATGATGTGTTCTTGTTTCTATTGCTCAATAAAGATTCTGAATGGAGGACTGGGGAAAATAGATAAAGACTTTATCCCTCATCAATATACCAAAGAGCCATTCATATCTCTCTTCTAGTGATATTAGTAATGGGATCTGGCAAGATACTATTGCATTTATGAAATTCCAGGAAGTTCTAATTCCTCAAAAACAATTAACTTCAGTAATTCCAATAGTAAAATCTTTTATATGATGGGAATAACTATGGTAGATTAATAAATGCAAAATAATATGAGATATTCAAATATGAACAAAAGAAATATAAACAACCCCAAAAATGAAATCTTTGGGACTACAAAACCATATGGCATTTTATTCTGCAGAAAATTTTCATTCTAGCACAGTTTTTTTTGGAATAAACATTTCACTGTCATATGGCAGAATTGGAAGAATCTTTTTTTCACATAAGTAGTCCCTGCACACTGAGAGAAACAGAAGAAAAATAAGACACAAGTCCTGTCTTCATAAAGTTAACAAAATATAATCCTTTCGAAGAACAACCGAGGCCTATTTTTATTTTAAAGTGCTAGAGACTTGGTGTATTCTGTTTTAAATTGAGTCCAATATGTGAAACGAATATGATATCCCACAACTTAAATGAATTGATGAATTAAAATTAAAACCAGATGGGACATGTTTGCACAATTCAATTCCCATTCTCTGTGTTTTTACATCCTACTAAAGTAATCAATCTTGTTTACATTATTATTCTCCAAAAATACTCTGGATAGAAGTTTTCATCCTGTTGCTCTTAAGTATTTTAATTATTTTATTAATATTACTTCTAATAATGATAGCCTTTGTTTTTTCCCCTTTTTGACCAGAAAACAAAGATGACAAGAGTCTGCGTAATTGGCTTAGAATGAAACACTGAATAGCTTTGAACATTTAATACTTGGTAATGATCAGTACCACACTATTAAAACCCACTTTTCATTCTGATTAGTGAGCAAAGATGAAAAAGGTCATCTGTCTTGTATCTTTGATCTAGTAATTTCAGTGATCAGTAAGCTAGACTATGGCTAGATGAGAGATGGTGGTGGAAGAGGAAATTTAAAGAGAAAAAAATGGGTTGTTTTCCTTGGGAAATATTTGTTAAAGTGAGAAGAGAACTCAAAAGTCATTTAATCCATCTCCTATTTTAACCAAATTATAAATCCTGTCTATATTATCCCCAATGAGCACGAGTACCTCCAGTGATAAGCTTGTCATTAACCCCACAGAGGCAGCCCATTATATTTTTGGACAGCTTTAATTGTTAGACTGGATCTTTCCAGTAGTTCAAAATCTGACTCTGTCATTTTTCTGCACTGGTCCTATTTCTGCCACCTGGGACTATATAGCATACTTTATCTTCCCATGAGAGCCTGCCTGTAGCTTAGCTTCCTCTAAAGGACAGCATATTCTTCAAGGGCAGTACAATGATATCTGATCTCTTAAACTCCAGCAATGAAAGCCTTGTGTTTCCTGGCTCTCATGTGATTAAAATTGGGGGAAAAGCAAACCCTTTTCCACATGACAATGTCCCAAATGTTTACAATCATGTCACCCTTAAATATCCTTATGTATCATATCCCCCCATCCTTATATATCAACATAATATGTAAATCTTTTTTCCCTCCAGGCATTAGCTCAGGTCTTTCTGCTAATCTTTCAGTGGTATTGTTCTCAGTCTCCTCAATATCTTGGGCCCTTTACTCTACACCAGCAATTTTTGAGCTTTTTTGTGTCATGTACCCCTTTGACAATAAGGTAAAGCCTTTGTATCCCTTCTTAGAATAATGCTTTCAAATGCAATAAGTAGCAGACATATGATTATTAAGGAAATTGATTATATTGAAATACAGTTATTCAAATATATATATTTTTTTAAAATCATGAACGACAGATTAAGAAAACTTTCTCTAAACTAACCCAGTTTGTTAGTGTCCCTAAATGGTGAGCATTACTGGATACAAGACTCCAAATGTGGTCTACAAAGACCATTATTTGGCTTATTTTGGAGAATCCATTACTATATTGGTATTAGTACTCATCCCACTGATGCAGATTGCAACTTATCTCTGTCTTAGGAGACTGGCTTCATGAGTCATGGCCAAGTTATGTGTACATTTTTATATTTTAATTTTTTTCTTGGGGGCCAGTCTTCTACTGATGAACCTCCCCATACTAAGAGAGGGAAATATTTAGAAAACAGAGATATAGGTCATTGCGGAGCCATACTTGAAGCTTTAACCTCTTGATAGGATCTGTCAAAGCATTCATTCTACTGGTGTAGCTCTTTAGAACCTAAGTGGCATCTTCTTTCCATGATGAGAAATAAGAGTATATCTTTAGATAATGGTGCATATTATTAAATGCATATGATTTCACCAAAAGTGCCTGCAAGTATCCTGAAGGATGTCCTGCAAATAGAAGAGGGATTCATGCCTGTTGGTTGTGTGAATCTCTAGGTGTTCTCATTTGAGGTCAACATGATCCTCATTCTAACGAGCTCTAGAATACTAAAATAATTATTCATTGAAATCCCTTATCACCCAAAACTGATTGACTTAGCCATCCACAACAGAAAGAAAAAGTAGATGAAAATAATCATTGCCTGCATTATGACATGCCACTTCATGGACATACCACTTTGTTAAGACATCAGCATATGTGCATCTTGGAAATGTAGCATAAAAGAATAATAAGCTGAATTGTTCCAGAATTAAATAAGATTGAAGGAGCTCATCTTTGGAAAACTTCAATTTTAATAATCCTGACCTACTTGATTCCATGGAATCCCCCATCTTCATGCTATGTGATGTTATATTTCTATGTCTATGAATCATGGAAAACTACGATCTTGAAAGAAACAAAATTGTCATTGATCTAAAAGGGAATGGGAAGCTGCTTGGATCACGTAAGTTATCTTCAGCATATTAGTAATAAGGAATTTTGTGTGGGCCCCTTAATAATAACAGCAAAAAAAATGACAGATGGACAGCCTGAATTCTGCCCTAGTAGCAATGTATGTTAAATGTCTTAGAGAAAGGCGTCTGGCATGCATGATGGATCAATTTTGGGAAATTTATGAAAGGATGTGAGCAGGAACTACCTAAGATGAGGTGGTTTTAATTCATGGCATCCTGTACCGTGGAGAGTATCCATGCAGGTGAGAGCCCATAAATGATTAAAGTGAGTTAGGTACAAGAAGTGCCATAAAAGACATTATTAAGAATACATGTAAGCAGAAAAATATGTAAATCAGCCATGTGACAAGAATGAAAGGTATGAAATGAACAACCCAAGTGATATACTGGTATCAGTCTATCAGTCACTGAACAAGCATTTATTAAGTACCTGGATATGCCCGGCCCTCTATAGTTTTTGTATTATGAGAAAGCGCTGCTTTGGATTGATAGAATGAAGAGACATTATGGAATTTCAAATAAGAGTCACAGAATCTTAAACTTGAAAGATATGTCCAGAGATCTCTTGGTTTATTTCTTTTTCTCTAGAAAAAAAATCACTTTTCATTAAAGACATTGGGGGTAAAGCAAAGGTAGAAGCTGTATTAGATAAGTCACTTAGTGTCGCTGGTCTCAGTGGGCTGAAACATGATTTCAGGGCTTGATGACCTCGGAGATCCTTTTCAACTCATGGTATTTGAATATAATATTAATTAGGAGGAAAGTTTAATCTATAAGATCTGAGTAAAATCTTATTTTTTTAAGAAATGTACTTCTGTTTCTTTCAGATACCAATAAGATAAACTACTGATTAAATGTTCCCAAGTCAAAATCCTCAGTTAGCTCTCACTTGTAGACTAAATTGAATTTCATTTCTATGCTACTTCAGCAAGCCTAAGATGACAGGACATTTTAGGCTTCATTATTGCCTGAAGCTTTATTACTTCAAAAGCTTTGAATTTTAACATTTCACTCCAGATTGGTGACCTGCTGTCCTTGTCTTTCTTCTGCTCCCTCAATCCCAGTGACTCTACTCTGTATTTTTTGTTTTTATGACCTCTGGTTCTCTCAGTCACTCCATGTTCTCCCAATCTCTGCCTTCCTTTCTAATTTCACTTACTGCCATACCTGGACTGAACATCAATAAGATTGATAATCATCCTTCTAGAGTCTCTTGGCTTTACCATTACTATACTTCTAATCTTATCCTGGGTAAGCAATAGAATCTCTATTTTGGTTTTAAAAACCAAGCCAAACAAAAACCTTTTCATGTATTTGGAGACTTCAATCAAATCATACATCAATATTCTCTTGTCCAAACTAAACAACACCAAGTCCCAAATTTTTTCCTTTGATATTTTCCTCTGAAATATCTTTGTAACTCTTCCTTGAACTATTATTTCCGTAGCTTTTTATGGCTAAAGTTGGCCGTGACTCACTAATGAGAATATGACTAAAGCAGATTATAGTGGAAGAAATATTCTCAGGCCCTGATAGGTCACGATATTTTTCATAATATCTTTTTTGCCACTGTTTTATTTCACAGTGGCAATGCATTATTAACTCATATTCTGCTCACAATTACAAATAATTGGCCTGCAAGAATCTTTTAGCTGTCTCTCCTTCGAACTTCAAATTTAATTTGTGTCACTCGTTAATAGTGAGAAGGTAAAGATTTCCCCAAGCCCAAGGTGATTTTTTTCATCTAAAATACGTGGGAATTATATTGCTTATTACTTATACCCCCATGTCTATAAGTCACTATCACTTTTATTTTTTCTTTAAAATTCAATGTTTAATTAATCTCTCAAAACTTGATGTCAGACTTAGGTTTTTACTTCAGTCCTGGCCTGAGAAGCCACAGTGTTTCCCACCTTTAGAATGAATTGGGTAAACAGAAATAACATAAATTAAAAATTATTTTTAAGCACAACTCCTATTTTCTGTTAACCAGTATCACTAATTGGGAACAGCTAGGTGGTTGCAGTGGTTAGAGTTCTGAGCCTGGACCCAGGAAGACTCATCTTCCTAAGTTCAAATCAGACCGCAGACACTTACCAACTGTGTGACCTTAGGCAAGTCACTCTACCCTGTTTGCTTCAGTTTCCTCATTTATAAAAAGAGCTGGAGAAAGAAATGGCAAACCATCCCAGTATCTCTGCCAAGAAAACCCTAAATGAGGTCACAAAGAGTCAGACACTACGGAAACAATTGAATAGCAAATAACACTAATGCCATTTAATAAATGTGAAATACTTAAGTCAAGCTGATCACAAAGTGACATAAAAATGCTGTGACAATAGTCTTCTAATTTTGATCAATTTCTTAGTCACTTTTGGAAACCACAAACTGACAGCAAATGTCATTCAGCCACAGACTCTCTGCCACTCTTCTTTTGAGTGCCATCTGTCAGGTTGGAGAACAGGGATTTTCTTATCTTTTTCTTAACTTATATTCTTTCTTCAACTTAGATCTCAGTGCATTGACCTGCTTGAGTCAAGAGATTACTTTCACCTAAAGGAGCCTAGTCCTGAGTTGCCTACGTACTTGGTATTGTTGAACTTTTCACCACAGAGCCTTTCCAAAATGCCGCCATCTCCCTCTAGTCATTCCTGAGTTGAAATGCCCCATTTCAGCTATAGAGTGGTGCTGAATCAATAAACAAGCATTTATTAAACACCTGCCCAGAGCAAGGCAATATGCTAAATGCTAGAGATACAAAGCCTCTGTGCATGTATCCCTGCTGTTAACGGGCTTAGGTTCTGTAGAGGGAAACATACACACACACACACACACACACACATACACACACATGTCTATATGTATACATGTACACACATAGACACACATATATGTGTACATCTAAACAATATATATAAAAAATAAACACAAAGCAATTTAACCAGAAGCTAGGAAAGGGGAGCCACCAGCAGCCTGAGAGAAAGATCATGAAAGGTGGTACTTGGGCTGAGTTTGGAAAGACCTAGGAATTCCAAGAGACAGAAGTAAGGAGGGAAGGTGGCCCTATTATGAGTGGCATTCCAAATTGTTCTAATTATTCAGAGGCCCCGCAATAATTACACTCTTTCACCTAAATTATATAATCTCATATAAAATTCGCCAAAAAATTAGGTCTTTAAACCGATGAAGTTTTGCTATAATATCCACATTATTTTTTTCTTTTCATTGAAAACCATTTAATCAATGAACCAATCGACTTATATTTATTATTCAATATCATCATTATTATTATTTCGTCAAGCTCATTTGTAACTTATCTCACAGGGTTGTTGTAAGGATCAACCAGGAAATATATACACCAAAACTGCAATATAAATGGAAGCTATCATGAATGATTACATGTTTTAGTAGCTTAGCGTATGCCATAGCAACTTGTCTGTATGTGGAATTTAAAAGTATCTGGCTGCTCTGTCTCAGACTTCATCTCTAGAGTTGGATTTATTGAAACATCAAAAGAACCTTTTTACAATTACTACTACAACAACAGCAATAACAAACAGCTAAGATTTATATAGCACTTATTATGTGCCAAGCACTGTGCTAAGAACTTTCCTATCATTATCTCATGTGATCCCTACAGCACATATATGCCTGCAGAAGATTGTGGAATGTGTATGTGCATGTGTGTTGCTCATGGATAAATGTAAGTATACATTACATAGCTATATCTCATATTGAGATACAAACATAACTGTTTTTCTAATTATAAACAGTGTAGTCCCTGCCCTAAAGAGTTTCCAATCCAAAAGGGAAGGTGCTACATATATATAAATAAGACTGATACTAACTAGAATGTAATAAAGCTAAAGGAGAGACCTATGGAATTTAATCTATCGAAAAGTCTGGAGTACACTTTTTTAGGACATTTAACATTCCCTTCTTTAGCTGTTATTATTTATCTAAATAAACATGGTTACATGTAAAAATCTACATGCTCATTTCCCAAACCACATGCATTCACACACATATCTGGTTTATTTTCTATCATTTCATTGACCAACTATAAAATGTCCTTTCAGTGGAATAAATAACACTTACATAAACAGTGTAAATACTATAGTATTTTTTGTTATATCCTTAACTCATTTCTTTTAATCTTTTTCTCAGCAGTCAGGAGGTAGTCAAATATTATTTTGTGTTTTTTTACTTGAACTAGGAATCTGCCAGTATCATTGTGGAATCATGAGTCATAATCATTTTTACACTGTTTTGCCTGCCTAGAATGCCCTGTTTATTATTTCCAATCTTGAAAGCAGAAAGGTCTCTCTTACCTGTAGAGTTAGTGTTCCTGGCTTCAGGGTTTTGTTTTCTAAATGCTTCACCTTTCATAATTTTTTCATGTTTCTATCTATGGTCTCTTGGTTTTGTCACCCCTTACTTTCCCAGTTTTCATACTTCAAGTTGTAGGTAACCACTGTCTCCTCCAGAAAGGAAATTCATCTGCACATATACTTTCATCTTTCATTTTGAGTTCTGATGATTGTGTTATGGGACTCCTCTAACAGAGTAAAAATTTATTTGTGGAGCCCTTTGAGCTGGAGAATATTCTATACTACCTCCTCTCCTGCACCAACTGTTTAGAACCTTGTTGGAATCTGGGCTAACTTCAACATGTTCACCAAAAAACCTCTATAGAAATATAATTTGCTTATTATCTGACGCACATATAAATTTTTTCTTGTTTGTCTTAAAATGAGACTTAGGATTATTTTAGACACTAAAATAAATTTACTGTGATAGTGTATTGGCCAAATTCTCTTAATCAGTCCAATCAGATGTGGGTAAGACATAAGCTTTGGTGGGGGTAGATATGGAAATCATAGAAATTGAGTTGGTTTATGGCCTGGAAGTTGCAAGTGGTGAGTGTTAGAATGGAAAGGAAGATTTTGAGTCAAAGACTGAATTTATTAAGTCCAGAGGGGAGTGAATTGTACATTTGCAACAAAAATCTGGATGGAATGATGTAATTAAATAGTATGAACTTCAAAGTGGTAGAGGTAGCAGAGAGAGAATTTTAAAATATTGGTGGTTAAAGGGAGCGTGCTGATTCCTCCTGCTGATCTTGTATGTTGGGAGGTGTGGGAAAAAGGAGTAGCCAGTCTTGAAGAGTGTGGCGAAGATGTGTTGCTTCCTTTATTTGACTTAGTTGCTTGGAAGCAATTAGATAACAAGGTGGATAGCATGTTGGCCCGTGAGTCAGAAAAACCTGAAATCCAATCGCACTGCAGACACTTACTAGATTGGCCGTCTTGCGTAAGTCACTTAACGTCTTTTGCCTCAGTTTCCTCAACTGTAAAATGGGAATAATAGCTTCTACCTTTTATGATTGTTGTGAACATCAAATGAGAGAGTTGTAGGAGTGCTTTGCATAGTGCTGACACATAATAGGTCCTATATATTCTCTTCCCAATTTCAGCCAAGGCTTAAATCTATTTAAAATATTTTGTTACTGTTCTGGAAGTTTTATTGAAAGAGTAGAGGGTATACAGAAAGCTATTTCAAATCATAAGTGGCATATGATTCAACAAAGCTCTTTTTAACTACTCTTTTTGGAGGAAGGAATGTTAATTGACCAACACAGCTTTTAAAACAATCGTTTGTATGATGAATTTCACTGAATCCCAACATTCATGAGCATCCATCACAGTTAAATCCTAGTATTAAGACACTATAGTCCATCCTACTCACAAACCTAAATATATGGTTATGAAGTCTCTATGAAATGTGCGAATATGTTACCATATCTTTCTTTGCTATTTTGATGTGTCCTAGTTTGGCTAAAACCAAAATGTTATCGCAGCATTCATCTTTAGAACATACAAACACATACGGCCCCCCAAAGTGATTAAATTCTATGGAAGAATAACTATAGATTAAAGATTAATTCTAACCAACTCGGTAACATTCCATGGGTATTTATGTGGAAATATTTCAGAAGCTCCTGTTCATGTAATTTTTAAATTAACTGTCAGAAATCGGTTCTCTTATTTTGGATTGGATATATTTTCCAAATCGATGATTTCCCCTCTGACTTTAAGAAATCTATCTTGGGCAATTTAGAGTATATAGTATGCCTGAGAAAATATTGAAATGTGTGATTCAACCTTTGTAGGGGAAAAATGTGGTAGGAATGATAGAAATTTGGGGACCATCACATGATACTGGCCCAAAAGGTATTAAATTCTCACAACCTATATTACATAGTGTTACATATTTTAAGCAAATGTACCATCATCATCCTCATTATTATCCATTTTATTCTGGATGAAAACTTCCTGATCATTGTACTGGTCAAAGAAAACAAGACAGGATTAATGAACTTTAGTAGTTGTATTGGCATTGGGTTTTGAGATCAATAAATTTATTTTGTAGGTGTTATAAAAAATATTATTGGCAGGAGGTGCTTAGAATGCAACACTTTGACTGCCTAGCTAAGCAGCTCAGTTTATCTCATGAAACTGTCATGACCTCTTTTATGTTGCTTTATGCTGTACATTGATAAAATGTGCAGTCAATTCTCCCTGTATAACTTCATACGGAAACAATAGGACTTCAAAGGTAATGAAGGATGGATGGATGTCACTTGCTATCATTTTTTCATGCTCTTGTTTTCTTGAAAAAAAATTCAACCAGGTAGGCAGTTGATATACTTTACCATTTATTTGGAATACTTATCCTAATCTTTCTTTTTACTTTCAGTGTAAAACTCTTTCTGGAGTCTGTGACCACATTATCTCCCTTTCGTCTGATCCCCTGGTTTCACAGTCTGCTCACCTGGAAGTGATCCAGCTAGCAAACATCAAGCCAAGTGAAGGGCTGGTAAGAAGTACGCAGTTTATTAAAACCATCCTCCATGAGCAGCTAGTTAATACTTTTGGCAAACAGCCTAAAGTATGGACTACTGTCAGTTATGAGAAGTGGCACAAGAATAGTGGAGCTAAGATATCAGGGGTTTGATGTGACATTCTCCGTAGATGGAAGGGAGAAAGAATGACTTAGTGAGTTTTGGATTTCCCCAGTTTGCCCATCAGTCAGGCCGGGCACTATGCTGAGTGCTGGGGTAATGTTTTGGGGGAAAGAATTTGGAAAAAGATTGTTTCTTTCACACTGTTCTAACACCAAAAGGACTCCTGAATTATGGCCAATGGGAGTTTATAAATAAGTACAATAATAGTATTAATCTACACAAGTGTGTTTTTGTTGCATTTTTAACCAGTCTAGTCTACTCTATGAAGGCAAACTAAATTAAACTGGTATTCTTTAATATTCAAATCATTTGATGCTTTCTGGGCAGGGAGTCAAGTGGTGATTTCCAAGGCAAATAATACTCAGCCAGCTACCTCAAAAATTACTTGAAAAAGAATATCTAATATAAGACAGACAATAAGAGGATAACCAGCCTCTGCCTGAAGACTTTGAATAAGAGAGAAAACCACTACCTCCCAAGGGAGCCCATTTCACTTTTAAATAGCTCTCCTTACATCAAGCCGAAATTTGCTTCTTTACAACCTTCATCTATCGCTCCTGGTTCTTCTCTCGAATACCAAAAAGACCAAAGTAAAGTCTTTCATCACGTATTGAAGATATCTATTATTGTCTCTCGTGAATCATCTTTTCTCCAAACTAAACATCTCCAGTTCCTTAGCATGGACTGAAGGTTCTTGTTCATCTCCTCCAAACATTCTCCAGTTTATTGATTTTCTTCCAAAACATACTTAAAGCTCCTTCATCCTTAGGATAAATGCTAGAAGATTAGAGGTTATGGTCAGTGGAGTATGGTTAGGTATTATCAACCATACCTTTGTTTGGTTAGAAGTCTGGATCGCAGTAAAGAAAAAACTTGCAATAGGAGGGAATTTTAAGGTTTGTAAGATGACATATGTGCCATTGAGACTTCATTATGTCTAGGTAAGTCACAGGTTGTTATCCTAGAAACCAAGACCCATCTTTTAAAATATTTAGATAACACAATTGGCTTCCTTTGTAATACTGTGCATTTTATTTTATGCATTTGAACACATTATTTTAGAGGGAATCTATAGGCTTCAGCAGATTGCCAAAGCGGACCATGGGTTAAGATCCTGGGATTAGGCTAGCAGTATGATTTAATCATTTGATTGACATGTATTTGCTTTGGCTATTTCTGAATACCCAAAATTTGTATAAAGAAGTAACGGAAGCAGAAATTAAGTTCACCATGCTAGAAAGGAAGAAAAAGGTAAACTTTTAAGACAGCGAAAGAAGAGAAATGAGGGTTTGATCTTCAATGCAAGGATAAGAAGAGTGATCAGATTCATATCAGTCCTAGAAAGAGGGCTATTTAAGGGGATTTCCTGATGCAGCCAGCAATGCTATTGGCCACCTTCTCTAAAGTGGGTAAACAAGTCTCCTGATATGTTGTAGTAGTGGACTCTCCACTCATGACTGATTGTCATGCTTGAAAGTCACAATAGTAGCATGTACTAGCAGAGGGAAAGAAAGAGAGAGAGAGAGAGAGAGAGAGAGAGAGAGAGAGAGAGAGAGAGAGAGCAACGAAGGAAGGAAGGAAGGCAGGAAGGAAGGAAGGAAGGAAGGAAGGAAGGAAGGAAGGAAGGAAGGAAGGAAGGAAGGAAGGAAGGGAGGGAGGGAGGAAGGAAGGAAGGAAGGATCTAAAAGATATGTAAACTAGATTTGAACAAGTCTTGGAAACATCTCTAGTTCTGATGGAAAGTCTGTTTAGATTGGTTGAGGGACTTGTTCGTGCCCTAATGGGCTTGTATGAAAGCAGAAAGTTAATTTGGAGGAGAAAGGAAGCACTGGAGAATACAAAAGCAAGTACTGAGCTGGAAAAAAATCAGCAACATAGTGGCTACAGGCAATGAGAGAAAGAAAAAGCAAGATTAACTGTTGTAAAGAACTGAGACATTGAGGAGAGTCCTCAGTCTTACAGACACTTGCAGCAGAAGACTCAGACTAAAGCCACCAGTTATACTCATTTCTTCAAGGACTGAGAAGAGTTTTTAAAAAAGTCTTCTCTCTCTCTCAACTTCCCCTCTTGGTGTCTATTCATTAGTAGACACTGTAACATATTCTGCTAACTTCTTTACCTAAATGTTTCTAGTAACCTGGATTTTTTTCTCAAATGCAAAGATGTCACAAGTTAGCTAGGGACAAATAGAAAATTAAATTAAGGCATAGAAATGAACTCATGCCTAAATATTGGAAATTTCCCCCAGCTGTGGCCTCTGTACAGTTGTGATTGTACTCCTAACTTTTCAATTCTTTTCAATTGCAAATGTAAACTCCCTAGAATAGCAGAGCAGGGAACTATGTGGACCTTAGAAGCCGTTATATTATGCCAAAGCTTAAAATAATGTGGGGTAACATGGGGTAAAAGTAACATGGGGTATGGCTGATTACATCTCCAGAAAGAAAGGTGGGAGGAAGAAAAAGACAAGTTACTTTTCCTGGTGCAGGCTTGCTGTCCTACTATGGTTGGGAAGGAGAAGAGGGAAGGGAATAAGCATTTATATAGCACCTACAGTTCCAGCTGTGTTGAACCCTTTTTGTAAATATTATCTCATCTGATCCTCACAACAATCCTGTGAGGTAGGTGCTATTTTTATCCCCATTTAATGGTTGAAGAAAGTGAGGTAAAGAAAAAAATGTGTCTTGCCCAGGGTCACGCAGCTAGTTAAGTGTCTGGGGCCAGATTTGAACCCAGGTTTTCCTGATTCCAAGCCCTGGGCTCTATTTATTGAAGCACTAGATGCCTATAAGCAGACTATAATACTCCTCTATTTTCAATCTGAGGCAAATAGATGGTGCAGTGGATAGAGTGCTAGACTTGAAGTCAGGAAGACCTCAGAGCTCAAATTCCATCTTAAAGAGTGACTGAGCTACATGACCCCATAGACAAGTCACTGGCAACCTCACCTTCCTTATCTATAAAGTGGGAATAACAATAGATCTACCTCACAGGGCTGTTGGAAGGATCCAATGAGATGACATGTGTAAAGGCCTTTGCAAATCTTAATGTACCATATAAATACTAGTTAATACTATTTTCTTATTGGTGTGAATGTTGCCTTCACAGACACACATCACAATCGTTCTATAGGTTAAAATCTTCCAAGATTTGCTGTCATTGAAAATTTCATCCCCCTGTAGCCAAGCTTTTGTTTCACCCTCTATGCTATCCAGGCTGGTTTTCAAACAGACCTAAAATCTATGTAGAAAGTTATTTCATGGTAAGATAACTTAGAGCTTTCACTCTGCCTTTGAGAACCCAAGCTTGCCTCCAGGCCAAGATGAGACCAATTGCTCAGTCTTAATCTGCAGCATATTAGGCATTTCAGCACAAAGGACAGAGCTGGCCTCCAAGTCAGGAGGACCTGGGTTCATGTCCCTGTTCTGCACTCACTTGTCTCTGTGGTTCTGGGCAAGTCACTTAATCTCTCAGTGGCTTCAGATGGCTTTAAGTTGATAGAGATAACCTGATCTCTATGCTGATAGAGATAAGTTCTTACCTGGAACCCCACGCTGATGAAATCACAGGTCAAGTGGGGGAACGTGGAGAAGCCATCCATAGTTATAGAGGTTAGGAAATCTGTATTTGTTTTTATTTGCTTTTGAGAATTGCTAAATACATAGCTTTTCTGAAAAATTGTCCCCAGACCATTCCCTTTATGCCAGTTTGTAAGTGTTCTTGAAGATTATCATTTCTAAGTGATTGAAAGCATAATCAGTTTATTCAGGTAGAAAGCTTAAGACATACTTCTTCAAGAAGAAATTAATTTTAAGTAAAGGGATGTTCACTGAGAGGGGAAAAAACTATCCTTTCTATTTCTAATAAAGCTTTAATAACCCTGATAATTAAAATAATTTAAAATGAGAATACTTAATTAAAATGTAAAAAGAAGCAAATCATGGGTTCCTTCTTTCCACATTTTAAATATTAATTACTTCAATACATCTTTAAAAGATTCATTATCAGCTATACTTTTTAATTTTATCTTTTCCTAACAAGTTCCTCACAAATTTAATTTTCTGTAAAATTCTTTGGACTCTTTCTTTCCAATGTTGCTATTGCTATGAATTGTAGTTTCATTTCTAGCTGAATCTTATTCAAATGCCCTAACCCACCTTATTTGAGTGGAATTTTACCTTCTGTCTTATCCTACATAAAGTTATACATTAAGACTTATTGGTCTGGATAGTTCCTTCTTTTGTTTGTTCAGTCATTTTTCAGTTGTGTCTGACTCCTCGTGACCCCATTTTGGATTTCTGGGCAAGGATACTGGAGTGATTTGTCATTTCCTCCTCCAGTTCATTTTACAGGTGAGGAAGCTGAGGCAAACAGTTTTAAATGACTTGCCCAGGGTCACACAACCAGTAAGCATCTGAGGACAGATGTGAACTCAGAAAGTTGAGTCTTCCTGACTCCAAACCTGGAGCTCTATGCTCTATGCCACTTGGCTGCCTCTTCTCTGAGGCTTAGTGTATGCTCTTCAAAAGTTGCTAAAACTGAGGAAAACTACCATCTTATAGAATATCTCTAATGACTCACTCTACCTATTGGCCCTCAAATAACAGATCTAAATTCTTTTTAGAAGTCAGTACACAGAAGCTGTACTTGAAATCTTGAGATCTTTTCGAGAGCTTCGTGAGCTTGAATTCCATTGGCAATAGTCTGTGAGAACCTAGGGTACCCTCAGTGCTATGATCATGCATTGAAATAGCACTTTTTTTGGAGGTTTATCAGGAATTTATGAATGAAATTTGTTGCACGAAGTGCCAAAAAGAAAAAAAAATGGAAAATTGATATAAATGGTGTCAAGGGGTCCTTGAAGTACTCATTTGCCTCTACTAGCTACTATTCAGGTGTTACTAGGAAGCAGCTACTGTGTTTCTATAAGATTCTATACTTGCCTTCCAAGTACAATGAACTAGCTGATAAGGGACTAGATTTTAGGATCTCCCATTGTCATGTTTATTTTTCCAAAGAATATAAGTAGCTTTGCAAATAAGACAGACATTTGTCTCCTCTTATGAGATCCTTAGTTTTCTTCCTGCAGAAATATCATAATTACCCTGCTGGTTTTAAAAAGATACACAGGAAACCCATGTGGTGATAACCTTTCAATTCTACCATGAAAAGAAGTCATTTATAACAAATGAAATTCAAGTCAAGTAGTTACCTCTTCCAGCTGGAGCCTTCTCTTCTTCATTCTAGCGAACTCTAGAAACCCACATGTGCAGATATAGGGTTCCTTCATCATTTGAATGACAGCAGTGTGGATTCAAGAAGGCATGTGACAAGTTTTATTCCATTACTGAATTTTTTATATCTGAAATTACTTTTTGCATGGAAATTTTCCAAATACTTCAAAAATGGTTTCTGATGGTGTCTTTTTCCTAGGGCATGTACATTAAATCAACATATGATGGCCTCCATGTAATTACTGGAACTACTGAAAATGTAAGTATTACAGAATATGCCCAAGCCCAGAAGAATTTCTTACCTCTTTTGTTCTTAAATAAATTACTGTGAATTGGAGTCAGCTTTTAAATAATAGGATACGTTAAGAGGCCCAAAAAGTGGTTTAGTTAATTGGTGTTGGTCTCAAGTGCTTTTCAGCTAGTTTTCATTCTAGTTTAAACCTGTTATTTACTTAAATTAAAGCAAACACATTTCTTCCATAGTGTGACTTACCTTAGATGGGTATTATAGATTAGTGTGACTTAGAAAATAATAAAAACTACCTCATTTTTAATTATATAAAATATAAATATTGTAATAAGACAAGTTAGGCAAAAAAAGAATATCAGGCAACTCAAACATCTGAATGCAAACTCAAGAAAATATTGCACAATACATAATAGAAGTGAATCCATAACTAGAAGACAAATGAAAATTTCAAAGGATAGACAATTAAAATCTATTGTCTTCTATATCACTTGAAGAAATAGAATATTGATGGGGTGATGTAACCACTGTAGTACATATTTATTTTTCATCTTTCCATTTTACTCATTTTTAAGGAAGAACTGTCTTTTAGAGTTGTTTTTATTTTTCTCTTAAGACTTAGCTAAATCATAGTAAATATTTATGCAACCAGCTTGAGATATGCATAATAAAATCTCTAGTTAGTACCTTTCCTCAACATTTTCCCTGAATTTCTTTTCTTGAGTTTATAGTCTTATTAAAATTCTATTTATTGCATTATTTTTCTTGTTTTCTACATTTTCATATAATTTTTCAAATATTTCCATTTCTTATCATTCATATGGTGTGTGATATGGTTTTATAGCAATTCAGTTAATGTCTTCAATGTTTTAAACTTGTGTCAATGATTGATAGGTCTCATGAGAGGAAAACTAAATATTTTTTTGAAGGAATCTGTATGATATACTGCCTTTCTAGTTAAATATAAACACTTTTCAAATTCAGAAAGATATTTCAGTTTCTACTCCTTTCTATGCAGGCTCTACAATATCTCTTCTGTTATTTTTTGTGATATTACACAGAAATGAATTTACCTTAATAATGTGTTCCCTCTCCCGCCACCACCCAATTTCTGGGGCCAGAGCTGGATTTTGATTTTACAGCTAAAGCCTTTGGTGTAAGCAACTGAGATCATCTTCTAGGTGAAACTGCTTTATAATAAGTAGTATGAGTATTGCAGTATCTAAATTCTTTGGATAGATCTTATAACCAAGGTAAATAGCTTATGGGGAATTTCATGATATTTATTCTTAATATTTGATGAATTAATATTATTTTCTTTGGAAATGCTTCCCATATCATCAAAACAATAGCTAGCTGTAGACTTCTAGAGGATATCTCACACTAAAATATCTTTTAATAAATATTAACTTTTAAAATTATAGTGCTCACCCACTTTGACTACTAATGCTACTTATATTTTTATTTTTTACTTCATAAAGACTTATTAAGCTAATTCAAGGATTCTTAACCATTTTGTGTCATTGACCCCTTTGGCAGTTTGGTGAAGCCTATAGATACCTTCTCAGAATGAAATTTTTAAAAAATTGAAGGAAACGAAAATTTTCAATCAGAGATTAATGAAAATTTAAATGTATTTTTTTTCCATCCAAGCTCATGGATTGCTCTCCACTGAAATCTATCCACAGGGAAAAGGGCTATGCACCCCAGGTTAAGAACCTCTGTTCTAAAACCTTGTTGTTTAAAGCCAGAGGTTCTTAACCTTTTGTGTGTTGTGGACACTTTTGACACTCTGGTGAAGTTCTCAGAGTAATGTTTTAAATGAATAAAATAAAATATATAGGATTACAAAGGAAACAATTGCATTTAAAATAGTTTTTAAAACATTTTAGTGACCCCAGATTAAGAACTACTGAGCTTATCTAAATAAAAAAATCTGAGTACTGTACCTTGAAGGGTGATAATTTAACCCCATAAGTTAATCTCATTCCATGAAACCTATACAATTGTGAAGTTCATGTGCTAAATTCTGTATTTAATTTCCAGAGCAGGTTCCATGAAACATCTCTAACTAAATTTTAACATTCCTTTCCATCATGAATGAAGGCAATAAACATTATTCTGAGAAAAGGTCCTGAAATTCCACCAGACTAACAAAGAAGTCCATGGCGGGAAATAGGATAAGAACACCTGCTCTGGAGAATTATTGGTGCTATTAGCTCTCTTTTACTTACCCCATCTAAGAATAGAGAGAAAAGTTAAGAGATTGCTGAATCCAGTGGAAATTTTATTTTAATTCATTTGTTTTGGTTTTGTTTGCTAGTATATTAAAAACATTAAAAGTATAAGGAAAAATATGGCTTTAATTAGACATTGAGACAGAAAATGTTATATACTACAAAGTACAGCTTTGAGCTCATCTCAAAGGTAGGGACCTAGGCCTGCCTCTTCATCTTTTAATTTATTTCCTCTAGGTTTTTCAGTCCTGGTATTATTAATGATGCAATAAGTTAGCAATTTAATTATTTAATCTCTGAAGCCTGGGCACTGCTCATGTATGCATATATGCACTTTTGAAAATATTGATTTGCTGAAGTTCACTTGAATTACTTATGCTAAATGACAAGGATCAAAGCATATAAAACACAATGTTTTGAAATATATTTATGTTGCAGTGGAGACTTGGAAGGTTGAATGTATAAGGTTTGTAAACATTAATATGGATTATCATTTTTCCACTAGAAAAGAACACTGAGAAACTTAGTTATCTTTGATAACAAATATTTATCCCTAGTTTAGTATTTTTGCTTCCTGTCCATAATATAAAGTGAATATTTTGATTAGACAGAGTGGAAAAAGTCAATAAAATCATTTTTAAAAGATTGGTATAGATATATAGAGAGAAATATATACTATATAGTCTAATGAAAAGGAGATTTATTTTCATTCTTTTAGCAAGAAAGGAAGGATGATATAGTAAAGAAATCTGGCTGTGGGGTTAGGAAGTCTTGGTTTCAAGTCCTCTCTAACACACACTGTCTATGTGACCCTAGGCAAGTCAGTTGACAACCCATTGCCCCAGGCAACTTTCTAAGACTATATGTTGCAGAAGAGGTGATCATCCAGAGTGGTAGAAAGAGATGCTTCAGGGAAATCACGGGTGTTCTCCAACCTCCTCACAAAAGCTTTTATTTTAATTTGGGGAGAAAGGAAACAAAGAATAACAGTTATGTTATCATTTTTTTTATTTTTAATTCAGTCACCTGCAGATCGATGCAAGAAAATCCATGCTGGTGATGAAGTGATTCAAGTCAATCACCAAACTGTGGTATGTATGATTACGTTAAGTGTCAGTGGGGGAAAATCATTGTAATATTTGCTGAAACATGAAAATAACAAGAGTATGATGGGCTATCAGCTCGTAAGCAAAAAAAAAAAATCAAGTAACTTCTATCAATGGTGGATAGCTACTTTGTTCTTCACAATTGTTTGATGATATACCAAGCATGGATTGCAAAAAAAACATAAAAAATTCTAATGTCTAGAGTCAGACTTGCCAAATCTCTGGTAAGAACTGGAACATGCAGTTTTTAATTGCAATGAAATGGGAGAATAGCAACTGCAAAAGAAATTTTTAAAAAGATGTTTCCTACTATGGCTTTTTATCCTCACCTTTTAGAAGCTAAATGATGACATAGAAAATGTAGGTTTGGTTCATAATAGCTTTAATCCTATGAATGCCTGCTTTAGCATTAACTCATTAATTGTGGTTTTTAATGGGCTTCCAAATGTTATTTATATTTAGCATGCTAGTGCTATTCACGAAAGATTCTGTCTTCAGAGTGTTTTAATACTTAATTTTCTTCAGTTTTTAGAAAATAAAAAAATTGTGATTCCTGACCATGACAGATCTTTTTCATTTGGAATATCCAGTCAATTCAATTTTTCAGGAAAAAAAAAATTAAATGCATCTTAAAATGAGCCACAGCAGGAAGTCAATAACAAGAAGCAAAAATTAAAATAAAAACCCTAGAGTATCAGTTCAGTAATCCTCTCTTGTAAAAATATATTTCTTCATTCCTTGCAAAGATTCCATTTATCAAACCAATCAGCTTTTTAAAGATTATCATAATATTCTGTCATATCTTTTGATATTGAGTGTACTATTGGTATCAGAAATTTACTAGAAGAAAAACTCATTTGGAGGACTAGGAAACTTTTAATCACCATATTATAAGGAAGGGCTGAGGCATAGTTAATATTTCTCAGTAGTTCATATCTCCTGGGTGAACCAACCCATTTAGCTTTCACTTGAGAAACTGAGAGTCTATGTGATGTTGCAAAGGCACCTAGACACTAGTAATTAAAGTCGTGGTATTTTCTTTGATGTGCTCATTATCTAAGTACAGTAAAAGTTAATAAAAGCCTAAAAAGTGAAGTCTGTGGGTGTGAGGAGGGGACTGAATAGCACAGAAGATTGCTGACAGACAAAGCCTTTCACATGGAAATTGCAAATCTTTCAGTGGCTAGAAAACTGTCTCTCTTGCTAATGTAGAAAGTGCCTACACAGACTGGAGCTTCATGTCTTCAGCATTGTGGATGTGAATGCAAGGAGCACTGGGGTAGAAAACAGCCTTCCCAGTAGAATGTCAAGAGCTAGTCCTCAGAGAGACAGCCAAGTACTTTGAGAATTATTCTGCAATCAAACCAGGTATCAGCTTCTGGGATCTTCTTTAGAATGTGGTCAGGATGAGAAAAAGAAGTCCCTTCATGAGTGATTTTCTGCCTTGGTCATTAACTTCAGCTCCTTAATATGCCCATGGTCTCTCTTTTTTTTCAACATATTTTTAACAAATATAAATTCTGTTTGAGTGTGAGTCTAGTGAATGGAATCCAGGAGAATTGAAATTAATAAGGAACAATGCTTGCATTGCCTTTGAAGGTTATAATGGTTATTGTGGTTAATAGTCAGTGAAAGTAGAAGTGCACCGTGTCTTTATCAAATACATGTATGTCTCAGGAATAGCTTCAGTGAATTAGGAAAATCAATGTAGATTGGCCATTTGGAAATAATTCAGTGAAGATTAGATTTTTGATGCACCTGAAATTTTTTACAATGTGTTTGTGAATGTTGGTATATCACAAGAAGCAGAAAGAAAAATCTAGAAAAGATATTTTCTGGAGCTCAGGAGACTTGGGTTCCAGTCCTGGATCTATTGGTTCAATAACGACTCAATCATTAAGTAAAGGATTAAACCTCTCTGGGCCTCAGGTTGCTCATTTGATACCCTACCTCTGATTGGGGGAATAAAGTCAAGAAAGGATAAATTTGAGAAGGCAGGCAAAAACAAAGAGTCTTTAGAAAAAAAAGGAGAGGAGAAAAAAATTAAATGGAATCTGGGAAATGAACTTACCTGGGGAAATTATTCATCAAAGGGTAATAGCTTTGAAGCCAAGAAGGACATTACATATCATTTGGTCCAACCTCCAACCCCTTCATTTGGCAGATGAAGGTACTCAGACCCAGAGAAATTAAGCATCTTGCTCAAGGTGACACAGATAATAAGAGGAAGACCTTGGATTTGAACTCAGGTCCTATGACTCCAATTCTAACCTTCTTTCTATTGCACCACATAGTCTTTGACATGTGACTGATGAATGATGTTGCCATTTGACTCCCGATTTTAGCAGCAACATCTCTCCCAAAAGTTCTTCAACTGCTCTTACCCACCAACCTTAATCCTACCCTCAATGGGGACAGAGACAGATGTGGTCTATTGTGCTTAGGAAATTGCTTGGGAAAGCCAAAACTTAGCTCTGTATCACAGAGGAAAAATACATTATTTTGAAAATATATGAAATTTCTTGGATATAGACATGCTAGCAAAAGTACTACATTCCTTAATGTTAATTAATGTGACTAATCTAAGCTGAGAAAATTGATAATGTTTATTTTGCAATTTATATATAGCCAACTCTCACATTCCTAGCTTTTCCCCTGAAGATCACTTTGCTATCTTACTTCTAAATTGTAAGCTCCATGAGAGCAGGGGCTATGTCTTTAAATTTTCTATCTCTCCCTACAAAATGTTCTCTCCGTAGGTGCTTAATAATATAAGAAATTGAATTGTTGAATGACTGCCTATGTTTTGCTTTTTATAAAGTTTATAGATGCCTCCTACATTGTGCAAGGACAAAAGGAAAGTGAAATTTTGAATATTGATTTTGATCCTCTGTTGCGGTTCTGATGAAAGAAATGACTGAGACTCTTAGTTAAAATGAAGTTGTTAAGTTATGTTTTGCAGTTATCTTTTCTGTTCCTTTGTCTCTTTCTAATGGATAGTAGAGTTGTCTTTATTTTTGGATAAAATATTTATATTAAATTACAATCTATTAAAAATTGAAATGCACATTTAATCCTACTTCTTTATAACTATTAATACGTTGAGCATAATATTGAAATCTTCTCTTTGTTATTATGCCCTAGCTTTAAAAGAACAATGTTAATCTTTCAGAAAAACAAGCCTCTATAGATGCTAAATCACTGTGTAAAATGTGGGTTTTTAATTCTTTTAAAACATACTATGAAGGGATATGACCTAATGTTTCAACCCGAAGTCTGAGAAAGTCATATGAACCAGAGAATGATTTAAAATCAATTTTTGGAGCTGCTAGAAGAGTAACTGAATTGTCCGGCAGAATTATTTGCTTCTAGTTTTGGCTTCTTTTTTAAACTTAAACCTTCTTCTTTGAAATGAAATCATAAAATTTAAATCTTTTTTATTCTTCTTTTCAAAGTTAAATTTGATTTTTGAGTTTTCAGAGCAGCAGTTTCACACACATAGAAAGCTGTTACTGCCCCAGGTAAGAGGAAGAAAAAAAGTATGTGTAAACAGCCAGTCCAAGGAGATCAGAACCCCACTTTACATCTCTGGCAAGAAGACAGTTCCTCATGCACTACTGGCATTCCTAAAACTCTGCCCACTCAGTCTCGTACTGTAGGAAACTATCACTACACCATAGTTCAGAGCAGCTGCCCTAAGTGCATTTGCAGAGGTTTTTCAGTTGATTAGAATATTTATAGATAATAAAATTCTTTGGGAGAATATTCTATAAGCAAGAATCTATACATTTCCAAGTTGTCAATGACATTCATATTCTGTTTGTTTGTTTTTTACTGGGAATTCTGTCCGCATACTTCCTTAACTAAATCAAAAGTTCTGAAAATTGTATTTTTACACTATTGAGTCCTAATAGCACTCAATGTATACACACATGTGCACATGTCTATGTTTATATACATATGTACATATATATGTGTGTATGTGTGTATATATATGTATATATATATACATATATATGTATGTATACACACACACACATAGGAAGCCATCTAGCATCCAGGTAACTACTTTACTGGAAGGACTGATGCTTCATCTAAGAATTAACAATGCTTGGCTCCCAATGAATTGAGAGTAGGTAGTCAAGGACTTTCAAAAACATGCCAGCAGCATTTGGACTACAGTATGCCATTAGTTAAATGAGAAGAAATTTCAATTTCTTCTCTTTGATTCTCCTTTGTCCAGCTCCTTGAAAGATTAGCCCCAGGAGTGGGGAGGATAAAGATGAAGATGACAGGGGGCCGAGCAGAGACTAATGTGGGAAGGTAGGGTCAGAGCAGTTTCTTCTTGGAAAACTCATTTCTACTTCAATAATTGAAAACTACTTTCAAATTCCTTTAGATTATTACTATGTATCTGATAGAGGTTTTTAAATAATAGACATTCTTTTTTTAGCAATGGTTTACATTTAACATAGTATTTTGAAGGTATTATGTGAAAAGGGGTAATTTTGGGGACAAGAAGCTGGTATATGTTTAACACAGCTACACTTGCTCAGGATCCTATTTATTCCTTTTTATCTCATCATCTATGGTACTGTATGATTCAGTTGCTGTGAAATTATTAGATGAAATCCTTCTGAGGAGCCCCCTTAGAGAGGAGGAATTCATAGCAACTAGAGACCATGAATGTCTGAAGGTCTAATATTATTCCCCTATTAACTGTTTAGACTGTATGCAAATCCCTGACTTTTAATTTGTAGGTACTCATAAAATTTTAACATGTATTATTAGTAGTATATTGATTCCTTATATTAGGTTCTCCAGAGTATAATGCATGTTATATTTAAAACAGTTCTTTAAGCTTAATAGTGTATTAATTACATGATGTGTTAATTTATATAACCTAATGATTAACATAAATTAGAACTGGTTTTTTGGAGGGGAGAAAACAGGGTAATTGGGTTAAATGACTTGCCCAAGGTCACACAGCTAGTAAGTGTGTCAAATGTCTGAGGCTGGATTTGAACTCAGGTCCTCCAGACTCCAGTGTCAGTGCTCTACTCTGCACCACTTAGCTTCCTCTAGAACTGTTTTAAAAGGTGACCACTCAGGGGGCGGAGCCAAGATGGCAGCTGGAAAGCAGGGACTAGCATGAGCTCCCCTCCAAGTCCTTCCAAAAACCTATAAATATTGGCTCTGAACCAATTCTAGAACTGCAGAACCCACAAAACAGCAGAGAGAATCAGGGCTCCAGCCCAGGACAGCCTGGATGGTCTCTGGGTAAGGTCTATCCCACATGGACCTGAGAGTGGAGTGGAGCAGAGCAGAGCAGAGCCCAGCATGGGCGGCGCAGACCAACCAGACCAGGAGCAGGGCAGAGCATGCCCTAGCACCTGAATCAGTGAGCTGTGGCAGTTACCAGACTTCTCAACCCATAAACACCAGGACAACAGAGAAGGTTAGTGGGAAAAGCTTCTGGGGACAGGGAGTTTGCGGTTCAGCCACCACCCTGGGGGCAGTGGAGGTGGGGCAGCTACAGAACTGCAGCTATAGTTGCTTCTGGCCCCAGGCCCACCTGGTGGGAGGAATTAAGTGGCAGATCAGAGCAGGAGTGAAGAGCCTGCTGAAGAGCTAAGTTGAGTCCAGGTTGGGGGTTCTCGGGGAAGGAGGAGAGCTGGTGTGGCAGGGCTGGTGCATACCCCCAGGCTTGGAACATAGAACTCTTCACTCTACAAGCAGTCATACACCACTGAAAAACTCAAGGGTCAAGTAAGTTGGCTGGGAACATGGCCAGGCAGCAAAAACGCACCCAGATTCACTCTCAGACTCTGGAATCTTTCTTTGGTGACAAAGAAGACCAAAACATACAGCCAGAAGAAATCAACAAAGTCAAAGAGCCTACAACAAAAGCCTCCAAGAAAAACATGAACTGGTCTCAGGCCATGGAAAAGCTCAAAAAGGATTTGGAAAAGCAAGTTAGAGAAGT
>CM053622.1:469469134-469586855 GCA_028646595.1 Phalanger gymnotis | reverse complement strand
TGGAGGTAATCAAAAACACTTTCGAAAAGGGACAGGGTCAAAGGAGAAAATTCAATAAAGGGGGATAGGTTAGGAAGAAGGAAAATATAGTAAGTCTTTCACAACATGAGTATTATGGAAGGGTTATACATAATGATACACATGTGGCCCATGTTGAATTGCTTGACTTCTTAGGGAGGGAAGGTGGGTGGGAAAGGAAGAGGGAAGAGAATTTGGAACTCAAAGTGTTAAAAACACATGTTCAAAAACAAAAAAAAAGTTTTTTGCATGCAACTAGAAAATAAGATACACAGGCAATGGGGCATAGAAATTTATCTTGCCCTACAAGAAAGGAAGGGAAAAGGGCATGGGAGGGGAGTGGGGTGACAGAAAGGAGGGCAGACTGGGGAACAGGGCAACCAGAATATATGCCATCTTGGAGTGGGGGCAAGGGTAGAAATGGGGAGAAAATTTGTAATTCAAACTCTTGTGAAAATCAATGCTGAAAACTAAAAAAAAAAGGTGACCACTCATTATATTCTGATGATCCTAATATAATAAAATGGTTTACACAGAAAATGTTATAGTCTCTATTCTAATACTTGAAATGTGCTTTATAGTCTAGTATAATGATTTTATTAGAATAGTTTCCAGATAAGAGTAATTACTTCTTTTAAGTGTTGCTCAGGATCTTAAGGACTACATACATGCTAATTTATTAAAATATATAGCTATAGGTATACCTCCAGTATTGCCCTTTTCCAAACAAAAAGTGAAAGGAATAAAAACAGATCATGTAGGAGTAACAGAATTAGGACAGAAGACAAGCAATTAATAGATAGTATTAACTGTCTGGAATGAAAAATGAAAAAATTATTTAAATATACATAAACTTATTTAGAGCATTATAAAAAAGAAGTGAATTTAGTAAACAATGACAGTTACTGTGGGTTCTTTTTAATTGCCTATGAGTCAACATTAGTTCCTATCTATCAACATGACCACTGCAATTAGTATGGTGAGGGGAATTTTTCCATATGGCAATCAGTCACAGATTCCTCCTTACGTTTTATCTTTTTCTCCCTGTCTTCCTTCTTACAAATCATGTTGTGGCTTTCTTTTTATTTTTTTTAATTATTTAATCATTGGACATGGCAATATATCTTCATCTCCAGGCTGAATGAAGATGTGAAAATAAAGATTTCTAAGAATAATTTCATTTTAGTCTGTGAAATTATTTGTAGCTCTGCAGCAATCTATTGACTGTTACTGTTTCTTTAAGAAACATTCTGTGAATCTGACAAAGTGCATCTTTGTTTTGTCTTTTTTTTTAACAAAGATACTTATTGCTTCATGACTCACATTTTTCAGATGCTTGCACCTCTGTTCATCGCCTGACTTCATTCTAACAGTAACTCGACTTTTTGTATTTTGGCAAAATTATAAAATGTTAACTATGACAATTCTTGAATATGAGTTTTGATTTTTACAAATATTTAAATTTTCTTTGTTTCTAGATTATGTTGAAGCATAATTCTTATATAGAAATATATGTGTAAATGTATGTTTGTATGTTCTGTTCTTTCTCAGAATTGCTAAACGGAACGTCTTCATATGAACTTATTTTGTTTCTGTCCTTGGGGTCAGGGTTAGGGAAGATTAAAACAATACATGAGCAAATACATGTACTTCTTCCAGGTATAAACTTAATCATGAAATCAAAAAATGAAATTTGATATTATAAATTGCACACAAGAACAGTAATGTTAAAATTTTTATATTGAGCAAATTTAATTAATGGAGGTTTTAGTTACCAACCTGATTTATTTTCATTCTTGAGGGGAAAAATTACTGGGGGAATATGTCTTAATATAGATTAGGTGCACCTTTGTGAAAGGGACAGCTATTGTTTTCCCTGGTACTATGAAAGTTAAATGCAGAGAGCTCTTTGAGTCAGTCAAGTTTTGAACACCTTCTAGTGTGGTGCTGCTACACTCCTTAAAAGAATCTTCCATCCTCCAATTTAAGGTAACCTGTGCCTTTGAGGAATCAGTACATGTTATAAATGTCCAGGTAATGAAACCAAAATAGGTTTTAAGCTTTAAGAGTATATTACAGGGGCAGCTAGGTGGTGCAGTGAGTAGAGCACTGGCCCCGGAGTCAGGAGGACATGAGTTCAAATCTGGCCTCAGACACTTGAGACATTTACTAGCTATGTGACTTTGGGCAAGTCTCTTAACCCCAATTGCTTTGCCTTCCCCCCTCTAGAAAATAAAAAATAAAAAAGAGTATATTACTCATTTATACCATGAGGCCAATGATAGGCACAGACACTCATGTATATGTACATATGTATATATGTGTATGCATACATAACACATATATATGTGTACTATAGAGAAAGCTGTATATGTGTGTGCATATGTCATGAATTGTACACACACACACGCACAAACACACGTACATACTACCATATTTAAAACAGCAGTAGAAAGTGATATCCCCATACTGGCCTTACTGAGTCTATATGTTAACTTATTGAGAGAGGCAGCCATGTTAACAAGCCAAAGAAATCTATTAGGAGCATGGGTTATACCTATTGGAGATGAAGGTTAGACTATTGAAGGTCTGTCACTGTTTGCTGTGACCTGGGTGATTTAAGGAAGTATGAGGACAACAATAATGGTCAGTAGCTCAGCCTTCATTCAGTTTCTGCTTATGAAATCCATCAGATAGTGCCTATTCAGATGCTGGGACATTTGATAGCATGGAAAGAACTCAACAGAAGGTTAACAGTAAGTGAAAAAAGCAGTGGCTTGCCACAATAATCATTCTGCATACAACTGGGGCAATACACTTGACTCTCTTGTGTATGTACGTATATTCAACCATTAGCAGTAGGAGATTATGATGTGTTCCATTAAAGTAACTTAACTCTTTCTTTCCCTACTCATTTGTCTCTCAGGATATAAAAGACTGAAGCAAATTCATATAAATTCAGAATCATGACTTAAAGTAAACTGTACACTTGGGTCAAATAAAATAACAGCTGCTGGGAAGGGCCCAAACTGACTTACCTCAATCGGTGTTCTTTTGAGTTGGAGTGCATATATTAGAGTAGCTAGTTTACTTTTGGTGTGGGGTCTTTTTTCTACTACAAAGGAAATGAAATGATTCATTCTTATTTTTATTGCTTTTACATAAATGGTTTTATAATCTTTTCTCAAGGAAATCTTATTTTAGTCTTCTGCTTTGTTGAAATATCAATATTAAACTTTTCTTCGTGCGAGTGAACCACGGATGATTTCTGGCTAATCTTAATTACATAGTTTCATGTTATGGTAGAAATTAAAATTCCAGCTCTTTGGTAGAATGAGTATTCTTCGAAGAGTATTCTTTGATACATTTGACACATGCATAATTCATGACTTACCTCTTTCATTGCAATGAATGAATGATTGTAGAAGGGGCCAGATGAGGGTTCTTCCAAATGTACTGTAGTTTAATATTGTAAACCTTGTTCATTAATATTGTACTAAAGGAAAAAAATTAGGCAAATTTCTTACACCAGGAATGCTGACTAAAGTCTTGAAAGTATAAATCATTAAGCATTGCTGGGTCTTTTGTATTAATAACTTCTTCAGAAGGCAAAAGTGTATTATAATTTGTTAGTTTTACGTTGAAATTTGCATGAAATTTTCTACACATCAGCTTGTATCAACCAGTTAAAATGTGATGAGGAGGGTATGCATTAGGAGGGAAATGTTTCTATCACACATTTTAAAATTATCTTTGTAATGTTGCAAAGGAACAGAACTCTGCGGAGAATATGTCTTCATTTAGAACATCTGCTACAAGCACCATTTACTAGTTTTAGTGGAAGGGTTTTATGTTCAATTGAGTTTTTTCATGATTTTCAAAAGGATCAGGAGGATATTCTTCCAGAGATGAATAATACCAACACAGATGGCAAGATACATCCCTTGGAAAAGTCTGCCTTTTTAAAATTTCACTTCCCAGCATATTTTAACTTCACGTTGACTATAACTTCTATTGTAGGTGTATTATGTATATCTTTCTAGCTACATTGATGGCAAATTTTACTCTCTACCTTGTTGACCAGAGGGAGGATCTATAATTTTCCATATGTGGACAGAGAATGTCATGCTGCCTATCATAATTCTCTCACATGTATCATAACCCTCAAAAGGAGTAGGTGAGGATAGAATCCCAGAGTGAGCCAGACAGAGCTTAGTTTCTTCTGTTCGTGACCCCACAGGGGATATTATGGTACTTTCTACACTCAAAGGGGGTATGTTGAGCCTTATATAGATAACAGAATTAAGGAGTTAGATATAGGCATCATATTCACCACTTCCTTCTAGGAGCCTCCATTCTTGAAGCACATACTATAAAAACAATAGTAAACTCGGAGAAGAATTGAAGAAATGTACCTTCCTCTCTTCTTTGCGGAGGCCAGGAGCTGTGGATGTAGAATATTTAATAAACTGTAGTATATGGTTGATATGTTGGCTGGTTTTGCAGAATTCCTTTTTTTTAATTAATCCTTTGTTAAAAGGGATAGTTCATAGGGAAGTTGGGATAGGTACATATTATAAATGAAAGTGATGTCAAAACAAAAGCCATATATAAAAAAATAAGATTTTTAAATGATGTTGGGAACGGTCATGATAAACTATATATATATATATATATATATATATATATATATATGTAAACTAGACATGATAAACTATATAGTCTGTCGTTCAAGGATCAACATAGCTTATTTGGGGAGGTTCATCACCAGAGTGGCCACAGTGTGATTAATTTCTTGGTCACAACTATATTAAAGAGCATCTACTAAATCACAGAGATGGTACCATCTTTATTAGTAGAGGGAGTACTTACAGCAAAGAAATTATAGGTATATTTCCAGTATTTAATCATTTTTAGGTCAAAGAGTTCTTTATGCTCATTCAAAAATCTCTATTCCTTCAGTCTGTCTGTTTTGTGTTATTTAGCCCTCGATAAAGAACAAACCATGGTTAATTCCCATCTCATAATTTAATTCATTTGAAGGCATTATTAGTTGACTGCCTCTTTTCTAGGATGAGTACTCCTTTTTCGTTCTGCCAGGCCACGTCATGTTGGAAGACCATTGAACTTAGAGTCAAAAGTCTAGCTTTGAGTCTTGGCTGTTTATCTACTTCCTTTTCAGTCTTGGGCAAATCATTTGGCTTCAGTCTCATCATCTGTAAAACAGGGATTGCTCAGTCCTCCTCTAACTCTAAATCCAATTACCTGTTTAATATCCCCTTAATTAGTATTTTCATTCTCCCTAGAACAACTGTAGATTTTCCACATCCCTCTTAATGGTGACCTCGATTGTAGACCATGCTTTTAAGATCACAATTAATGCTGTGTGAAAAGGGACAGCATTACTTTCTCTGCCCTGTGTGGCCAATTTACTTTGAGCTCTCTGTCTTTAGTTTCTTTAGCTTTCAGTTGGTATTGCAGTAAGATATTATTAGCTCATTTTCAACTTGTGCTCTGCTATGACACCCCACAGACTTTTTCTATCATATTTTTAATTCATTCTTTTTCCTTCTTGTACTTGGGTGGGGCCCGCCCAAAGCAAAATGTTGCTGCTTCTCCTGCCACATGATACTCCATTATCCTTCAGCAATTTCGTTTTCCCTGAATATTAACAGCAGCTGATGGGCAGGTATAGCATTAGCCCAAGTGTTGTTGAACTTTTTCTGAGGGAATCCATATGTGAATCCTGACTTTTGCGTAACTAGAGATGTTAAAACTGAAGAAAGGTAACAGTAAGTAACTCAAAGAAGTACACTGCATTCATTTCTATAAGAGGCCAAGTATAGCCTTGTATAAATTAAATGAAGGTTGTTCTTCCAGGGAGAGGAATAGGTGAAAGAGCTTAAAGGAAATCTATGTACTAAAGCTTATGACAGAAGATGAAGAATTCCTGGACAAAATAGAAAAAAAAATTAATCCATGAAGGAAGTCAGGAAACATAAAATGTGGGAAGTGTAGGAAAATAAACTTTGAATCACTGTAACTCTATTACATATGTTTTGCTTTTGCCCTAGCAAGTAGATCTAGATGTTCTGGGAAAGAATCAGAAATCCATACTTTATGGAAACGTAAGGTGAACCCACAGATACTGGAAGGTTCAGGGAAACCTATTAGTGGCCTAAATAAAAAGACACTTAATGGCCCTCAGTAGCTCCTGCTGGGCAACATGACCATGTACATAAGTACACCAGTGGGTGTTCTGTCTTCCTGGTGATTATATTTAAAACATGACAAAGAACCCCTAAAAATTAACAAATCTACTTACCTCTACCTGCTTTTAGTGATTCATGAATCTGCCAATTTTTTTAAGATGATAGAAAGGGTCTTTCAAGTCCTAGGAAGAAAAATTAAGGGCTTGAGTTCGCACATTGTGCTATTGTTACATCTTTTAGTTGAAGGCTGGCATTTCGGAAAAGAAGGGATTATGTACCAACAGATAATCTTATTTGACAATCCTCTATTAATATTAAGTGAAATAGGAAATAAGGACACAGGTGCTCACCAAAGGTATTTGTCCCAGTCTTGAAGAGAGTCCAAATTGTAGAAGAGAAGGTCCCCAGAGATTTTGATGTCTCTAAGTTTCCGTTTGTGCATGACTGGGTATGCATGACCACCAATCCTTCCTGAAATATGACAGACTCCTTAAGGAGATTCCCTAAAAGCTGAGTAACTTCTATTATGGAGATTTCAATTTAATAGCATAAAAGACTTCATAACAATTAAAGCTATCTGAAAATAGAATCATTTTCTTCATTAGGTAGCAAGTTTTATAAGTTTTTGGAGGGGCAGAGTTAGTTAAGGTGTTTGAAAGAACCAAGATTGCTCATGTGTAGAGGTGACTGCTGTGTTCGGTAGAATTTTTTTACCAGATGATTTCCAGAGCTCCTTTCAACTCTGAGATACTGTTCTTTGACTCTATAAGTGATATGAAATATGATCAATTGGCAGGTGACAGTGATTTTGATCTTCCTAAACATATATATTAAATCATGGAGTATGTAAATAGTGTTATATTTTACTAAACTTGTAAGACAGTGACATATTTTGTATGAGTTAGTATATTCAGGTGATTCTGACCAAACCAGTAGACCCATAACTTAATTTAAATAAGTAGATGAAAGCTGGAACTCCCCAAACAAATTTGTTTCAGATAGTCTCAAAAAGAAAAGTCTTGTCACTGTAAAAAATACTACCTCTCCATTTGTTAAACTTGCTTCCTTCTATGAACACATATTCTTTGAATCCATCCAATGTCTATTCACCTGTCATAATCACATTACTAAACTTTCTTGTCAGAAGGCACCAAGGGAAAAATCCTTTTGATGAAGCCATAGTTGTACTTAGCAATTACCAATTCTGCAAGCCTTCATAAAATGCATGTTCTAGAATTTTGTCAGGAAAAGAAACCAACCTCACTTAGTTCCTTCATATGGTCTCTCCAAGATATAATAGTGGCTCAGTTCTGGGCCTGGGGACTTGAAATCAAGCTGGTCAGTCAGGTACCTTCTTATTGGCTCCTTGCTTATCTTGTATTTCAGCTCTTAAGTAACCATTTCTGTTTTGATCCTTCCTGTCTAGTGTATATACTAATGGCTGGATTATCTAATAGTAATCAAGAACCCAGCCAGGCTTTCCATGGATTCCACCACACTTTTGTTAAGTCACCAACTCTCCTTGAAACCTGCCTCCTTTTTTCCCACCTTTTAAAAGGATATTAAGGTAGAAAGAACACTTTATCTGGAGTTGGGACCTGAGTTCAACCTCTAGTTCTGCTACTTAATACAATATTGCACAAGTAATTTAACTTTATAGACCTCAGTTTCCACATTTGTAAAATCAAACGATTGAACTAGAAATTCTCTAAGATTTTCCAGTGATTATGCCCCTCTCTCAGAGTTTCCACTTTTCATCACATGACATTTAAAAAACTTGCTTCCTCCATATATTAATTCCCTTTTGGGTGCATAGGATCAATTACTAAACATTTACTGGTTACCTACCAAGTAACTGTCTTCTGTTCCTTTCTTTTTTATATCTCTAGCACTTAGAATAGTGCTGGATACATAGTACCTTCAAGACTTATCAAATAGTAGGTGCTTAATAAATGCTCATTGACTGGCTGCTTAACTGCCTGGTTAGGTCTACAATTCTCAGTTACTACAAATGCCTGTTAGTTAAACGCATTTTTTCAGTTTTTGACATTCCCTTTCCTTGCTCGTTTCTGCAGAGCAGAGCATATCAAATCTCCTGAGCTAGCAGAGCATTTTTAGAATTGGAAAGGATCTTTCTATAACATTGGTTCTTAAACTGGAGTCTATGGACCATGCTCCCCAAGAGGACCATGGATAGATTTCAGAGTATCCCTGAATGTGGATGGGAAAAAATACATCTTTATTTTCACTGACCTCTAACTAAAAATTAGCATTCCCTTCCACTGACAATATAGGCAACAAATATTGTTCTGATAAGGATCTATAGATTTTATCATACTGACATAGGGGTCAGTGACACAATGATAAGATGGAGAAGTCCAGTTACGAAATATCTAATTTGACCTCTGGAATTTTATAGATGAGCAAACTGGGAGCTTAAAAGTCTCCCTCTCTTTTGGGATTCAAATCTTTGGGCCTACATTTACACGTGTCTATTTTCTGACAACTTTCCTCCATTATTATCAAAGAAAATATTTAGTCAGTTCCTGTCGTTTGTATTTTCCCACGGCTGACTTGTTACTTAATGTCATGCTCTCCATCTTCCTGGAATAGCCTCCCACATCCCACATACTGAATCACCTTCCTCCTCTCACCAAGACTCTCTTCGTAATCCACCTCATGTCCTTTTTAGATGAGCATAATGAGAATTGCATTATTTCCAATGGAACCCAAGAGAGTTAGAAATTTTCCTTCCCTATGGGCTCTACTCTAGAGCTCTGTCTAAAAAGAATAGAAATTCAACATGGGGCAAAGGGAGAAAAAAATTAATGGTAAATTATACTGCCTATCATTTTGTTATGCAAATGAGGTTATTAAATGCTTTTGCCAACCATAAAGTACTATGTCATTCTTTAATTAGTAAGATATTATAGGAGGGATTCCCACTCTTTAAAAAGTTGAAGTAGCCAATTCTTTGATTTTAGGATGCGATTTATGTACAATTGAATTGAAGTCACCTAATACCAATCTTAAAAATATGACACCTCTAGAGATTACTAGAGATACGTTGGGATTTTGCAAGAACAATCCAGTCCTAATGGGCGACTGTAGTAAATGTTGTTTACCTTTATTCTCTAGCTCATAAAGAGAAGCTATAATTTTTGTGAGTTTAAAGTTATTTGAATTTTGAGGGTCTTCCAGATCAGCTGTGAGGAAGAGGAGCAAGTGATTTTATTGAAATAGAATACAGCTGAAAAGAATGAAGCACAGTTGGAGTCATTCAAAAGAAAAAGAAGGGCCCAACGTGTATGGAATTGGACATCATGGGATATGGAGGAAAAAATGTTAGTAGACTAGCATGTCAAAAACATAGGCTTACTAATATTCTTCCCTCCTAAGGAATTTCCTAGAATATTTAGAAATTTTTTTTCTCTTTTGGCTCCTATATGAAGCATTTAATGGAACTATTGTCCTCCTATCTGTTTTTAACTCTGAGAAACCTTTGAAGCTCTACTTAGTTCTGGACGCTCAGGAGAGCTCATGGTGGCCATCAAGAGTTGCAACTGAATTTTTTGTCAGATCATTAAAAATGTATTTTGATGCCTTCCTGATATATCTGACAGCCCTAAGTCATGAATTTCAGGCCTGATTAGTACATTAATTTTAAAAATCTATCTCCAAACAGTGAATTTGTGCTCTTATATATAATCCTTCTGTCTCACATATTTTCCCTCCTTTAGCATTCTAAATAATAATAATAATGACAAGGAGCTAACATTTATGTGGTGACTACTGTGTGTCAGGAACTGTGCTAAGCACTTTACAGTTATTATCCTCACGACAAATCCTGAGATAGATGCTATTATTATCCCCATTTTAAAGAGAAGAAACTGAGGCAAATGGGATAAGTGACTTGCTCAGGGTCACACAGTTAGTGTTGGAGCTCTGATTTGAACACAAGTCTTCCTGACTCCAGCTCTGCCTGACTACTATACTATACTATATCTACTATGCCACCTAGTTGCTTCAGAGAATTTGGCTTTCTGTTTCTGTACTTTTTACTGAACTTTCCCATCATTTAACAAACTATACTAATTAGTTACTTCTTCGCATGGATAAATTTCCAGCTAATGTATTTCTGTTCTTGGGACAGGTCCTAGTTCTTGTTTCTGCTTGGTTTAAAATGTTGTTTAGCTATTGGCAAGGGTTCAAGGAAGGTTGTAGAGAGCTACTTGATGCGATTACTATTTAATGTTTGGAGATCCTCAGATCCACTGATTTACTTAGAATTAAATAACCACTCTCATTGCTAATCTTCCAAACATCAGAATGTAGCATTGGTGTTGTCAGGACCAGTTACTGAGGGTATAACATAATGACAGTAAAGACAAAAGAATTCTAGGTGGGAAGATTTAGAATCAAGATCTAATTTCAAATGGAATAACATGTCACATTCTCAATCTCTATCTGCATAAATTGTTCATTTAAATCAGCTGAGAAAAAGAGGTAAAGAATATTGTATTGCCTATTATTTCTAGTGCACTTTTCTTAGGATTCTACTACCTGAAATGATGATGTTTGTTTTAACCAAACCAATGGCATGGATGACTAAAGAAGTTAAGGGAAGAAGCTAATGCCATTTTTGTCTTTCATATCTGATATTCCTTCCCCCCTTTATTTGCTTACACGTGTAATCATATAAAACATTTCCATATTAGTCATTTTGTACAAGAAGACTCAAATAAAAAAAGAATGAAAGTAAGTAAAAAAATAGCATGCTTCAGTCTGTATTCAGACGGTATCAGTTCTTTCACTGGAGGCGGGTAGCATACTTCATCGTGAGTCCTTTGGGATCGTCTTGGATCGTTGTATTGCTGAGAATAGCTAAGTCATTCACAAGTAATCATCATACAATATCGTGGTTACTGCGTATAATGTTCTGATTCTGCTCACTTCACTTTGCATCAGTTAACGTAAGTCTTTCCAGTTTTTTTTCTTCTGAAATCATCCTGCTTATCATTTCTTATAGCACAACAATATCCTTTCACAATCATATATCACAGCTTGTCTAGGGCTATTTCCCAATTGACAGGCATCCTCTCAATTTCTAATTCTTAGCCACCACAAAAAGAGCAGCTATAAATATTTTTGTACAGGTGGGTCCTTTTCCCTTTTTTAATATATCTTGGGGATACAGACCTAGCAGAGGTATTGCTATGCACCATTTTATAGCCCTTTAGTTATAGTTCCAAATTGTTCTCCTGAATGATTGGATGAGTTTATAACTCCACCAACAATGCATTAGTGTCTCAGTTTTCCCACATCTTCTCCAACATTTGTCATTTTTCTTTTTTGTCATATCAGCCAATCTGATAGGTATGAGGCGGTACCTCAGAGTTGCTTAAATTTGCACTTCTCTGATCAGTAATGATTTAGAGTATTTTTCATATGTTCTTTATCTGAAAACTGCCTGTTCATATCTTTTGACCATTTATCAGTTGGGGCATGACTTGTATTTTTATAAATTTGACTCAATTCTCTATGCATTTGAGAAATTAGGCTTTTATCAAAGATTACTGTTGCAAGAAAATTTTCCCCAGTTTTCTGCTTTCTTTCAATTTTTGTTTCTTTGACTTTGTTTATGCAAAAACTTTCTAATTTCATATAATCAAGATTTTCTATTTTTTCATTTTGTAATGCTCTCAATACTTTCTTTGGTTCTAAATTCTTCTCTTATCAATACATCTGACAAATAATCTTTTCCATACTCTCCTAATTTAAAGCTTGTGACTTTTAAAATATCAATGTATCATTAGCTATTGAAAATGGAAACACTGAAAGAATATGCAGCCATCTAGAGTTGCCCATATTACAGTGTCTGCATTTTATGCTTAAATAACTCTTTGAATAAAATAGTAGCTTATTAAAATCATTGCTATTGTTTGTCTTTTAGAGACAATTCTTGCTTAGGGATATTTTCTATTTCTCCGAGTTGGAACTCAATAGTCCAGTTGCTTCATCATCTGTGCTGCCTAAGTAGCTTTCCTTTGTAGGAAGGACAGACATTGGAATGCAAATTCGTGTCGTATTTTCTTCTTCCAGTGCAGAAATGTTTCTATGACATCCTGTATCAGTGTATGCCCTTGCAGAGAATTCCTTCTTACAGTATAGTAAGGCCTTTTCCCAGCTCCATCACTGTAGGTGATACTTATTAATTGAATTCTCAAATGAGTTCATATGTTGGAAAATACTTTGGGAAGAATGCAAAGCTTTTGGCAAACATTTAGTGGAATCATCATCACCACGGAGCCTTGGATTGCTCAGCTCTTCTTGTTGTTGTCATTGTGGTTGTTGTCATCGTTTTAGTTGTGTTCAACTCTTTGTGACCCTGTTTGGGATTTTCTTGGCAAAGATACCGGAGTGGTTTGCCTTTTCCTTCTCCAGCTCATTTTACAGATAAGCAAACTGAGGCAAACTGGGCTAAGTGAATTGCCCAGGGTCACTCAGCTAGTGTCTGAGGCCAGATTTGAACTCAGAAAGAGGAATCTTCCTGACTTCAGGTCTGGCACTCTATCCATTGCACCACTCACCTATCTCTATTTGGGATTTAAATTTAGACCTTGAAGGAACCTAGTCCAACACCCCATTTTATAATTCAGAAAACTGAGATCCAAAGACATAATAGCACTTATACATAGTCACACAGCTAATAAGTGGCAGAGGTGGGAATGAAATTCAGCTATTCTGATTCTAAATCCAAAACTCTCCTTTGACCATCCCTTTTTGGAATCCAAATTCCTCACCTTCATCCTCTTATCTCTCCTCCCAATTCAAAGGTAATTGGGATTTATAGAACATTCTTCTATTTACATTTAATTCAACTATAAAATGTGGTTCCACCTTATCCCCTATCCCTTTATCAATTATCCCCTTCATATTTCTGTCTTTTAAGAATAGTTCTAAACTGAAATCAAGTTATATCCATCAATAAATATTTATTAAGCACCTTCTACATAAGAAGAAACTACCAAAAACCCACCATGCTGTCCTGCATCATCCTAAACTAAATCCTTCCTAAGCCACTTCCTCATCACAACTTCTGAGTGTTCTATGTTGCTTTTGTTCTATGTTGCTTTTGTTGGAAGAAACCAGCCAACCTAAGAAGGGGCAAATGGTCCCTCCTTATATGCAGCTAACTAACAGAAAACTTATTTTATTTTCCTGAGGAGTAGGAAGAAATTAGGCAGACTGTTAAATATAGGTTTTTAAGTTTTCCTCTCAAGTCAAACTCACTTGAGACCTAAAGTACTTTTCAGAAGAAATTCTGGCAATTGTGGTTATATTTGTGGGAGAGAAAACTGTTTGTTTGGGTTTTTTAATCTCTTTGCTAAGTGTAACATTCTCAACGAACTTCAAGGTAATAAGAAAAAAATGGCATCTGTTCCCAGCCCCTCCTATGAAACTGGGCTCCAGGATTTCAACTATCTGATGTTCCATCATAAGTCAATGCATAAAACAAATTAATGGAAGTAATGCTGCCTATTTTTTTTTAGAAAAGAAAAAAAAGGATACTGAGTGAAGTAATTTAGAAGGGCTAATAGTTAAGCCAGATTTTGGAGGATTTTTCATGTACCTCACTGTAATTAGATAATGTGTTTGGGGATGGCATTCAAATAGGATAGCTTCATTAAATCCTACATATCGCATCTTGAGTTTATGGGCTCATTTGGCATATCATTGCAGTAGCTGTTGCATGCAAGTTGCATTACCCTGTCATTTTTATTCTAGTTTTATAGCCCAGTAAAAGATTTCTTTTATTGAATCTTTCTTCCGTACATCAGAATGTAGCCTTGGTGTTGTCAGCACCCATTACTGAGAGTATAACATTAGCCCCATTTGGAAGTAGAGACAAAAGAACCACATAGACATAAAAGAGGATGAGAGAGGGAGGCAATCATAATTCAGTATTTAAGTTCAGGGTGTTGTTTAGGCTTGTTCCATAATTTTTGTTCTGTCAAATGAGTGCTTAGAGAGAGTGCCTGGCATAGTGAACAGAAGGCTAGCCTCAGAATCAGGAAGATGTGGGTTCAAGTCCTGTCTCTGGCACAACCTGGCTATGTGACTCTGGACAAGTTATTTTACCTCTCCATGCCCCCATGTAACTCTCTGACCACAAGTTGGAAAGCAGCTGTGACCTATATGACTGAATAACAAATCTGTGCTTCTGCTCTCCCTCCCCACAAAGAAAATGAGTACTTTATTTTAAAATGAAGTTCATGGTTTGGACTAGAGAGAAGAGTAATTTCAATTGTGGCATTGCTTTCCATTGTAAACTTACTGTTTTCCATACAGAATGTCTGTTGTAGCCTTTGGTCTTCTGTGGTAAATGTCTTTTGTATTGCCTGGTAACAGACCATATTGAGATAACTTGGTTAATCAATTCAAAGATTCATTGTTTTTGTTGTTTCTTTGAGTTTAAATCCTAAAAATGTTTATGGTGGTACACCTATGATGTCATTTTTACTAATCTTATTAAAGGGGGAAAACATGGAATCTTGAATGCTGTACCTCAATTTTATTGTGATGATTTTGCTGGTTACCAGGTGGGGTGGCAGTTGAAAAATTTGGTGAATGCTCTACGAGAGGACCCGAGTGGTGTTATCTTAACTTTGAAAAAGCGACCTCAGAGCATGCTTACCTCAGCACCAGCTTTACTGAAAAATATGAGATGGAAGCCCCTTGCTCTGCAGGTAATGAAGCTTAATCATAAGTCATACACCATCATTGTAGCCATAGATTACCGCAGTGATGCTTCTTTATTATTGTGCCTCATCTCAGCAGCACATGGATTAACTTTGTATGCTTTGGAAAATTTGTTTGTGAAATGATCGCTTCACAGCTTGCCCTGCTAGGCTCAATTGTGGTCAAATTTGGTAGGGTCATTATAATTAATTTCTAGTCTATAGATGGCCTTTCCCCTCTCCCCTCCCACCTCTTCATCAATTGGTTTATAGACATTTGAAGCATTATCCAGAGAACCACAGGATATCTTCTGTGGAAAGATGCATAAAACATGAAAATGTATGGTTTCTTTTTGTGAAATGACGCTTACTTCTAAAGGTTTTATTTTTACATGCCACACACACACATACAGATGCATGCACACACATACAGAGTTTAGACACAGCTAAATCATAGCTTGCAGAGTAATTTTTGAATGTCACAACAGAATAACTTAAAATATCATAAAGAAAATTAGTTTCACTTTAGTTCTGAAAATATAGCCAATTAAAAAGTTTAAATTGACCCTTTCTTTCATCATCTCCTTCAAATAATAATAATAATATAAATAGGTAGATAAAATTAGTGTGCCAAAAATTTGGAAATCATTGCATTGGAATTTCAGTGTTTTATTTCAGCAGGAACTATCATCATGATATATTACTCTGGACATTGTTAAAATGATAATCATTAAGAAACAGATATCTAGAGGGTGATGAAAGTATGCCATTGATTGATGAAAGATGAAAAAAATCCCCCCATTATGATTAAGACATAATCTTTAATCACATTACAGGAGGACTTCTTTTTTCTTTAATGAAATCTCCAATTTAAAAAAGACTATTATCCTGTCTGAAGAAAGAGTAGATTTTGAAAAAAAAATGAAGTGTCCCACAGAACATTGTGCCTTGTCAAGGTTAAAAAAAAGAAATAAAAAAAAGTAAGATGAAAATATCATTGCTGTCACTGCAGCTTAAAATATTAACAAGTTCTATAATTGTCCCTAATACCTTTCATAAATTACTTTCTAATAGCTAAACTTTCCGCCATCTTTCCATATGAACAGCTCCATCCATTTTATGATGTTGTGCTGTTCATTGGAACAAAATTTTACATTGTAATTGAACCACATGAATAAGTCATTGGATTGTTTCTACAACAAGGTCTTAGAATTTCTGCATCTCTTTTTTCCTTGAAAGAATACATATGTAAGCTATCAACGATAACTAATGTATACATTCTTTTTAGTGTTTAAAGATATCTGCTAAACTATGAGATCAATAATTGGAATGATTCATTGAACCAAATCTTAGCATGTTAGAACTGGGCACTAGATGCTCTCCCATCATTTCATGGCATTCTATTTACTCACTGCATCATAAGTTGCTTTGTTCTTCCACCCTATTGTTTCCCATTGGCATAGCTTACATGGAAGATCCTTCATCAGGGTCTAATGGGTGGGGGTCATAGTTGAGATGAAAATGAAAGCCATTTTTTTTCAGAGATTGCCTTCATTTTCCATGAATTTGTAATTATTCTGAATAATTCTTTTTAGCCCCTCATCTCTCATTTCAAACACCAAACAATCAGTTCCATGTTCTGTGCACATTATTCGCAAAGAATATCTTGACTAAAGATATTAATGATTTTTCCCCCTACTTTTAGAATGTGGCTACAAACACAAAATGAAGTGGAGAATTAAGGTAACTACAGTATCCAAATAAGAATCACTTTTGACCGAACCGAAATAATTAAGGGAAGAGTATCTTCTTCAGTTGAATAACTGCTCTATTTACCTCACTTTCTCAAGTCCATTTTGTACACATGTTGAGAAAGCAGGAGAATGAGAACATTGGTAGAGAACTGCTTCAGCCTATTCTTCATGCCAGAATTATCACGGAATAAACCTAAAACCATTTTAGACCTGTTCCCTAGACACCTAGACACCATTAGCTCACTAAATGAGTTTATTCCTCAGCGGCCTCTTGTTGTAGCTAAGTGTTATTCTCAGGGTCATATTTTTCACATGGCTCTAACAGACCAAGATGGCTCTGAAATTCCAGGACCTATGTCCACATGTTGTATATAGATGTTTTTGCAAGTGACTCGTTTTGGTTGTGGAAAATAAGAGACAGAGAAGTTGCTATTCGATCCTTTCTATAACGAGTGAATCTTTACAAGTAAGGCAAGATAAGTCTTTGACTGAAGACTCGCTAGTGGTGTCAAGGATACCCTCATGAAGAGGATGTGTACTGTGGGATTTAAGGGGTAAGGAAAACTCTCTGCTCTACTGTGAACATTTCCCCAGTATCTATTGCAGTTATCCCATTCATCCATGAGGTCAGGTTTTGATGGATACAATCAAAAAGAAGTGACTCTGGAGGTAGAAGATGTGAGATCAAATCTAGGCACTGACACTACTTATGTGATCTTGGGCAAGTAACAAAGTCCTTGGGTCTCAGTTTCCTCTAGTAAAATGAAAAGTATTGGACTAGATAGTTTCTAAGGATTCTTCTAGCTCTAAAACAATCAACAAATAAACAATTATTAAGTGCCTACAGTGTGCTATGGGCTGGAGATACAAAATAGTCAAAAAACAGTCCATGCCCTCAAGGAGCCTAAAATCTAATGGAAGAGACAACATGTGAACAAATATGTACAGAACAAGCTATATACAGGTTGAATAGTAAATAACCAACAGAGGTAAAATACTAAAATTAAGAGGGGTAAGAGAAGGTTTTCTATGAAAAAGTGGAATTTTAGTTGAGACTTCAGGGAAGCTATGATAGCCAATACTGAAAGCAGAGGAAGGAGTGTCCCAGGCATGGAGGGAAAATGCCCATAGCTGAAAGATGCAGTGAGTGTCTTCTGTGATCCTATGCTAGGAGAAGGGAAAGGGTAATAGGATGGTAGATGATAAGGGAAAATGTACCTATCTCCTCCCCAGTTAAAGCCTGTGAATGGCTTTGCACTTTAGTAGCAAAATGGTTCTGTTGTGATTCTCACCTAGGGAATAAGTGCTAAAATTGAAGATCTGCAGAATAGGAATAAACACTAATATCATTTTCAAGATGTCTGCTTATGATGCTAATACATACAAGTACATAGACATCCAGAGTCCTTATTTAATCATTTAAATTTGTGATAGTACAGAGTCCAGATTAGAGAAATTGTCTTTGTTCTCTTTTGACTTCATTCTTATCATATCATCACTAACACTGGAAGCCTCAAACTCTGAAAAAATGGGGGAGAGTACAAAATTCTCAATATCATTTCTTTGGGTGTTTTACATTTCAATTATAGTAGATGCTAAAATATTAATCAAAGTTAAATTTTCAAATTTGAGAATTCCAGATGTAGCAAACCCAGCAAGACTTTGGCATGTTCACACTCTAATGGAGGAGAGAACGTACAAATACATACAAAGCAAACTATATAAAAGATAAATGTTAAACAACAGGGGAAAGGTCCTGCAATTAAGAGTGGGAGAAGACTTCCTGTCTTTATTTTTTCAGTTGTCTAGATATAAAAGCATGGATAATCAATGAAGAAATGCTAACACATATATTCAAATGATTCTTTTAAATACATTTTGTACTTGAGATAATTACTTAAATTTTGAGAGGAAATTGTACTGCAAATCCAAAAATGTAAACCATAAATGAAGGTTATTCTCTTTATTTTAAACTAAAAACATAAAATCTAATTGTGTTAAGCAAGATTAAAATTTTAATAAAAGTTTTGGATTTTTTTTTAGTTTTCCAAATTTTAAAAATAGTAGTGACTTCCAGTAGAAATAGGCCAATGATGGCTTTTGATTTGGGTTCCTTTTGACTCTCCAGGCATGAAGTGGGATGAATTAACAAGAGTAAACCAACCAACCTCCTTAGCACCTCTCACTGAGAGCAAGTTCTTATTTGAGTATCTCTTGAAATTTGGAAGGCCTGAGAGATAGGTAGCTGTTTTCTCAAAAGGTTTATTTTAAGAAGGAAAAGCTCCAGGCCATCAAACAGCTCCTGTTGCCATGTTCAACACTACCAACAATCTTCTAATGATGTATTAAACAGGTGAAATCTCTTTGTTATGAGTTGTCTTTGTTGACAGACATCTATGGATAACCAGATTGTCATCCCAGAAGCCAGCAGTAAAACTTTTTTCCTTTTAGAGTGAAAATCAGGAATAGGTTGCATCTTCCATGTGCTGGGGTTGGCAAAAGCATCTCCTGCTTTACCTGGTAAATTGCACCAAATACTTAGAGGGATAGTGGGAAGAAGAAAAGAACAGTATGACTTTTTACTGAGGTTCATTGGAATAAGGGAGAAATCATAATTCAATTGTGGGTTAAATGGGAATACCTTTTTAAGATACAGATATTTTTAAATGATTATCCAAATATCATTTAAATTGGTTCTGCTTAGGACAAATGCCATTCAGGAATTGTGTGGGTGAATTAAATGGACACAGAATGATTTTCTGCAAAGGCAGAATGTTCCTGGAATAGATTATTGGAATTTTGGATTTTTTTCATAATGCATAGTGTCAAAAAACCTCTCCTTAGAGAAAATATCCTGAAATGACAACTGAAATTGGTAGACATATGCATTAAATGTGCAGATAGCTCTTTGACCCACAACTCTGCATAATGCAAGGTCAAGCAATGTATTCTTGAAATTATATTCATAATCCATTTTTTTTTTAATTTATAGTAATTACACTGTATTTCTAATCCATAATATCTACACTGTACTTACTTGTGCGGTTTTGTTTTTTTTTTCCTTCATTGTGACTTTTGCCATAGATATCGATATATCTAAGTGCCAATTTTGCATGATAATGAAATACCTTGGATGAACAGGAGAAAGGTTTTCTTTAACTATGGGGAGGGAAGGAGAATCCTTTTTAAGCAATGAAAAGAGAATATCCTTACGATCATTATGCCCAACAAATGGCATTGTTTTCCCAGAATAACTGATAATCATGTAAACATTATGTATGTTAAAATAGAAATTTTGCAGATGTATATAATAATAAAATTAGTTTAATATAAAACAGCACAAAATGCTGGCTTAAATATATGAGTAGTGATAGATTTTAACCTATAAGTGATTTTTTTGCAAGTAAAATGGTTTGGGTTTATTATTTTGAGTAGGAAAAAAACCAATGGCATGGATGAAGCCAGTGCTGTTGATAGAAAGGGGGTGGGAGAATCAATGTTTAACCAAAAATGTAATTCTGCTTGACAGCGAGGCTCAAATGATTCCATTTTGCGCATATCCAGATTAGTAAATAGCTTCAGGCAGCTGTCACATCACACTGCATTAGCCCATTGTTTCAGCAAATCAAATAAAAAAGACTCAGACACACTTGTGTGTTTTAACTGAAATTAACAAAGAATTGCATATTATGATTTAGAAAGCTGCCTTATGTCTTCCTTATTTGAGAGTATAAGAATGATAGAGAAATTCAAAAGATTTTGTAGAACAATATTGAATATACCCCTAAGAATAAAAGGTGCTAGGAAAAGTAAATTACTATACATTCAGAGCAATACAGTATATTCATGAGATGACTCATTGGGATAAATTAATCATTTATGAACTGAGACTCAACCAAGGATTAAAAAGAGCCTATGACTTAAAATTGTTGTGGTGCTCCATAAGGCATATTTTTTGGTGAAAGCCACAGTACACATATATATATTTACATGCATATATATTTGTTAAATTATAGATTTATTTGTAACTATAATCATTTGTTTACAGATGTATATAAGCATTATTTCTTGGGCAAACTCATAAAGTCATGGGCCAAAAAAATTCTATATTATCTAAGTTATTTTGTAGCAAAGGAAAATTTTCTCATGTTCACACAAGAATAATAAAATCTTTCCTGTTGCACAATATTTAGACACCTGAGAAGCTATCAAACATCTGAAGGGAAGAATCACTAATTTAGGTTTTCTAGTGTCTAAGTATTTTTCAGAATGTTGTAATGGCATGCAAAGTGGGACCCACTTTGCATGCCATTACAAATGTCTAGCCACTCTATAACTAAGGGGGCAGAGGTATGTCTCCAATTTTCCAAATTAAAGGTAATGGATGATACAAAGATTGGACATGAAAAACTTAAAATTGTTTCTAATGACCAAAGCCACTGAATCTTTTTGACTTTTAGAAAAATTCTCAAGAATGAGCATTCATTCACATCTCAGTATTCAGAATGATTTAACTTCTCTGGATCATTTCTTTGCCTTATCTATCATGAGATACCACATTTATATACACATATAAATCTATACGTATATGCACATATACATACATGTGTCAATATCTAGCTACATTTTGAGGGACTGGTGAATATAAAGAAGATATATTATCAGTAATAAAAATATCTATATTCACTCCATCTTGGACAAATGGGAGATTCCAATTTATATGAACCTATGGTGGCCCCAGAGTGATGACCCAGTTTCCAAATTGGTCTGATCAGATTTCTTTGTCATTTTTCTAGAATGGAATTGAAACTATTGACTGCTGTTGCATTAGTTGGTTTGAGTGTAAATGGAGTCTATTTAATTTACTTCAAGATAACCTTTGAATTGGAAGTTTCATTTATAGTGTTCTTTAGCTGTGTAAGGGTACATTCAAAATCAGTAGGTTGAGAGGCAGCAAAGGCAAAGTAGGTTGATCAAGATGGCAGCTGAACTGATTTAGATAAAAGCATGATCTAAAAATTGTCCAGGGTACATGAGATGCAGAGCTGGAAGGGACCTTATAGCCAGAATCATGGTATTTTCCTTGAGGGAAAGATGAAGGGCATTGACCAATCCTTTCATTTTGGAGATGAGGGCTTCGTAAGGAGTGAAACAATTTACTTAATGTCACACGCTTAGCAAATAAAAGAGCTAGAATTGTAACCCAAATTTTTGCTTGCTTGTAAGGACCCTTTCCTGGCATCTGAGTGCCATGCATGTTTCAGAGAGAGTTCTCTCAAATCTAGCTCCTTCCAGGAGTACTTGACAAAACAATAAAACAGGTAGAAAGTTTCAAAGAGAATACAGCAATCTGTTGCAACATTGAAAAGAGTATTCAAATAATGCTGAACATGGATGAAAGAGGTAGTGAAAATTTTATAATACTACATTTTCAGAGCATTATATAGGTGGTTTCCAAAATGGCATTTCTAAACTGTTTGACAATATGACAAAACAGAACATGAATTAGGTCTGTTAGAACAATAAAATTCCCTGGACTTTGTGTTGCCAGTTGGACATAATAATATTAAATATATTCTGAGAGTTGGATTATGTTGGTGTGGTATTGAATTTGAATTAACTAGGAAATGGATGACACTGCCTCCCAGAAGATCATCATGGGTCTTTTGGTTAGAAGTTTTTAAGGAAAATGACATTTGTTCTATTTTCAAAATTCTTAGGCTCTGTAATACAGATCTTTTGATAAAGTGAGAGCACCATGCTATAATGAATTCCTTCCAGTATGCAACAAGTCCTTCCATAAGCCCTCTGGTACACTCTAAGGTCCCCCCCGCCCCTTTGATTGGGATTCAAAATGGAGTCATGTCATACCAAACTGTGCTCTATAGAGGGGTTTTTTGAAGCCAAGCTTCAGGCAATTATTGTAGAACTGTGTTTCTAATCATAAGAATAACATATCGGCAATACTCTAATCATTGGCAACATGGCTATTGCAGATACATATGTATGCCAACCTGAAATTGTGAGCAAAGTAGGGTGAGACACAAGGATTGGAGAAGAGAATACAAAAATCCCAGGCTTGACATAAAGATTCAAAATTACAAAAATCAAGGAAGGGAAATAGGTGGTCTTTGTTTCAGCTGCCTTCTCTCAGCTCTGATATCCCATAACCCATTGGTGAAAGCAGTAGCAATTGTATTCCTTTATTATTCAGATATGTCATAAAGGGTGGTAACTTTCATGGGGGGAAATGGAAATAAATACTAGTGTGAGCTTTATCCTGTTTTGTATTTCATTTTCTCTATTATTTCATATTTAGTAAAAAAAAATAGCATTAATTTTATGACATTGAATTTCGTCAAATCTCAGAGTTCACTCTTTGGAAAGAAATATTGCCTCATTTTCAGATGGCATATCCCACCTCCATAGAGGACCCCTGAGGAATCTCTCATTTTACATTCTATAGTCCTGTTTCTCATTGATTGTTTCTACCATGACAAGTTTGACTTCAGTTAAATGTGCAGGGCAGGACCTGAGCAGTAAAGTTGACTGAGACCTAGCCTCAGCTGAACTCAGGGAAGAAATTGAAGCATCTTTTATTTGCACTTAACATTTTCTCTCTCACCAAGTAACTTAAGTTTATCATGTGACTATTCTTCTCAAGTGGTACAAAAGAGATCAGAGCATAACACAAATAGAATCTGCATGATTTTTAAGGAAGCAGGAGTGACCAATATTTGTAGAGATGAAAGTTATGATAGATCTTCCCAGATCCCACCAAGTTTCTCTGTTGTATTATGTAATAAGAAACCAAGAAAGTACAGTCTAGCATGATTACAAAAACCAAACCAGATGAACAGAGAAAACTTACTGCAGAACCAAATGTAAATGTGCAGAGGCAGTATAACATTGTAGAAGAGTCCTGGATTTTGGCTCAGAGGCCTTAAGTTAAAATCCCAGAATCTGCCACTTATTGCTGTGAGCTTGGTGGGCAAGTCATTTAATTTCCCTGAGACTCAGTCTCCTCATCTGTAAAATGAGAGTGTTGAATTAGATGACCTCTAAGGTCCTTTCCAGCTCTACGTCTATGATCTTCACTCATATCGAACAAAATAAAAGGAAAAAAAAGGAATTGAGTCAAATACTGAAAGGACTAGTTAGCTCTGTTGAGGACATTTGAATATGATATGTTGCATTCATTGTGTGGATTTCCACAAAATAAAAAGAGGTACCATGTTTAAGCAATATTATGCCACTTATTTCAACTAGAAAATTTTTACACATAATTATTTTGGTTAAGATTGCATCATTCACTATCTGCTCAGTTTTTTTGTTTATTACATTGTTTTCAACTTACTTGTTTCAAGAAGATTTTAAATAATCAATATTTACACCATCTGGCTATGCTGTTTGAAACATGTTACCTTCTGCATGCTTTTGGTGACTTCATTTCCTTATCCTTCATTAATCGTGCAGTTTTAAAAGTACTAGAGAGATGTTTGTATTTTCAAAATGATATTTAATTATCTAGCCATGACTCTTTAATATTGTTATGTAAGTAGCTGTTTTTCCTTTGCCACCAATCTGATCATACTTAAAACTACTTACTTCATATTTCATAATTCAACTCTCTCCACTGACCAACTAAAACTAAGCTCAAAGGATTTTGATTCTTGCAAATAATGTTTGTTTTGGTATCATGTTGAAGTCTGCTTAACAAATATTAATATTTCTCCATTTGTAAAATATGGCATTTCTTATAAAGCCACTATCTCTAAGTATTTATTTATATAACTTCACAATGATGAGGGAATTAAGTGTTTGTCATAAATAATCAACAACTTTGGGGAATAATATTAAAATGTTCTTTTTGTAGATGATTAGTTTACTAATCATTTATATACAGAGATTGAAGTATTTCACTGTGTTAAAGCCCTAATGATTTTCCTTATCCATTTTATTTGCTTCAATGGTGCAAGTATATATTTAGATAGATATAGATATATATACACACTCATTTATTGTATACAATGGTGCAAATATGTTATTTAAAACTGAGATGATTGCATATACTTGTTTTAAATAAAAGCATTTAGATCTTGCACCTATCACCATAAAAATCTGTGTCAAACTATAATTATATGGTAAGAAATGTGGCCTATAAGATGATAATTATTCTTTGGAGCTTCTGATTAATTGTTCTTTTCTATATACATAAGGTAAAGATGAATTATGGATGTCTGCACAGAAAACTAGTTCAATTTATTTGAGCAAATGAGGCAATTCAGTGAAATAATTGGTCAGTTTAGTCAAGCAATTGAATTCTCAATTTTTCCCATTGTTTTAATGAATTAATTAAGCAAATTGGACCAAAGGGTCAATTCAGTCAGAATAGTCAAATCAATGGTTCATATAGGAATTACTTGAATTGCTAACTTATAAAAATTCACAGACAACATTGAGTGACAGGATTAGCAAGTAATTTCTACAGCAACATGACAAAGCACACATTAAAATGATAGTTTAAATAAACTACAGTTTTGAATGTGAACATGAACAGCAAAAAACAATGTTTAAATATTTTGGGATGACCACACTATGTTCATACTTGGAAAGAGGTCTTGGTAGGAATCTAAAGAAAATTATCATTTCTCTGGTGCTCTCTCTTACACCTAATCTCAGTGTTTTAGAAGTTTTCACACATGTAAATCACTAAACCTCTATAAATGATAAAATTTTATAGTAGGTGACCCAGGAAGGAAATCCTTGCCTTAAAGGGGAATGGAGGGGGAAATGAGGTCATAGAAAACTAGCTTTAGAATTAATTACTCCTCACCCCTCAATCCCTTCCACAGTCTTTGTGTATATAATCTCCATCTTGCCACCATGAAGGTGCTCAGATTCAGTCTAGCTCAGTAGATTGAATCTGGCCTGCTTGTGAAAACAGGCGTCACAAAGGGTGGGTGGGATTTCTTAAGACAACCCATTATGGCAAATCCTTAATAAACTTTGTCTTTTCCCTTGGCAAAAAAAGAATTAATTACTCCCAATATCTTACATATTTTATCAGTTATCAAGTATTTCTTTTCTTTCTCCCGCCTTCTCCCACCCCCAGGGAAAAGGAGAGAGGGAGAAAGAAAGAAAGAAAGAAAGAAAGAAAGAAAGAAAGAAAGAAAGAAAGAAAGAAAGAAAGAAAGAAAGAAAGAAAGAAAGAAAAAGAAAGAAAGAGAGAGAGAGGGAGGGAGAGAGAAAGAGAGAGAGAGGGAGGGAGGAAGGAAGGAAGGAAGGAAGGAAGGAAGGAAGGAAGGAAGGAAGGAAGGAAGGAAGGAAGGAAGGAAGGAGGGAAGGAGGGAAGGAAGGAGGGAGGGGAGGAGAGAGGGGAGGAGGGAGGGGAGGAGGGAGGGGAGGAAGGAAGACTTTGTGTCACCTAAGCACAGTATATAAAACAAATTCCCACACTGGCCACATACAAAAAAGAATAATTATTTTTCCCATATACTTTTTTCTCAATCAGATTCCATTTTAATTTTGTGTTTCAAGTTCTCTATAATATTTAATAAGGGTAACATCTAACCTGTTCCATCCTATACATTTTAAATAAGAGCATTAGAATGAACTTAGAGAGCTTGGGTCTCAGTTTGGATACCTTCGGGAAGTATTATCGTAGCATCATATTCTATAATGTGGACAGCACTGCGCCATATCCACTCAAGTACTAGAAACAGAATATTGTTTCTTCTATCTGCTAAATTACTATTACATGCTGTTTTGCTTTGAATGTGGATATGGACTTGGGGTATTAAAAGTTATCAGTTATTGCATTTTTCTGGATTCATCTTCTCTTGGTAAATGTAAAAGCAGATATGAAACCACAGTCATTTTGCTGTGAACTGTTCTTTGGGATATTTAGTACAAACTGCGTTCCCACTCTTTGAGATTCCTGAAGTTAGAATGCCCTGGGCCTGTACTATAGTGGCATGACTTGGCACTTTCAATTAGACTGTAGAATCTTCCATCAGGTAGACTTAGATATTTAGGTGGCCTTTATAACTGCACATTCTACCTTATCCATTTCACATGATCCCATTTCTAGCAGTTGTGGAAATCTTGGAATTTCTTTCCCACAAGAATTGTTTTCATCAAATTCTTCCTACTTCACCTATTCTTCCTGATTATTCAATAGATAAAAAACTGCCTTTGCTGCACACTTGTACATACCATAACTTATATCCCTTCCCTACCTAGCTTTTAATGACTGTTGCTTTAAAACTTATCCACAGGTATATTGTACAGCCAAAAGCAGGGAGGGAGGGAGAAGGAGAGGGAGAGGGAGAGGGAGAGGGAGAGGGAGAGGGAGAGGGAGAGGGAGAGGGAGAGAGAGAGAGAGAGAGAGAGAGAGAGAGAGAGAGAGAGAGAGAGAGAGAGAGAGAATGGAAATTATCTAGGCTTTTATCTTTTATGGGTATTTTTTTTCTTACAACCATTCCACATAGATGGAAACTTCATCTTCTATTCATCAGGATTTGTGATTTCAGACTCCTCTTCAGACAGGCTGTGTAATGGAAATGGATAGAACCATAAACCAAATCATGAAATAGGGAGACTGCACAGTGAATGAATGAATATGTTTTACTTTGGAGTTGTGCCTAGTTTTTCGAATCTGTGTTCAAAGAACATATTAAAGAAACAGAAGTCAAAATCACTACAGTAATTGTGCATAATATTTGTCATCTAAACTGAAGTAAGAGTGAAGAGGAAGTTAGCTTTGTAATCATAAGTTTTGTGGTTTTGTTGCACTATCGTTTTACAAATATTTTAAAATTCAGGTAGCCAGGGCAGTTAACACCAGACAGTGTATGGGCAACTACTTTTGTTTAAAATATAATTTTACAGGTGTGTAGGGTAATGGTAGATTTATTAACCGTTGCTATAAACTCAAAAATGACTAGTGTATTAATAATAATGTCTCCACAGATTGCTTTCTTGATTCAGATTCATGTTTTCACATACTGAATGGTCCTTCTGGGAAGTCAGGAATCATGAGCACCATTAACTTATATAACAATTTCTTGATGAATTACTCCTTAAGGTTACACAAACCTTCCCTTTACTTTAGATAACAGACTGACTCTTTTAATGCTGTGATGCAGACAAGCAGAGAGAGATTCTTGGAGATGCAGCTAATTCTATCTTGAATATGTGAAGCGATGATAAATATACTTGCTCTGGGAGATGAGTGATAAACGTCATGTTGATGCTATAACTTCAAAGCCAGACCATAAATTGACCTTGAAGTGGATAGTAGTTGATGATAACATTTAAGGAATGAAGGCAGCTTTTCCCAGCCTCACTAGCAATAATCTTTGTAGTGTTTTCCAAGAATTTATTTGATCTAACAACAGGCTGTAGTGCTTTGTCTCTTTTAAAAACACAGAAATGCAACAATTTTATGATCCATTAATCCTCATGTGAGTGAGCTTAAAATCATTTTATATTTTTTTATTTCTTCTCTTCCCAAAGGGTAGGAGGGACTATAAGAGGTCCAATTAATTTGATACCACTTGCTGTAGATTGATGAAATATTGCATGTTGTCACTACCTTCTAAATATTCAATCCCATTCTGATACCAGAGAAAGAATAAAAGAAGGAAATTCCATTCCTGTGAATATTGAGTTCCAAGGAATTTGTGTAACCTAAGTAACATGAATCTTTTTTCAGCCAATTTAGAAGCATAAAAGTAACTATTTCTCTTTTCTCTTTGCAAATGCCAAACTAATTTTCTGTTTAAAAGTGAACACAGCAGATGATATTTAAATTATAACCATGTCGTTGTTGTTGTTGTGTGTTGTTGTTGTGTGTGTATGTATTTTCTTTTTCATTTTAACCAGCCTCTTATACCTAGAAGTCCCACAAGCAGTGTTGCCACGCCTTCCAGCACCATCAGCACACCCACTAAAAGGGACAGCTCCGCTCTTCAGGACCTCTACATACCCCCTCCTCCAGCAGAACCCTACATCCCCAGGTATAGCACTGAGATACTGCGCTTTGGTATGCAGCCTCTGATTCACATCAGCCACTTGAGAACGAGCACGAGTCTTTGTGAGGATTCTTTCCCTTGAATGATTTCCTCCCACCAGTGCAATATAAAAATATTCTAGAACATCTCTACATCCCACTGATGCTATGACATGTATCTGTGACAAATAATAAGAAGAATAATGCAAGCTCCATGGCCAGAATGCTCCAGACTCCCAAATTATTTCAAAGGCTTTTTTATATAAAGAATGTAATAGAGAACATTTATAACTTGGTGTATATTTGTGGAAGAGAGGCAGTGGGATGTAGGCTTTTGAATTTTCTAACCTTTGCACACCTAAAATTTCTATTTCTGCTGCCTTTTGATAGGGAGAAAGATTTAAACAGTGAGTTTAGAACACAATAGCATTGATTTTTAAATGTGTTTTCTAAACTGACAGGTCTTTCCTCCCTTTCACTTCCAGACTCCTGCTTGAAATTCCTGACATGTCTGGAAGAGCGTTGCCTTTCTGCTGTGATTCATTCTGTCCTGAAGCATTCTGATATTCAACCTGGTGGAATGCTGCAGTGCAGAAAACACAGGGAGGGCTTAATACTGAATGGGAATAATTGACAGCAGTTGCAAGAAAAGGCTTCCATTTTTTTTTAATTAGCTGAATAGCACCTCAAAAACTCTATCAGGCAATGACTACAAATCTTTATTTCAGATGGCAAATCTAATACTTAATGTTTCTAGCATATATGAGTTGACACATCATCAGTAGATTAATTCTCTGCATTCTTTGACTTATCATACCTGGATACATCAGGGATTTTTGACGTGTTGTATGTATTGATAGTGCCTTCTATAAGTGACTATAGTTAATATTTTGGTGTTACATTGCTAAATTCAGTAGACATTTGCTATTATAATATTTCCTTTGAATTGAACTAATTTTGAGATTCCATTACATCTGGAACACATTTGAATTCTTTATTTGTAAGCTTAAACATGAACATCAGTGACTTGGGAATTTGACATTATTAACTGGACTCAACTTCCTTTACAAAATCACTGAATCTCAAAATGGGAAGAGACCTTAGTGGACATTTTCTTAGGCCACACATATTCAGTTGTCATCTATACATCCTCTCTAAATGGTCATCCAAACTTCCTTTGAAAACTTCTGTTAAGTTATAAGCCATTACCTCGAGTCAGCCTATTCCACTTTTGGATATCTCTGACCGTTAGAAAATTTTTCCTTATATCTGGACCAAATTTACCTTTCTGTGACTTCTACCCATCAATCCTAATTTTGCCCTGTGCAGCCAATCAAGATAAGGAAAATATCTCTTCCATATTATTCTAAGATAGCTATCGGCCTCCTCCTACCCCTTTGTGTTTTCCCTTCATCTAACAAAGCATTCCTAAGTGCCATTACCCAACTTTCATATAGCATGGTCTTTAGGCCCCCAACTATGCTAGTTACTCCTGCTTATCAATATCTTTCTTTAAATGTATCACCCAAACTGAACATTCCAGTAGTGATCTGACATAGGACTATGCTTTCCTATATGCCGGACACTCATTTTCTTAATGCAACATTAAATTACTTTACCATTTTTGCTGTTGAGTCTCATTGTTAACTCAAATTGAGGTAGGAGAACAATTACAGGATTGTTTTCATATGGACCACAATCACATGAACTACGTTTCCTCTTTACCTAAATGTAGAACTTAACGTCTACTGATCTTGAACTTCATCTTATTATATTTGGTCCATTCTATCCTGTCAAAGTCTTTTTTGGCTCCTGACTGACATAGAAAGAGTCAGTTTCACTCTACCAGCTTCCTATCATCTATGTATTAATTAAGCATAACTTAATCCATGTCAGTGATAAAAATGGTAAATAATACAAGGACAAGGACAAATTCCTGGGAAATTCCGCTTATTCCTTCAAAGATGACAACGAACCATTAATAGTTATTCTTTGGGTTCAGTCATTCAGTCATTTCTGAATGTATGCAATTATGCGTTGAAACGCTTTGTTGGGTACTTTGCTAAAATCGAAGTAGTCTTGATGCAACATTCCTCTGATTTACAGGCAAGCACCCTGTCCACAAAGAAGTTATCTAGCATGACCTTTTCATGATAAAGCTATACTGAATCTTAGTGATTATCATTTCCTTTATTTTTACAAGCCATCCATTTCATATGTTTTTCAGTTCTTTTAGTAATTAAAGTCAAGTTCATGGTATGTAGTCTGAAGAATATGCTTCCTTCTCTTTTTTCCCCTTGGAAATCAGTAGTTTGGCCTTCTTAGGTGCCATAGTATATGTTCCATTCTCTAGGATCTTTCAGAGATCATTGACAGTAACCTAGCCATGATTCTTCCAGTTCTTTTGATACCCCAGGATATAGTTCTTCTGGAACAAGTTAGAACTCATCACTCACAACAAAGTGGTTTTATCTCCCTACTAACATCATTTTTGTTCTGTTCTTTCTAATCCAAATAAGATCAGAATTATTGTGGCTTTTCCTTGCCCATTATCACTCACCTACTAATCAGTAACTCTATTCCCTCTTCAATTTCCCTTTTTTATAACTAACTTAATAGCTTAATAAAAATATCCTTCAAATCTAACTTAATAAAGGCTTTTTTGTCCAAGCATCCTCCAACAAACTCAGCTCATGCTAAACATTGGCCCTTACTATTCTTACAGGACAAAGTGACACTTTTTTATCCACCCATTGTTATGTTGGCCAATGAATTTCATCTGTTTTCACAGTGGTCTTTTTCAACTGCTCTCCTTTTTCTTTCTAATTGGAATTGCTTTTATTTTCATCTTTAGAATTTCTTGAACACCATATTCTTCTGAAGATTTCCTCTATAGAATTTTAGTCTATAGGATACCAACTATCTTTTCTCAGAAACCTTTTTAAATCTGGTGTCCAAAAATTTAAGGTACACATTAGACTTTTCTTAGCTTTGCTCTCCTCTCTCCTGAATTTTAAAATGGAGATATCATGTTCTCCTAAAGTTCTTATCCTTTCTACTTCAGCAGTCAATTTCTCCTTGGTAGTGAGCTCGAGTTTGAAATGAAATTTCCCCTTGTTTTTTGTCTATCTTTGAAAGGATAAAATATCATCGAGGCAGGCTAAGAATGTATTCGTTATTCTGTTTTTGGTGGAGAAGAGCTCCAGATATCCAGACCATCAATCTCCCTCATCATTACTATATAATGTCTCCATTCTAGATTTGTATTCTGTTTTCTGAAGTGTGTGCATGCGTGTGTATGTGTGTCTGTGTGTTTCCTTCAGGCCAAAGGAACTATAAAATGTTATAATGACAGTATTACTTTTTTTTTCTTCCACTAACTGTTACCCTTTCTGCCATACTTTCTCCTTCAGATTTATGCATTTCCTCACATGAGTATAGCTTCCTAAGGTACAATACTACTCTGCAAGTACCACCTCTTATTTATTCTGTTCTTCTAGAAGAAAGTGTAGTCTTCCAGCGTCACATTCTAGGGACGATTTCCATCTCACCGTGTCTTAGTGATGACTTGAGGTCAAATTTACTTCCTCGCACTTGGATCTTTGAGTTTACATCATTTATTATCCACATTTTGGGAATTTTCGTATAAACATCTGAAGTCATGGATACTTTTCCTGGCTCCTATTTTGAATTTCTTTCTTCTTTTAATTTGTGACCATCTCTACTGTTATTCTTTCAAATATTGTAGCAGCTTCTCACTATAGTATCTAATATCTTGCAGCTACACATGCTCAGTTTTCTCAGCTTTTTCTCACTTTTCTCACTCTAATTAAGACTTACAATATTCCATACATATATATGCATATACTGGTGTATACAGACATATATGTATGCATATACATTAGGTATACATATATATTGTTAGCCCAAGCTAAGTAGATTGCATTCTGAATTAAAAGCCTACCATTTCTATATTTTGAGCCCTTGGTATTTAGATATATAATTTCACTTTGAAGCCAAGAATACAAGAACATTTTTACCTATTTGAAATATTAATTTCATTTTTATTTCACGAAAAGGCATTAGATGTTGTAGAGTGTTGTACAATAAGGAATAATGAAAGTAGGTGATTCAAATATGAAGTGGAATATCTTTTCTTGTTTATTTTCCTTAGTTTTAACTGACACTAGGAATGACAATTTACAGAGCCCCATTCTCCAGATGAATAATGCTAAGGGTAATCAGGACTAAATAAAATAAATCTGTGTAAAAAAAGACAGTCCCTTTCTAATGTGACATAATTTTTCATACTTTGCCCCGTCTTTCCAGGTAAAAAAAAACGAGCTTTCTGTAAAAACAGTATACTCTCTTACTAAACAGAAGATATTTCTAACCCATGAAAACATGAATTGACACCACTAGGTTGTATGGATGTGGTGAAGCTTATGAACGAGCCTTCATAGGGAGAGTACAATGAGAGGTAGTTCTCATGAAAAATATCAAGAACTAGCTAGGGTCATCATATCCATCATATCAATCATATGGATCTATACATAAATAGAATTCCTTCAAAGTAACACACTTTTCTCCAAAATGGAGATTCACCACCTTTCATAAGATATAAAGTTTTTAAATGAAATGGAAGTTATCATAGCCCTAGGGTGAAAATGAATTGGAATGATGCATTTGTAGTCCATGTTAGGTGGAATCATTTTGGTTTAACTTCAGTGTTTCTAACATATTTATCCCAAGAAAAGATGATAAGTACACATGTGTTGTTCTGGCTTTTCTTGAATGGCAAACATTTGACTCATTCATGATGAACTGGATTATAAAGCATATTCCTAGAATCACAAAATGCAATTTTCTCATTCTATTCATACTTTATGTCTACATGCAAATTCATGTAAGCATAATAATGTAATACATGACTTTGAACATTGCCAAATTCTTCATCCATGGTACAATTTGAAACATGCACAATTATATTTAGACAACTGTGAATTTAATCACCATCGTCTTTTTTTTCCTGTTTCTATTGTTAAATGATCATGAAGTAGAGCTAGAATACTGTTGTCACTAATGCATTAAAAGAGCGAAGATCGAGAGAGAGAGAGAGAGAGAGAGAGAGAGAGAGTAACTAAAGTGATATTGTCAACATGGTTTGCTCTAGACAAGCTGGACAAAAGAAAAATGGGAGGCATTCAGAAAACAGATAATGAGCCAGCAATTTAATTGACAGTTAAGGTTCCTTGACAATCTGAGCTTCTTCCTGTTTTACTTTTTTTGTAGTTTTTCCACTCTCGTTGAATCAATTTATGATGAACCATCTCAAGATGGAAACAACCATGGTTCATGGTCTTCCTTCTTATTAGACAGGTAGTAGATGATAATTATTTGATTTCTTCCACATAATGTGGCTGTAGAATTAAGATGTGGCAAGTTAGCCATAAAATAAATACCTTTCAGTTCCATTTTATTCAGCTGTGATTATAGAGATTTTAAAGCCTAATTCATAGCATCTAAGAGTAGTAAAGGACCTAAAAGATCATCTAATCCTGCTTGAACCTGAATTGTAGAGGAGGAATTCTACCCTCCTTTACAGTACACCACCCCCCCAATTGTCATATAGTCAATCTTTTTTCAAAGACCTCCAATGATGAGACCTCATCACAGACCATTCTATGGACTTCTCTGTTGGCAAAGAAGTTCTTTCCCATATTGAACTGATCCTGAACCCTCCACTGATTGGTCTTAGTTATGTCCCTTGGAGTCCAAAAGAATGAGTCTGACCATTTGTGTACATGAAAATCTTTCAAATGTATGAAATAGCATACCTTCCCTAAGAAGCTAGATAATCCATTTCCTTCAGCTGACCTTTGCATTTCATGGTTTCAAATTCCTTATTTATCACAGTCACCCTTTTCTGAATCAATCCCACCTTTTTAAAATAATTCATATAAAAGTGATCATCAAAATGGAATGTGATACTGGAGATGTGGTGTGACCAAGGAAAAGTACAGTGGGACCATCACTTCTCTTGCTATTGAAATTAGACTCTTATTATTAACATAAACTACCATCACATTAACTTTCATGGCTGCCACACAGATAAAAACTCTTATAGTACTTGCAAATCGCTATGATCTCTAGGTCAGTTTCACTTGACCTCTTGCCTAGGTACATCAACCACAAACATGGACTAGTGCAATTGAGTTCTCAAGCCATGTAGTAGAATTTACATGCCAATCTGTAGGTAAGAAAGTGGTTTAAAGTGGAGAATTTTATGAGCGTAAAGTCAGGTGAAATATCAGTACTCTCTGAATGAGAGCTATTTGGGAGATTCATATCAATTTACACAAGACTCATGGTAAGGAAAATACATAAAACAATTATCTGTGCTTTGTGACACTTTTAAGATTCAAGAACTTTTCTTGATTATTCTGAAAGACCTAGGAAGGCAGAGCAAATTCTTGTTTATTAAAAATTAATGGCACACAGTTCTAGTGGACCTGAATGGTGCCAAGAAGTTTTTCCCCGAATCTGGGCAGTATTAATAGGTGCTGGGCCAGTAGACCTACCTAACTACTTATCTGAAGATTTCTGTAATTTTTATGTGGCCTCAGATTTGAGCATTGAAGCAAACTTCCTATCTCTATAGCACAAGAAGAATTCATTTAAACAGTGGATTTCAACAATCTCTTTTAACATTCAAAACATATTTAGACTTGTGTTTTTACCTCTCAAACTTTATAATACAAAATGTCACCATCTCATTTTTATGTCATTCACTCATGTCAGTGTTTGGGATTCATTACATAAAGAATCACAGAGAAAAAATAACTGATGTTGGACAAGGAACAAATGTATTTTCATCTATAATCTATGTGTTCCTAAAATTATACCTCTCTGTTAGTTTCATCTATTGTCTCTTGTTCTAATCACTGGAACAAAATAACATAAATATTATCCATCTTCTATGTAATATCCCCTCAAATAATAGAAGGCACCACTGTATCCATACTCCCCTGCCATTCTTCTCTCTTCCACACTGAATACTACTCTTTCATTTAGCTAATGCACAGTTTTGAATCCCCTCACCATCTTTCCCACTCCTTTCTGGATGTATTTCATTTTGCCAATGTAGTCTCTAAAATGTGGCATCCAGAACTGAGTATAATGTTGCAAATGTGGTCTGACCAAGGCCAAACCGATTAAGATATTCTGCCCCACTCATTCTGGACACTATGACTTTTTTAATGTATCATAGAATAGTATCAAATTTTTGTCTGCCACATTCCATCATTGGCTTCTATTGAGTTTAGAATCCACTAAAGCCCTAAAGTTTTTTATATTAATTATTATCCTATCTATACATCCGCTATCCTGTATTCATGAAGTCAGTTTTTTGAACCCATTAAGACTTTACATTTATCTCTATTAAATTTCATCTTATCATCTTCCACTCGTCTATTGAGATCTTTGAACATTGTTTTTGTTATCCTTCCCAGCTTCATGTCATCTACTAATTTGATAAACATGTCACTTCTGCATTCACCTAAGACAATGATAAAAGTATAGAATAGACTATAACAGAACTCTATACTGCACCTCTGGTGTCTTTCCTCTAAGCTGACATCAAAACAAAAAATTCACTTAGTTTCAAATCTACCTAACAGTATTATCATCTAGTCCATATCTCTCCATCTTGTCCACAAGGAAACATGATTCTTGGTCAAATGGCTTCCTGAAATCTATGGCTATGTCATTCCTCTAATATGCTTTCTAATATCCCTGTCAGAAAAAGATAATGAGGTCATTTGGCTCAATGTGATGAACATTTCCCTTTCAAAATGCTTCACAAATCATCATTTTGATAATATATTCTAGAACTCCACCAGAAATCAAACCTTCCTAAATCAACCAACTGAAACTTGGAATAACACACCTTCTTCCCCTTTCAAGAATTAGAACATTTTCCCATTTCCAGTTCTGTGGCCCTTCTCTCATTTTCTACTGTTTTTTCAAGGAAGGACACATATTTAATACTAAATAGTTTAGATGGCACTTTATTTAATAATTCTCAAAAAGCACATTACCCATTAATATGGTTGTTAATATGCTCCTAGAAATCTCCTTTAAATGAAATAATAGGAATATAAGAGGGACTGAATCTGGGTCAGAACTGGCAGAACTGTGGAGTTATAGTTAAAGACTTTGTGTAACACTGGTTTTAAAGTTTGTTTTACTTTCTTGATCATAATAGTATATTTTTTATGTCCTAATAAGGTCACTTGCTATGTATAGAGGAATATGAAGGAGCATAGGAGCAGGCACATAAGCCCTGCATTCTAATTCCAGTTTTATTACCTCCTAACAGAAGTTGAAACAAATTATTTTACCCCTCTATGCTTCAGATTCCTCTACTATAAAATGACTGTAATACTTGCCCTATCTACCTCGTGGAATTGTTTGGAGTGTTAGAAAACATATATGAAAGGATTCTGAAAACTGTGAAGCACTATATAAATGAAAGACATTTGTATTGTCATTTCTTTCTCTCCACTCCTTTGAACTTCTTTCTGCTCTTTTCCAAATCTTTTCATTCTCCCTCATTCCCACTCCAGGGATGAAAAAGGAAACCTTCCTTGTGATGATCTCAGTAGGCACCTAGTGGGCAAGCCAGTGCATAAGGGATCCGAATCTCCAAATTCATTTCTTGACCAGGAATATCGGAAGAGATTTAATGTGGTCGAAGAAGATGCTGTTTTATATTGCTATGAATATGATAAAGGAAGATCAAGCAGTCAGGGAAGAAGAGAAAGCACTCCAACTTATGGTAAATTTGTTTTATTCCCTCTGAAGTTTTGGTAAGCATGGCCTAGCTGGTGTTCCTATCAGTCTCAATGCAAACCGTGACTTTGGGTTTTTAGACAACTTTTCTTATCTGTGCATATTCAATTGATCTGTTGTTGACTTTACTTTCTTTTGTCAGATATCATCGAATCCACCAAGTGAGAAACATGAGCTCTAATTGAAATGGTGAGCTCATTAAGAGTTCCCAAAAGCACCCATTTTCCATCAGTAGAAATATGTGCAGTTAGAAGCATGATGTTAAACCTAGGATTTTCTCAACATCTTACAGCATTTGACTTGTGTCAGGAGGTCCAAAATCAGAGCAATTTAAGACTTGACCTGGTTTGAATTCTTTTTTTAAGAAACCCATTAAATGTGCAAAGGAGAATGGAATTGTTCACACTTTTTGCTTTGTTTCAGAGAAATGTTATCAGAGAGCTTAAGATTTGTCTTTTGTTCATTCATACAAGTATTGAAGGCCTACTATTTGCCTGATCTTACACTAAATCCTAGACATGATCAACTCTTTCATAAATGTTCCAAGATGTGCTAAAAATTGTTGAAACTGAGGTGTTTAGAGAAAATCTGTGATCACTAAGATAAGAAATGAGTTGTCCAATACTTAGTAAAATTCTCACTTCCTTGAGCATTCCTATTCTATGTCTCAGGAATGTCACAATCCTTTCTTGAGATGCTTGAAAAAAACCTACAGTCAGTATCGTTCAAATAATAATAATATATATTACTTTTTTTTCTTAAAACAGAATGACGTGTCACAAAAGATACTTAGAACTGCTAACAGAAATAGAAGGGTCTATTAAAGATATAGTGCAGTGTTTGATTTTATACCCATTTGGGGGCTACCCAATGAGTAAAAAAACTAAGGAATCTGTGCAAAGCTGTGCCAAGGGGATGCAAAGGAGCAATGCTAATTTTTTTAACTCCTGAAGCCAATATACTAGGAAACAGATTGAAGTTTTTGTGGGATTTGCTAGAGTATAGCTTTGTTTTAGTATTCCCCAATTTCAAAATTATTTAGTCAAAAAAGAGCTCAGCAGAAATGTTTGTGGGTTCAAAACACAGTTTTAAGCCTGGGATTTTCTTGAAATCTTAGAGCAATGATAACATAATTCAAATATTTATTTTAAATGTGTTAGTAAAGAATTCTATCTACCTGTCAGGGATATGTCTTTTGGACCATTCTCCCCACCAAAAAAAATAAAAACATTGCATCGTGTTCTGTAATGCTATACTATGTCACTCTCCTAAGAAGAGTCAGGATTTGAAATGCACTCTTTAAAAAAAACTCACATCCCTTGTCCTATTTTACCAAAGTTTATAAACTGTTTCACATTAGTCATAAATTAAAAATATATAGTTTAAAAATGTGTATTTGGGGCTACTAAAGTTTAAAGCTGTACTAAGACTTTTGAGACACCTCATCTAAATTTTTTCTGACTATCCCCAGATCCCAAAGTGAGCGATAGTTACATCCTCCCCCACCCCGCTCTGAGGAATTCCACTTTAGGGATCTATATCTCTTTCTCCCCCCATCCACCCTCAAACATACATCTTGCCCCATCCAGTAAGAAAAAACTTCAGTTTGATGTTGGTAGGGGAAGGATCACAAGATTCAATCCTCCAGCGAGTCTCCACACTGTGAGCAATACTCATCAATCGTGTCTAAGGATGAGATTTCCATGATTCCATATCCTGACAATAAGTATAAAATTCTCTTCAGATAAAGGCAGTGATATTTGCACCCTGACTGCATTTATTCTCTTTTCTCTTTGTAGCTCTAAAGGTCTCTCTAGACCAGGGCTCTAGCCACACCAGAAGATGCCTAGACCTTCCATAAGAGCTACATGCCTGGTCTCAATGGACATTATCTTCTTGGCTCTGGCTGATAGAAACCTTGGTTTCACCTCTGCAAGGGTTGCTGCCTTTTGTTCTTTGTCTTCAGTGTAGTCAGACACCAAGGTCCCCACCTGTCCCTAAGGTTTCCCAAATGTCCTAATCACAGTAACATTCTATACTGGGTGCCCCGAAGCTATTAAAGCTTAATAATGCACTAAAATTTTTGGGACACCCTGTATTATGATTAGCTATAAACATCTGGCCATGCAATCATTCTTGGTCTTCAGTTGCCATCCTGAGCCTTTCCTAATTCAATTTGATTAAGCAACCTTTGATTAAGTGAACACTAAAATAGTGCTGTTGTCTGTGGAATCAAAATTAAAAAAAAGAAAGATTGTATCCTCAAGGAGCTTACATTCTAATGCAAGAGTGAGGAGGGAAGACATATATGCCAATGACTGATAAAAGGAAGAATGAGATAAATAGAAAGGGGAAGCCCAAAGTGCAACGGTCCAGAAGCAAATGTCATAAGAAAGAGAGAACTATTTAGAACAGATGTTCAGGTCAATATATTATACTTCTGCTGACCTGCTGATTGTAACTATTTGGCCAATAATGCCAAAATCCTTTTGTTTTTTCCCTTTGCTCATTTGGCCAGATTGATGATTCCTCTATTTTCTCCACATTTCCCTCCCTCCCTCTATAGTGGGATCTCGAAGCTTACCTAGAATCAATCCTTTACTCCTTCCTTCCAATTTGCTAGGTTCAGCTCATCCTCTCCCCTCCATACTAATTGTTCTCAAAGCTATCCCTACTTGCCAGAGCTATTCTCTTGGCTAAGGGATTAATTTGAGTCAACCCAATGGAAAGCAGTTGTGCTCACCACCCTGTGTCCAAGCATAGGTGGGGAACCTGAGGCCACACGTGGCCTTCTAGATCCTTAAGTGGGACCTTTTGAAAAGGCCATACCTAAGGATCTAGAAGGCCACATGTGGCCTCAAGGCTGCAGGTTCCTCACCCCTGGATAGCCCAACAATTTTCTTTTTCACTAACCCCCACTTGGCCTCACACTTCTGCCAGATCTTACCCAGTCAACAGTGCCTTACCTTCAAAACTGGCAATAAGAGAAATCAAGCTGATTTGACATCTTTATCAAGAGACATTTAAAAGACATAAAGTATATACAGAGTCCTCAAAAATCTTGATCCTATGTGTGAGATTATCTAAAGAGATGGGGCTGGGTTTAACTTCAAGTGAGGGCAAAGTCAAGAGCCAAACAGTGAGATTCACAAAAAGTTATATCCAAATTATAACAGCAAATCCTCCTATCTCAGAAAGATTTCAGAATCTCAGCATATCTCAGAATCAAATATATATAACAAACAGCTGCATGTCTAAATAAGCCAATCAATAGATATTATTTCTATTAACATCAATGTTTTCCTATTAGGTCTTTCTTGTGTTAATTTTGATTCAGATTATCATCGTTCACTGGGCAGCTAGGTGGCACAATGGATAGAGTGCTGGGTCAGCCTGGAGATGGACTCATCTTCCTAAGTTCAAATCTGGCCTTAGAGAGTTCCTAGCTATGTGACCCTGGGCACTTAACCCTATTTGCCTCAGTTTCCTCATCTATAAAATGAGCTGGGGAAGAAAATGGTAAACTGCTCCAGTATCTTTGCCAAGAAAACCCCACGTGGAGTCATGAAGAGTCAGACAAAACTGAGAAACAACTGAACAACAAATCTTTGTTCATTATATTAAATCTTGACATTTTTTCTTATGTATTTCTATTCCTGAAAGGAAACATGGGGAAAGAGCTAGAGAATCAGCTTCCCAGTGCAGGAAGACCTAGGTTTAAGTATCATTTCTAACATATATTGGCCATTAGACCATGGGCAAGTTACTTAACTCCTTAGTGCCCCAGCCAACTCTAATAACACTATAAGTTGCAGATTAATGCCAGTCTCCATTGGTAGAGAGAGTTTCCTTTACCACTGAAATCACAGGTCCACTTCAAAGAGTCCTTCTCTGTATATTCACATCAAATATAAGTAATATATTATTAAGGTTGTTAGACTGCCGCAACATTATGCCAAGTAATATTTATGGCAGTTGGCTAGCACAATCAATAGAGCCCTAGGCCTGGAGTTGAGAAGATCTGGATTCTAGTCCAGCCTCAGACACTTATTAGCTGTGTGACCTTAGTCAAGTCACTTAATCTCTACGTTTCCACAAATTAATAACAGCATCTACATCCCAGGGTTCTTGTAAGGATCCAATGAGATAATATATGTAAATCATTTAACATAGTGCCTGAAACATAATAGTTAATTAATAATTGCTTATATTTGGAAGGGGGAAATCCAATTGTACCTGAGAGCAACAGAATACAAGAAATGAGGTATAACTCTGGTGGGATCTTGAAACCTTCTTTAATGATTTAACTAGAAAAAGCATTAAGTGATTGCTAAGATGTCACCCTTTCCTGTTACAGCACATAAAATATCAGGTGGGCCCCATCAAGTAGGTGCCAATGACAGCAAAACTGTGGTATATGTATAAGTAATAACAAGAAAAGTGCTAAAGAGGACTGCCAAAACACAATTGTCAGAAAGGCTCCAAAGTGAGGCTTAACTCTATTGTTAACTGGTTTTCTCCCTTGATCAGCCAATGATTAAAAATGAAGCCTATCCCTGCTTCCCCTTAATTCTGCTATTCACAACCAATCTTTCAGGCAACGTGATGAACTGAGGAAGCAGTATAATACAGTGATTTGAAATCAGAATCTGATTTCAAATCTTACTTGAACTCAATAGATTTCACTTACTACCCACAAGACTCTTGGCAAGCCACTTAGCCACTCAGGGTCTCTGTTTCCTCTTCTACAAACATATTGGACTTGTATTCATCAAGTATTGGACTCGCTAGCTTCTAAGTTCCCTTCTAGGTCTAAATCTGTGATCCTATGAATATTCTCTAAGCTAAATCAGGCCATTTTTAAATCCTTCTCCTGCAGCTTATTCTGCCTCAGCTCTATTTTAGGCAGAACCTCTAGGCTAAAGTCAGATAAACCTAAAGCTTTGTAAGGGAGAGAATATGACAGATTCCCTAGTATTCAAGCCTCTTTTCATAGCTATGTTACATCTGTTACATGCAATCAAAAGCCATTCAGATTCTCAGTGAAAAATCTAAGAAGAATTTGTTTTTAAATATGAAAGGCATGAGAGAGATCTATTTAGGGACACCTTTCTGTCAGGTTTTCTATAAGATGGGACCCCAGGAAATGAACCAGCAGCTAATAAATTTCTTGGTGATAGATGCTTATGTTAACAACGATCTTCATCTGCATTCTAAGTAACCAAAAATTGAAATTAAAATTACTCTGTGGTATTGAACAAACATGAAGGGTCATCCAAATGACCCTTCTAGCAAATGTGGAATGTATGTGTCTGACAGTTTATCCCCAAGTGACTGGAATGAACCTAAATTTAAGTATAGAGTATGTTCATTTCCCGTTAAGATAGGGGGGAAAAATGTTACACAACATTCCTTGGAGTATCATTGACATTTTAACTTGGGTTTGGCAAATTTGTTAGAAATTCAGAAAGAAAACAGTGGGTTTTACAGTGTTTCCTTTTCCAGTACTAATGAGCTCCATCCTTTCCATTAATTCTTTGGTGGTAAATTATGCTCTTAGGGGTACTGTCTAGTAGACCCTTTGGCATACTACAAAGTGTATAGTAATAGATTCAATGTCTCCAGTGTTTGCTATACTCACAGGAAAACACCCAGGAGAATTCGATTCAGGGGTCCTGATCTACACTCCTTTTAACAGCTTATGCTCAAGTCAAACTTAATTACTCATTCCCCACTTCTGTGATTTTGTTTTAGCTGTCCTCTATACCTGAAATGCCTGGGTATTGAAATCCTACCCACCCTTTATGTCCCAATTCAGATGCTTCCTCCTTCATGAAACATTTCCCTGAGCCTCCCATTTGACTATGTACTTCTCACATACACTTATGTTTTGCCTATATCTTATTCTACCTTTCTAGACTTAAAGCTCCCTGAAGATAAGGACCTTGTCTTATTGAAAATAGGTGTTTAATAAATTTTACTTGAATGAATGAATGAATAATCAGACTGGTGAAAGCAGAATCAATTATGAAGGACATTCCATAAACTTATACCACATAACACTAAAGCTTTATGCAAAGTTTAACTCTTCAACACAAAATATTTCTTTGACCCTACAAATGAGTTGTCTTTACAAATCTATAAGGAAGTTAAAAAAATAAGGTAACAAATAGAGAATGCATGATCCCAGTTCTTATACTGAGTTTTTCAGGCTATTTCATCTATAACATACTGTCAACAGCTTTCTAATAAATACACTAGAGGGACAAAGAAAAATGCCTTCACTATCTTTATTATAGATTATAGGTCATCAGTCAGTATGTGAAGGGGCAGAAAATTCCGGAAGGATCAAAACACATGGTTTGGTAAGGTTTTCTTTTGCATAGCTCCTCCTGAAAAAGAAACCAAAATGAAAAACTATCCTGGTTAATTCTTTCCTAAAATGTTTGCTAACATGTAGACATAGATGAAAGCCAGGACAGATGGGTATAAAGTTGATATAAACCAACACCTACAGTAATTGCTAATGACACTCCATATCCACCAGGAATATATTCCTCTCTTACCTCTTTTCATCTCCATTTTCTTTATCCAGTCTCTTTTATGGCTTCCTCTTCTTATGTCAACCTGTTTTGGGTCTTCTCCCTTTAAACATTTTCTTTTTTTCATTCTCCCTTGTCTATACCCGAAGCCTTTTAGTAGGACCCAGTGGTGTTAATGGTCTTTAACAAACACCAATCCCAGCATTCTATGCTGAAGAATTCCATAAGAACATAGATTTAGAGGTGGAAGTTCTAGACCTTGAAGCTAAATTGTAAATTTGTTAGCTAAAAGAGTTAATGTACTTCTCTGAAAGCCAGAGAATTTTAATCCTTGCCTGGGTCTGTTTAGAACCACAGCCAATATTTTTGCTGTTGTTCTAGCTGCTGTTTTAAGGGATCTTAGAGGTCATCTTGCCTTACCCCATCATTTTATAGGAAACAGGCCCAGAGTAATTAGATGACATGTTAAAGGCCATACAAGTAGTAAATGGACAGAGCCTAAATTCAAATTCAGGTCCTCTTGTTATAAACACTTGTTCCATTGCAGACCAGACTGTCTACTGTAATGAATTGAAATTTAAATAGATTTTGACAACTAAGTTAGCAACATATGCAGCATGTGCTACTCAGAATGGGTATTCAGAAAATTATCAAAAGCAAAAAAAAAAGTGATTTAGTTTTTCAAGGTGGCATCAGTACATCCACGGATGAGCAAAAGGTATTCTTTTAAAATTAGCTATATCTTATCTCAAAGTACCTGCTATGGCTCGAAAGCTTCTGCTTTCAAAATTGATGAGGCCAGTAAACTATCAATGAATCATTTGGCAAGGCAGTGAATCCATTCATATGTATGCCTTATCTCTCTTTCCTGTTTGCAGGCACTCACACTGTCTTGGAAATCCACCAAAAGACAGTCACAGTTGGTCAATTGTCCTTAGGAAGTAATTGGACATTATTTATAGAAAGAAAGTATATTTTCATCAAAATAACACATAGAAGTGTTGACTGAAAGCTAAGAATCAAAACTCTTCCTTGATTTATTGAAAAATCCCAGACTTCAAAAAGGCCAGAGGAGTATCTACAAATAAAGTTCTTCCTGGTCTTCAGAACAAGTTATTTCTTGGTTGCTTCTTAGTGTATACTGAAGAAATGCATTTATTTCTATGGCATTTAACCACAAGCCCATTTTTCATTTGAGTAGTTTTGACAACAGAATATCAAATGCCATTTTCCCCTAACTTGTATTAATTACTGGGTGCTTTAAAAATATTTTTTCAGCACTCGAGTTGGATTACTTTATTGGGTGGGGAACCTGCCCTAGGTGGTTCAGAGTAAAGGTAGCATCACATAGTGGGTAGGGTGCTGTACTTAAGAGTCAGTAAAATCTGGGTCCCAATATTGCCTCAGACACTTAAGGGCTCTGTGATCCTAGGCAAGTCTCTTAACTTCTCTATGTTTCAGTCTACTCATTTGTAAAATGAGAGCTAGAATCAATAGCCATTAAGGTCCCTTCCAGCTCCAAAGCTACTGTCCTATGAGTTTCATCTGGACTGGAGTGTAGGACACTTCACTGCCAATTCTTAGCACTCAGGAACATCCTTCCTACCTCATATACACCTTTATTGTGTTTTTGAGAGCAGTGAAATTACAGTAACCCAGTAACATATTCCAAATTTGTCACTGTGTCAAGTAGATCCAGTCAAGTCCTATTTTATTCCTGATTTCAAAAGCATAGCACATCCTGTTCTCTAAGATTTCGAAGCTTTGTAATTTTCACTAACAGAAAAGGTGGAGAGAATCTCAGTGATAAAGCATTCACCACTTTGAGAAATGAGAAAGAGAGAAGCTGGAGGCCAAAGGCAAAACTGCTAATTGAAGTAGCATGTACCCATTAGCTGGTGCAGACAGAGAATCGAAACGCATCCACCAAATCCTTAATGCCAAAACATGAGCCCAAGCAGCTGACCTCCAGCCTCAGTTCCCTCAGCTGTAAAACTGAGCTCCTTAGAGCTTCACTGCCTAGCTCACAGGGTTGTGACAAGGATCGAATGAGATAATGTATGTAAAGTGCTGCACCAATGGAAAATGCTCCACAGATGGAAGGTGCACTTATTATTCTGCAATCACTATAATGACTCTGGACTTTTGTATAGTGCCTGCTGTAATCAGGGCTATTTGGGCAGCTTAGCAAAGTAGTCCTGGGATCAGCTATGACAGTAATGGTGAACTCAGACAATGCAGATAGCTGTTAGAAAAGCAATTTCATGACCTGCAGATTGTCCAGCAGCTTGTAGACTATGCTGAGGTCATTTCCTAGTGCAGAAAGTAAACGAATGTTCAAGGGGCATGTATCTGCTAACTTCCGCCTGAAGCGAAGAATTTTCTTTTTCTCCTCAAATAGTCCTTCACCTTGGAAGAAGGAACAACCAGGATTTTTCTTCATATTATTGCCATACTGCAGAGTGCTTCCTGGGAAATTCACTGTATAGTTGCCTCATATTTCCCCTCAGCAGTGCCATGAAGGCTGGGACATAGCAACCAAGCAATTAAGGACTGCATAAAGTAAAAGGAAGAGGCCCAAGGAGATGTCAACAATCTTGAATGCTCTAATCAAACTTTCAGAGTCTCCCAGGAGCAAGTTATCTCTTGACTGCTGGGTCTTCCTAATTTATTCTCAGACATCTGTAAACAATTTGCTAGCATACTTCTAGCCTCTCTCCCTTTTTGCAATAAAATAATGGCTAGAAAGAAAGAAAGTAAATGGAAATTCCAGAGGGAAAATTTTCACAAAATAACTTAATTCAAGGAAGAAAGGATGTCACCAAAATTAAGGAAATGAACCTTAAGAAAAGATGTTTTTATGAGGTGTAAGGAACCTTTATGTAGGATCTGATGGAAAATAAAAGATTAGGACTGAAAAGCCAATGAACTATTAAAAGAAATAATACTTATCAAACCTATTAATTAGCATAAAGGTAAGGATCAGAAATTCAGCTTTCACTACTAGACAGGAAGAGAAAATTCATCTATGAATACTGACTTAAAACATCACTCACAAACAGCCTATATAGTTAAGAGTTCTAAGTTGTCAATGATGTCATACAGATGCAGAGCCCAACTCTCATTCCCCACCATAAGGGGGTTCAGCTACCTTTTGTTCCCTAAATTACACTGCCTAAAGAATAATGATTCCCAAGCTTTTTGATGATCAAAACTCTCTTATCCATCTCAGGCTCTGACATGTTAGTAGCTATAATAGCTACTGATTAATAAAATGTAGGATGACAAAAATTATAATAAATTAATTAAAGCTTTTTAAATAAATTTGTCTTTTATTCATCACAATTGCATCCACATATGTTTAAAAAACAGCAATACATACCTATGTAAGATATTATTCAATCCTCAGGAGGTATGTTTGCCTATTTATTATACCAAGTCACAGTGCATATTTTATTGACTAAATAAAGATCAAGATGACAGTGCTTAGTGGGTGAAAAAAGTGAATTTTCAAGTGCCTTGCCATAACAACGGCCCCAGGGTGTCCTCAGAACTACTGAGCTAGAGATGTGCTTTTTAAAATTGTGGCTGCGGGTAGGAGTTCTTAACCTTTTTTGTGCCATGACATGACCCCTTTAGCAATCTGGTAAATCTTAAGGACCCCTCCTCAGAATAATGTATAAATGCCTAAAATAAAATGCATAGAATTTATAAAAGAAACAAAATATACTAAAATACAGTTACAGTTACAATTTTTTTTTCAAAAACATGCATGCACAGGTTCATGGATCACCACTGCTTTCACAACATGAAGAGAATTGTGTTATGAAGTTTAGAGTTAACAAAAGACCTCCAACCTTTTCCCCTTTTGTAATAGACAGCTAATGGTGAAATGGATAGAGCAGCGAGTCTAGAGTCAGGAAGATCTGAGTTCAAATCAGTCTCAGACATGTACTAGCTTTGTGACCTTCAACACTGCCTCAGTTTCCCCATCTGCAAATTTTGAATAATAGTAGCACTTACATTCCAGGCTTATCATAAAGATCAACTGAAATAATATTATAAAAGGAAGGAAGGAAGGAAGGAGAGAAAGAAGGAGAGAGGAAAGGAAGGAGAGAAGGAAAGAAAGAAAGAAAGAAAGAAAGAAAGAAAGAAAGAAAGAAAGAAAGAAAGAAAGAAAGAAAGAAAGAAACCCTTTGTCACCTGGCATAGCATCAGAGATTTAGAATAGAAGGGGACCTCAGAGGCTATCCATTCCTCTCATTTTGCAGATAAGGAAACTGAGGCCCATGAAAATTAAGTGACTTGCCCAAGGTTACACAGGTAGCAAATGACAGTCAAGATTTGAACCAAATCCCAATGTACCATGTTGCCTCCTCCACCTAGAAAAATCTAATGGGAACTACTTGACTTTATATTTTATAGCATTATAGATGTTCGCTAGGGGAAAATAAAGCCCCATGTATTGTAAATTTGCCTAGTTATAAATTCGGTGAAATGTCTTTTGGATTATCCTGCATCTCGGTAGTAACTAAATAAATCTTTCAATTATAAGCTCTTGGGGAAAAGAGTTCATAGAGGGGAAAATGTCCATCAAAACTTTGCCCAATTAAATACAGTCTAAACTAAATATAGTTTAAACATAATAGTCTAAATTAAAAGCTCTTTGTGTCTCTAAAGTTTGATTTGTTATCTCAGAAAATTACCCCCTCTTCAAGTCACGATGTTAGCCATGAATGAAAAAGAAAATGATGTAACTTCTGGGGGCACATGTAGATAGATAGATAGATGGATGAATGGATAGATAGACAAATAGAGAGATAGAAAGAGATAGATAGATAGATAGATAGATAGATAGATAGATAGATAGATAGATAGATAGAGACAGACAGACAGACAGACATATAAACAAACACACACATACATATATGCATATATGATATCAGTTATATGTTTGTTATATATGTACATATATAATATCTGTGTGTTAGAGAGAACCAGACCAGATATTTGAAATACATGCCTATTTGAGGCTTGCAATACATTTTTCAGTAGAAAAAAAATGTAATGAATTAGAATTAATTGGGTTTGTTGGGGATTAGTTGAAGGAATATTACCCTATTACTGCTATATTTTAGATACACCATAGTTCAAGTGCTACATGCTCTAGTCTAGAAATCTCACCACCATTCATTACATTTTTCCTATGAAAAAAGAAATGTGTTCTGAGTTCCACATAGCTAGACAACCCATTCAGAAGTGGAATGCTTCCAGGAAAGATAGTTAATGCTTTCTTTATTTCACCTTTGCTAAAAGTATAAAGAGCTAAGAACTGACTGGAGCAAATTTCAGTAGTGATAAAAGGCCAAATTAAAAAGGGAAAAAACTTCCTAGAACAAACAAGATCTCGTCAGGTCAGCTAAGCATTATATCGTTTCATTCAGAGTTAGCTAAAAGCAACCCTGGAGATCATCTCCTTTATATTAAAGGAAAGAAAACAGAAGTTCAGAGACCGGTTAAGTGACTTGTCCACGGTCATGCAATTGATTAGTGACAAGACTGGGATTTGAATGCCAGCCTTCTAATTCCCAAATCCAGTGTTCTTTCCACTAAACACCCTGGCTTAAGACATATTTGAGTTATTAACAGACCTATTCACTGTTCTTTTCAAGAAATGAAAGGGAATCTTAGAAGGGCTGGGAAAGAACAAATACTGTTCCCCCCATCCTAAAGTGGAACCAAAAAATGAGTGGAAATTAAAGGCTAATTGGATCAAAATCAATAGGTAGAAAAATACTAGAATTAAGAATAAGAACAATTTTCAGCCATCAAGAAGTATACAAGCTACTGCAGAATAATCAGCATGTCTTTTTGAAGACCAAAACATGGCAGGCTAATTTAATTTCTTTTCATGGTAGAGCTGTAGTATATGGAAACAAGGTTACAGAAACAAATCATTTCCTTACCTCACTTTCTTTTTTTTGATCAGCAATAGAAATGTTTTCCAAATAGAGCAACCTAGCTAAACATCTTGTCTGCAGAAAATACCAATTACATTTATCTTCTAGTTATTTTTATATATGTTTGAGCATTTTCTAGTTTTTCCCAGTCTGGGGAGATTTTATTCACTATGCGGGCCACATGAAATGAAAAAAGTAGCTGACTGCCTTGCAAATCTTTAGCAAAATGAAATGGGACACAATGATATGAAGTTTGGGGAGATGGCTATTTTTTTTTTGTTTTCTTCCTATACTAGAGTTTTCTTGCATATTATAGTACTATGCCATCTAGTCAAAGGAGAGGAGCTGTGAGCAAATACAACATGAGTGCCCAACAGGAGGATCCCTAGGAAATTAGATCCAGTATGCATGTGATAACAGGATCACAAAGAAATGCAAAATGTAAAGCATGCTAGAATGGGATTCATGTGAATTAATTCTCAAAACTAACATTTTATCCAGTTTTATAGAAGTTTGTTAAAAATAAAATAGTTACATTATGATTTGAGATAGCCCTAATGCCTAGAATGCTAAGAATAATAGACTATTTCATTTTTCCATGAATTACAAAAGAATTCTAGTTGGGGTCTCAATTGCACCCAAATATAGGTGAGTTGATAAACTGCATCAGCATACTCTGCATGTTTCAAGTTGGAAAGACTTTGAACCATTCACTGTATTCCAATCTGCCAAGACTTGTCATTTATATTGGAATTTTTCTTATTACTTTGTATAAATGCTTTATTAATCTTGTGTGGCAAACTTTTGACGGACTAAAATATGAAATAAGAAGCTAGCCCTAGAACCAACAGCATCTTTTTTAGTTGCATAAATCATTAGTGTTGAAAATTACTTTCTAACATTGATGTTTCTTTGACTTTATAAAAAAGACCTCCATGTCTTTCAAAAATAATATTTTAATTACAGTCATCTCTTTTTCTCAATTTCTTGTTCAGTGTTCTCCTTTAATATTCAGGTAGCAATATTCCACACTGGTTATATTATCTATCCCTCTGCCAAGGTCTAGAATTTAAAATGACCTTTTTTTCTTTACCATGAATGCCAAAAGTGTATGCCTTCCATGAAATAAGAGACATAAGGGCCATCCTGTGCCTCTGTTACAGTGTAAGTGCCAATTGGGATGCTCCCCCCAGCCAGTTGTGGGTGTACAAGGAATATAAATTATAATTCATTGCAGAGAGAGCCATAAGAGCTCATGCCCACTTTAGAAGGTTTCCAGAAGTGATGTGAATCTTGGAAAATGGGATTCCTCTAACCAAAGAAGTACAACAATAAATAATAGATGATAGGTAGAAAATAGGTGGCATGTAGATATAAATATAATAGACATAAATATAATTAATACACATAAAATCTATGTGTCTATATATAGATATTAAGAGAAAATATGGAGAGGATAACATAGATATGAATATGATATCAGTATAAACATAACTGACAGATATGTAGATAGATATAAAGAGTGCATATGTAGAGATAAAACAGATATAGAGATGGAGAAAATAGACACAATTGACATAGAAACAAATATGTACAGAGATATAAAGAGAAAAAAATATATAGGCTAAAGTAGATTGATATAGGTATTGATATATGAATATAGAAATAATTGACATAGATAAAAGTATCTCTGTATAAACATATGTATATTAAGAGAGAGAGACCTTTTTTTTAGTCCAAAACTCTGATTTCATTTTTGTTGGGAACTCTTACAATGGAAACTCCCACTACCAATGTAGAGCAGCACCCAGTCTGAGACTAGAGCACTGAGACATTAAGTGACTAGCTAGCACGGTCAAACAGATACTATGTCAGATTTAGAATGTGAACCCACATCTTTCTCACTCCAAATCCACTGTATCGCACCGCCTCTCGTATAAAACATCGTTCAAATAAAATACTCTGAAATGAGTGTAGGTGCTCGTCTTTTTGGCTCCATGGCTCTGAAATTACCAGTCCATTCTGCAAAATGAAAGTGAACCTATCAGAGTCCCAAATGAAAACCCCGTCAAATATGACTTTTGACTAGATTGTCCACTTCCCAAGTGGTTCTCTTGGCATATTGTAGATGTGGTCATAGATGTAATGCTTTTGAAATGTCAGTGTTGTATAATACAGTGAAATACAGTCTGTATACATCTGCCAGCCAGAATCTGTGAAGCAGGATGGTGGAAGTGGCTGAAGGTCTTGTTTTTAGGTCCTTGTGCAGTCATGCTGCCCATGACTGACTCTAAGATAGAAGACAAGACTGGCTTTGTGATTTGAGGCACGTCAGTTATCTCCACCTTCTGTGAAATGAGTCATGTTGGCCCCATTCCTACTTCCTAGAAACATAACTTCTTAGCTTTATAACTGCCAGTAATCTTAGACATGATCTTCTCTAACCCCCTTCATTTTACAGATGAGGAAAATGAATTTCTGAGAGACGAAGTGATTTGCCCAATGTCACCCAGTCCCCTGACTACAAATACATTGTAACCACAAATTAAATCATATGTAAAGCTGTTCACACACCTCGAAAGAGGCATGTGGAGTAGTCACTTTTCTCAAATTCATTTGTCTTATATCTAATGCTTTCAAATGTTAGTTCGGATGAATAAATCATCTCTCATATTTAAATGAGACCTTACAAAACATCTTATATCGATTATAAGCACCTGTATCCTTTCTATTGGCATTAAACTAAAATAGAAACCAGTTCCTGAGAGCCTCATATTGACTGAGAGGACCACCCATTAACAGGAGCTATGTTGTATTGTGTTTTTATGTATTTTGTTAAACATTTCCCAATTACATTTTAATTTGGTTCCAGAGGCACCAGAAGTTTGACAGCCTTGCTGTGGCAGATTTATCGAAAGCAACTCTAGCATTTTATAGTGTAGCTCCAAACCCTATTCATTGCTATCATTTGTATGATCACTAAGACACCTATGACATAATTTTCTCAAATATATTAGGTGGCAGAAGTGTTTTGCTGCAATTCTCTGTTTTGACAAAACACAGACAACTTTCCTAAAATTATAGTTTTACCATAATTTTCTTTCCAATTTTTTGTCAGGAATATGTGTAAGAATGTTGTGCCAGGGTATCTTTCTAATATCTTTGAGGTCCATACCAGATATCTGCCTTCAAAGTGAAATTGCCTTGCAAATGAGAACTTTGTAGTACTTCACTAATTAAACTGCCTGGGGTATCTAGGCAGTAAAATTGATAGAGCACCAGGCTTGGAATCAGGAAGACTCATATTCATAAGTTCAAATCTGGCCTCATACATTTACTAGCTGGGTGACCCTAGGTAAGTCACTTGGACCTATTGACTTCAATTGCTTCATCTCTAAAATGAGTTGGTGAAGGAAATGGCAACACTCTCTAGTATCTTTGCCAAGCAAACTACAAATGGATCAGGCAAAGAGTCAGATATGACTGAAATGGCCAAACCACAACAGCAATTAAACCACCTGGGAATGGAGTTGAATATTGTTTCAACTCATTGAATTCCGCATAATATAGGAGAGACTGAGAGACCAAAATGTTACCATGGTCCTATCAGGATGATTATATCATACCGTCTGAGAGAAAAGGTTGCATGGTTGTCATGAATAGCTATTCCAGGATTCAGCATCCATCTGTCAACCTCTATCCATTACTGAAAAAGTAGAAATATAACTCAGAATCCCATATACAAGTACAGGGTGTTCCTAAAGTCTGGACACATAGGCAAGGATGCATATTTTCAATAAATAAAATGAGTGAAATATTTGACATTTTATTTAATTGGAATATTACTAAATAACATATTCAATATGATTTCCAACATCTGTGATGCAAAGGTTGATGTGCTTTACAAGGTTCATGTGAACTCAATGCAATAACTCCACATTGCCTATGTGTCCAGACTTTAGGGACACCCTTTACATATGTCTACCCTGATAGTTTCAATGCATGTGGATTGCTGAAAATAGCTAGACTGTTCTAGCTACTTGAGATTGTTTTCCTCTTAAGTCCAGTGCATCTACATCTGTCCTCAGGGAAAATTGCTCAGCTTTTCACCATTTCCCTTCCGAAAATCCTTCTGTATGCCTAAAGGAAATTAACAGCGTGCTTCTCTTTGCCAACTGGAGAAATTTCAGGTGCTAGTGAAGCCCTGTTTGAGAACAGTTTAACACCACACCTGAAGTCAAGAAGACCAGGATTCAAATCCCACCACGGACGCTAACTCTGTGACTCTTGTCAAGTCACTTAACCTCAAGGGGCTTCAGATTTCTCATCTATAAAATGAGAGCTTTGGACCTGATTATCTCTATGCCCCCTTACAGCCCAAATCTAGGATCTTATGACTCATCCACAGCCTGTGATGATTTCTAAAACCCCAGTGTACCTGAGAGAGAAAACCTTAGCTGTCTATCCATCAGTATTTAGCGTCTGCTTTCCCTGGCAAAATGCCACAGAGAGATAAGCAGGGGCCACCTTTTCTGATTTTACCATCTGGAGCAAAATGTACCTTTTCTTCATCTACAGCTAATACCACAAAATGCTGACCATGAGCGTGGTGAGTGTGTGTGTATTAGCTGTGTCTGAGAAACAGGACAAATGTGACCAAACAGAGGGGAAAAAAGATGTGATATGAATTTTGTTCTCTGTGTTTAGGCAAGCTACGGCCTATATCTATGCCAGTGGAATATAATTGGGTAGGGGAGTATGAAGATCCCAGTAAAATGAAGAGAGATAGTAGAAGAGGTAAGTGTCCCAGAATCTCAGGGTAGGCTCTGTGTTGTTTAAACTGTAAGTAAATTTTAGATGTTCTTTAAAGTAGGCTCTTAGAGTTTAAGTTTAGTTTTTTCAAATCATATTCTTTCTATGATTAACATAAGAAAGGCAGTGTGGCATTGTGGGTAGAGAGCTGGCCTTGAAGTCAGGAAGACCTGGCTTCGAGTCCTGCTTCATCCTGGCTGTGAGACCCTGGGCAAGTCACTTCAGTGTTCTAGGCCACTCTTAGATAATAAGTTGCAGAAGTGCTAACCTGCATTGGTAGAGTTTCCTCATCCAGGAATTCCTTATATCGATGAAATCACAGGTGTAGACCCTATCATTGTCCCTATACTTAACAGAACATTGTGCTTTATATTTTAACTGAACCATCAATGCAAGTCTTAGACCAGGTGCTCACTGATACTTTCAAAATGTTAACTTCTAAAGAATCCTATGTAAGGAATGTAGATTTAGTTAAAAGAGATATGAATATTGTGTAAAAATGAAGAATTGATTGTTATTTCAAAGATGACCATTAGGAAAAATGGAAAAGTGATGAAACTTTATCAGAACAAATATATGCAGCCAGGCCATGATCAATCTACAATGGACACAAAGCCTAGTTCTGTCTCAGAGCTGTTATTTCTTCCTATTTCGGGGGGCCGTGATTTGACCGCTGGGTGTGCTCCCTCGATCAACAGATCTCAAAATCCCCATACACTTTAACAGATGGCTTTTGCCCAATGGCCAGCCTTCTGATATTGGGCTTCTCTGTACATAGCCAGGCTTGTTCTCAGATACTGGACACACAATCCATACTCCAGCCAATACTCCAAGTCTCTGTAGATTGATAGGAAGTGCCAAGGCTTCTGCGCCTTCAAGAATCCAGTCACCTTCAGACCATAATGAGAGCTCTCTCTGTAGGGGGTGCTCTCTGACGTTATGACCACAAAAGCAAATATTTGCTTATGTGCTCAAAATAAATCAGAGAGCAGGACTCAAGAAAACAAAAAAAAATTAATCACACACACAAACTATTGTTTAAATGGTGATTATCATGTATATATGTCATGTCAGAGTCAACTGTGATGTTAATGACCTGAAATATCACAAGATTTTTTTTCCCCTTCATTCTGTTTGGTGTTAGAAATAAATTCCTAAGCAGAGATGTGATGTGGGTAGAACAGGATTCTGCTGTGGTATTTGCTCTAGGAAAATACTTTTGTTCTAATCTAGAGTTCAAAAGAGCAGTGGATAGAGGTCAATATAACCGATGTTGATGGCATTGTAATGAGAATTTGAGCCATTGGAGATGTGGTGGGCCCAACAGAAGTTGAGGCAGCCTCTTAATTTTTTAAACCTTGCGACAAAGCTGTCCTACTGCTTTCCAAAAGTCATAAGGCTGTGGATGAGGCATCTAAAAGAAAATTCATTACAGACTAAGAAGAAAAATGCACCTTACAAAACTTAATTCACTCCCATACCACATTACTTGATTAACGAGATAATTTCAAGTTTTCATTTTTTTTAATATTAACTTTTAAAGTGTTCATTTCATTACTACATATATCATAGACTGGACATAATGAGCATTTCATTAGCACTTTTGGACCTGATTTTATAGAGATTTCCATTTCAATACTATTGGTACACACAGTAACATCTTATCAAGTTGGTTTATCTATTCAGTTTTCTAAGTTTCAGTTATTTGCAAACTTTGATGGATACTTCACTTAGATCTGTGATCTCATCGCTATGGGTACTCCCTGCAGCAATATAGATAGCACCCCATACTTGTCCCCTCCATCCTGTGTGACTTTTGTCCATGTCTTTCTTTCATTGTCCATGAGGGGTCCACTGAAAGCCATTTTAGTTACCTAACATTATTATATTTACAATAAGTTTGGGGAAAATGAAAGAGAAAAAAATGCTTATCATGTGTCACCTCTAGAGCATGTTCGATTTTTGATCTAGAGCAGGTTTGATTTTCTCACAAGTAGATTCATAAGTCGGCAATATAAATTTTAATCTTTTCAAGGAAGTTGGCATGCCATGTACTGCCTGATTCCTCTTGTTCCATGATCCCAACTCATTAAGTGTCATGTGTAATTTTATTATCCAGAATATGCTTTTCAAAATTATGAGTTAGGTTAGAGTTCCAAGAGTAAAGCCATTAGCATGATTAGAAGAGAACTGTAGTTCTGGAAACCAGTCACTGATTTACTTATCCTAAGTAATGCTTTTCTCTCTCTTTGTTTAGAAAATTCTCTACTTCGGTATATGAGCAATGAAAAAATTGCTCAAGAAGAATACATGTACCAGAGAAATAGCAAGAAAGATACAGGGAAAAAGTCAAAAAAGAAGGGAGATAAGAGTAATAGTCCAACTCACTATTCCTTGCTACCTAGTTTACAGATGGAAGCATTAAGACAGGACGTCATGGGCACACCTGTGCCAGAAGCCACCTTATATCACGTGAGTAAAGTTCTCCAAGGTTTGCTGTTACTGCCTTTATTACAAGATTTACATGTGACTTTGATGGTGGTGGAGGGGGAGGCGAGTGGTAGATTGTGGATCATTTTTATTGTACTTTGTCACCATTTTAGGTGATTGACTCAGCTTAGCAGGTTGTGGGCAGAACACAGCCTCTAGAGTCCAGAAGACAAATTCAAATCCACCATCAGAAACGTATTAGTTTTGTGACCCTGAACAAGTCACTTAACCACTATTTGACTCAGTTTCTTCATGTTTAAAATTATAATAATAACAGCAGCTACTCTTCAGGGTCAGTGTGAAGACGAAATGATAATATCAACAAAATACTTTGCAACTCTTGAAGAGCCATATAAATGTGAACTATTATCTCTATGTCATCAAGATCACATATCCATTCAGGTTCTTTCTTACTGGTATTGAGAAAACTTCGTAAGGACAAAACCAGATAATTATATTTATTTGTCTGAATATGTCTGACACACATATTACATATATACATACATGTGCATATGTACGTATATATTACGTATATAAATCACTTTTTATTTGAAGGAATATGTTGCTAGAATAGCAGTAAGATTTTAAAGGATTGTAAAAATGCTAATGTCCATATTTCACTTCATCTTTGCTCATTCTGACTGTGTATCCTCAAGATATGGAGACTTTCTTTTTGCTCTAAAGTAAAACTAAATTAAGCCTATAATTTTCAAAAAACAGGAATCTGTTAAGATAATGGGAGTGTGCACACACAAATTAATAATCTTCAGCAATGAAAATGAAGAGAATAAAATGCTAGGGAAATGACAAATATCCTCTCTCCCACTGGGATTTGCTCCAGTCAGATAATTTAAAAGTTGAAACTCTTAGACCATCATCAAAGACAAACAGTGAAGGTTTCTATGCTCTGTTGAAGTACAAAAATGTTGGGCTGTAGTTAAACAGACTTAATCATAGGTTAATGAAACCCAGAATTCTTTCATTTTTTTAAAGCATCTAATTGCTTTCAGCATTCAAAGAAAGACTAGCTATTATACAGAATTTTGCAGTGAACTGTGGTATTTAGAGGAGAGAAATGTACTCAACTTCATTGTTTTTTATGGGGGAAAAACACACAAAGAAGAAAGCAAAAACATCTAGGAAAAGCTAGAGCACATCAGCTGATTAGCTAAATAAACTTAGAAAAATAAATAAGTAGCATGTTGTGGCCCTGGGAACATAATATGTGAGATTTGGTGTGGGAGTACTGTTGCAACCTAATTGTAGTTACGGCTGCAATTAAGTGTGTTTGGAACAGATGGGCTTCTATCGTGCCCTAATGGAGGAGCAAACTATCTATTCATTTGTTGGAACAACATGTTTATCTGAAGGCTGTCTTAGTGTCTACACTGTTTGATTCTTCACCATCCTTGAGGGGTCTCGTGGAGCTGATAGCACTGTTGATAATGCACTTCAATTAATGAAGTCTAAGAGACTATAAATCACTCATTTCCTTTCCCAGCCACACTCCCAATTGTATATCAACTCATTCTCAATGGGTCTGCTCAACCAGTGCCTTCTGCTCTTGCCAACGTTTTTCATCTGGGATATAGCATCTAAATAGCAAAACCTTTGAGCAGTGAGGGAAACTACATAAGCAGCATCTGCAGTAATCAGAAAAATTAGAGCAAATGATTCCTGTAGTGGGAGATTTATCTGTGTGGAGGTTGATTGGTTTATAATGGGTTTCAATAAGTTTATTAACATAGCAATTTCAGGGATCTAAATGTGTTTATAAATTACATTCCATTCTGAATGTTTTACACTGAACCAAGAGAATTTTTCTAAAAAAAAAAAAGCTTTAAAGCCAAATATGGCCCTAAAAAGGAAAAGTGGAAATTTATTTCATCATTTGGTCATGTTAGAATGTTTCTGATTTTCCCTCCTAATTATAAACAAAATTTTAGTACATTTTTGACAGCCATCATAAATTTCAGTTTATCTAGAATGACTGGGGAGTGAGTTGTTCCAGTTAATTAAATATTCTAGCTAATTGAATTGTTTTCCCATACACCATGCATTAGGAATCCTACCTCAAACTGATGTGTGAGGAGAGGCTACTTTTCATTTCTCCCAAATCTTATGATCTCATTGTTAGAGGGGTGAGAGAGCACTGATGACAGTGAAATCCTTCAAGGAGTAGAGTCAAAATCTGGAAAGGGATGAGGGTATGGTGGCAACAGACATCTTGCACATTGTCTGGATAAGACTTTGAACTCTAATGGTGGATTCCAGTCCATTAGTCTGGAATCCCACAATACCTCTGCTATAATGGTTTCCAAATAAATGCAATAAAATTCACTTAAGACTCAAAGCATCAAATATAATTTAATTAGTGCCACTGTTATAGGGTAGAGCACTCTAGAAATAGGATTTGAGACTGAATATGCCCTAAGGGCAGTATACTAAAATTTACCCTGAAAGTTCCCTTTTTGGGTAAATTGCTAATAAAAGCTCATCCATTCTGCTTGCCATTCTCATAAAAGAGGAATACAAATGTGTGTGTGTGTGTGTGTATATATATATATATATATATATATATATATATATACACACATATATATATATGTATATGGGGAGAGAGAGAGAGAGAGAGAGAGAGAGAGAGAGAGAGAGAGAGAGAGAGAGACCAGTTATTCAGTTTTCTGTTTGTTAAGATTGTGGATAAATTTCTCTCTCCTACCTTAATACCTCTCTCTGTCTGCCTAAGAACAACTTAAAGCATTAAGTTTCTCCAAATATCACATTCTAACAGGGAAATCAAAGTATGCCTTAATTTGTGTATTAATGAGAGTTAAAAGTATCACTCAATAGGAGCCTATATAATGCTCCCCTATTCACTTATAAACTTGTAAAATGTCAAAGCTGCAAGAAATATAGCAAAGACTATATAGCCCTGCCTCTCATTTTGTAAGTGAGGCTTGTAGAATTGAAGCATTCTGCTCAAGGTCATGTGGGTAGTAAAACATCTGATAATAATTGTTATTCTCCATTAGTAGTCAGTTTTTAGACATGAAGCCAATGGTACTCCAGAATCACACCTGTGATTAATATCAACCAAAAGGGCCACTTAGCTACTACAAACCTTGTAGAATCTAGTGTAACACAACTCCTAAAACAGAAATTGGAGGACCTGAAGAGATTAAATGTGTAAAATCATAGTTAGATTACCTACTTTCAGGAGAAAGTTCCAAGGGTAGAATTCTAGGCATTAACCAGCACTTAAGAAAATCTATCTGTGACATTATTTTGATTGCTTTCTACTTCATCTTTAGAACGTTTTTCCTTTATGAACCTTAACATTTAAAAAAAAATTAAAGGCTATTTTAAGGTAAAAATATATCCTACAATAGATCTGTCTATTAACTTTATTGTTAAAGTATCTGGAGCCAAGATGGGTTTACCGGAATTTGGCTTCCATTGTAACAATGGAAAATTATATACTTTCTTTTCCCAATTATTATTTTTGTTGTTGTTGTTGTTGTTTAGTCAGTTAGTTGTGTCCTATTCTTTGTGATCCTATTTGGGTTTTTTTTGACCTGAGGGGTTTGCCATTTCCTTCTCCAACCTATTTTACAGATGGAGAAACAGGCAAACAGGGTTAAATAACTTGCCCATATTTGAACTCATGTCTTCTTGACTCCAGGGACAGTGCTCTATCCACTGCATCACCTAACTGCCCATAGATTTTATTTTATGCAAACTCCTCAATTTGACATTTTAAGCCCTTCATAGCCTAAGCCCAACCTGTCTTTCTAGTAGGCTTCCTTTCCTACTTTATTCCTTTTCATCTACACAGCCAAACTGACATTGCTTCTCCTTATACAGGGCACTCCAGCTCCAATCTCTGTGCCTTAGTACTGGCTGTGCTCCATGCCTTGAATGTGTTCTCCCCTTACTCTTAGAAACCCTGGTTTCCTTCAAGGTTCAGCTCAAATACCATCTTCTATCTTAAGCCTTTTCTGATCCCCCCTCCCAGGTGCTAGCCCCTTCCTTCCATGACTATTTTTTATTCATTTTACATACCTATTTGGTACATCCTTTCTCTCTCAGCTTGACCACAAGCTCCTTGACAGCAGTAGCTTTTTAAAATTTTTATCTTTGTGGCCTCAGTACCACAGTACCTGGCATGTAGAAGGCCTTTATTAAATTCTTGTTGATTAATTAATCAATTAATTGATTTTAATCCCTTCCCTAAATTGAGTTTAAAAATCCTATAATATACAACAACTGAATTAGGAAACCCAAAACAAAATGCCATGTGAAGTCCAAGATAGGGAAGATAAGTGAGGAAGAAGAGTTAGAACTTCATGGAGGATGTGGAATTTAAATTTCATTTGAAGAAATAGGTAGGAATTTAATGAATGAAAAGGGGGAGGGAGGACAGTTTCGGCATAGGGCAAATGTGAGGAATGACATAGTTGAGAAAGTCAGGGGTTGTAGGTGTTCTTGGGAGTGGTGCATAGCACTTCCAAAAAAAGTTGAAAAGATTAAGCAAGACCAGGTGGCCTAAGACTTTGAAAGTCAGGAAGAAGAGTTATCAGTAGGGAAACACTGAAGATTTTTGAACAGAATGTTGAAATTACTGTATCTTGACAAAATGAAGACTACTCAGAGAGTGAAGATTGCAATTGGAGGGGGGAGAAATTAAAAGTGGGAAAACCTGTTGGGAGGTTATTGAAATAATCTAGGACAATGTATAGGTGAGACAGCAGTAGGAATAGAAGAGGAAAGAGGAATACAGTAGATTGTCAGAGTTGACATCTACAGGACTTAGTAATTTAGCATTTGAGAAGTAAGAAAGAAGTAAGAGTCAAGTATGAGAAGACCGAAGTTTCAGATGTGGAAGGCTAGATGAATGGTAATGGTAAAATCAGAAAAAAAGAGCAGGTTTAAATATGAAATAGAGTAAGCTCAGGTTTTGATATGTTCAGTTTGAACCACTGGGATGATACACCAGTAGAGATATGATGTAGGCAGTTTGAGATACAAGATCAAAGTTTACAAGAGAGTAAAGGACTATCAGCCTATATTCCAGACAAACTGGTTTACTTGCAATTCTATAATTCCATCTTGCACTGCCATGCTTTTCACAGATTGGCCTGGAATTCACTCCCTCCTCACCTATACCTATTAGAAAGTCTACTTTCTTTAAGTAGCATCTCATGTATAACCTCTTATGGAAAGCCTTTCATGATCTCACCATTTGTTAGTCATTTTTCTCTCCTTAAATTTTCATGTATATGCTGAGTATATGTCATATCCTTCCAGTACAATATTCACTTCAGGGTAGGAATATTTAATTTTTGTCTCTGAACCACGCTCAGGTCTGTAATATATACTTGTTGGATTGGGATGGGTTGGAGACAGAAATTTGTTAGAAGCTATGATGGTAAATTAAGAGTTCAGAGAGAAGAGACTAGGACCACAGATTGAAATTTGAGGGGGGAGGGACTTGAATAAGGAGTTGGAAAGAAAATAGAAGGCTACCCTATTCATACAAACACTGATGACTGTCCCCCAAAAAAAATTTTTCAAAGAATTACTGCTCTAAAATCTTTCAGGCCAATTCAATTAGAATAAAAAGAGAAACTATTGGATGTGAAGGAAAAATTTTTGACATAGACATCTCAGCACTTTTTGTGGCAGTTAAAAAATGGGAAATAGAATGATGAAGATTTGTATTATGTGACTGTAATGAAATAGTATTTTATTGTAAGAATTGGTGTTTATAAATAATTCAGAGAAACCTAAGAAGACTTGTAAAATCTAATGGAGAGAAAAATAAGCAGAGACAGAATAAATACATGCATATACATGTTATAACTATATCACATATATAGTATATGTGTATATACACAAACCTATTTATATATTGACTGCAAGATAAATGAAAACAACACTAAAAGACAACTAAATCCCTTCACTTATTTTTGCAAAGGCTGGTTTTTGTCATTGACAATATTTAATGAAACATAATTCCTTTTCTAAATGGGTTGGAGAGGGAAAGGTACTATAGGTACAGAATATAGTATATGCTATTAGACATGTTTGTTACATTAATTAATTTTGCTTTACTGTTCTATATTATAATAGAAGATGCAACATGTATGGTAGTGTATTAAGAAATCACTGTAATATAACAATAAAAGTTAACAATAAAACAAACCCCCCAGAAGCTATCATAGACTACCTTACATTCTTAAAATAAATATACCAAGCATATTTTAACAAAAGCAAAAGAAAACAGAAGGCTACTTAAGGAGACAGAGGAATCACTAAAGATGAAAGAGAACCGAGACAATATACTGTCTCTTAAATAAAGGAAGAAGGAAATATGTGAGAGGATGATCAACCTTGTCAAGTACTCTCTAGACTCCAAAGACAGTGAGAATTGAAGAAAAAAAGATCTTTGGATTTGTTAAGACGTCATCCTGATTTCTGAGAGTATTTTCTGGATAGTTGAAGGAGAAAGGCCACATTTAGGACAGGGTAAGTGGTGAAGACTAGAAGGCATCAAAAGGAGTTGACTCTTTTCAAGAAGTTTGACAGTGAGAGTAACAGAGACATGGTAGTCAAATTGGGTAGAATGGTCAAGGGAATACTACTGTAGGATTACAGACACATGATAGATAGATAGATAGATAGATAGATAGATAGATAGATAGATAGATAGATATTTTAAGCGATATGTTGTTCAGTCATTTTCGGTCATGTCCAACTCTGTGACCCCATTTATGGTTTTCTTGGCAAAGATATGGGAGTTGTTTGCCATTTCCTTCTCCAGCTCATATTGCAAATGAGGAAAATAATAAGTGACTTGCCCAGGGTCACACAGCTAGTGTGTCCGAGGTCAGATTTGAACTCAGGAAGATGTCTTCTTGACTCCAGGCCCAGCACTCTAACCACTGCATCACCTAAAAAAAGATGGATCTTGTTACTATCTTAAAGTCACAAAAGGGGGAAAAGAAGGGAAAATTTGTTGTTGTTGTTGTTGTGGGGGGGGGGTGGTTGCTGCTGCTCCAAATGCTTAAAAAGTAGATTTGTCTTGACTCTTTAAGAAATATTTGTTATTAAACTTCCTTTTAATGAGATACTAGACCTGACTTGATTTCCATCCAGCTCCCGCCTTTCTTTTGCTGGCACAGAGGGAGTACCAACAGGCATGTTAATATTTTTATTAAGCTAAGGCAAACACATGGCATTGCTACTAAACTAAAGAATGAGCAGGTGTTCTGAAAGATCTATTGGGGGAGGGAGGGATATATATGTATATATAATGATACAGTTAAAATTGTCTTGGACCTTTGAGGTGCAAAAATGAGAGTATTAACACCCACCCACACTTTGTATGCTTACTTAAGCCTATTAGACTTTGGAGAAATTTATTTTTCCTCCTTCGATCCATTTTGCCTCAAACTTTTGCTTTCAGTCGTTGAATTTCACCAAGAACATGGGATCTTTCTATTAAACAGTTCGTCGTTTGTGTTGAGAGCTTCCGCCCCCTCCAAGAAACTGTATCATTTACTATTCCTCATTCTTCTCTTGTCTTCTTCTACCTCCTCACATAAATAACCAACCTATGCCTGATGCATGCAACTTGTTTCCTTTATGGTTCCAGCTAATGAAAATCTTCTTTCCCTTCAAGGCCCAGCCTAGTTGTCACCTTCTCCACAAAGCTTTCCCAGATCCTTTCAGCTAAAGGTGATCTCCCCCTCTCAAAGTGTTCCTGTAGAATTTTATGTGGATATTTTCTTTCCTTTTAAACTTTAAATAAGTCATCTGTTTCAGGGTCTCACTGTTACTTTCATTTAAATGGTTATTTCTTAAAGAGGATTCAGAATGTTATGGAAAAGATTGTAAAATGAATTATTTAGAGAAACTAGTGACATTTACATACTCAATGTGTATATATTATGGTAAAATATGTAAAAAATAAACAGAAATTTTAAGAATTGGGCAGAAAATAAATCACATAACTTTTAATTTGAATATTTAAGATTTTTTGTATAAGGCTCTGACATAAATAACTGTGGTAGCATTTAGAAACCAAGAGCTGGACATGGTGGCACATGATTATAAATGAAGCTAATGAAGCTGAGGCTGGTGGGTCTCTTGAACTTGGGATTTCTGAGAAGAAATGAGCTGTGATGATCAAGTGTCTATACTAAAGTCATCATCAATATGTACGCCCACAGGGAAGGCAAGGGAAGAGTGGCACCAGGGGAGAGAGAGATAGAGACAGAGAGAGAGAGAGACAGAGACAGAGAGAGAGACAGAGGCAGAGACAGAGACAGAGACAGAGAGACAGAGACAGAGACAGACAGAAAGAAAGACAGAGAACACAGAGGCAGAGAAAGGCAGACAGAGACAAAGACACAGAAACAGAGATACAGATAGAAGACTTAGAATAAAGAAATGTGAATTCTAATTGCGGCTCTATTTACTAAGCCAGCGAAGCATTGTATTGGATAGAGCATCAGGCATGGAGTCAGAAAGATCTAAGTTCAAAACCTCCCCAGCCATTTAGAACATGTGTGACTATTAAGTAAATCACTTAATTACTTTATGCTTCAGTTTTACCATCTGCAATATAGGGATAAGAATTGTATCTAACTCATAGAGTTGTTGTGAGAATCAAGTAAAAAGCTGTATTTAAGCATTTTACAAACTTTGTTTTGCCATATGTAAGTGATATTACTATTACTGATTAACCATGGAAAATCATTTAATTGCTTTTAGACTGCATTTATTCATTAGCCAAGTACGAATAATGAGGCTAACGTAACCTACCTCTAAGTGCAGCTACGGGGAAAGCACTTTGGAAACACTAAAGTATTATATAAATATGAATTGTTATTATTTTTATAGACCCCCCTGTAGGTGAAAAGGGGGTTTTGGAGCTCATCTCTAATATTCTCCAGGCACTTGGCAAAATTTTTGTATATGGTAATTTGCTCAGATTAAAACTTGTAAAATGAATTCACGAATAAAATAAACGTTAATTTTAGACCTTCCTGTTAGAAGGCCAGGACAACTAACATTTAAGTATGACTCTAAAGAAAGCATGTAAGCAATGAATACCCTACTTTTAGAAGCTAAAAAGCAGCAACCCAGATCTTGAGTAGGTGTCTAGAAACCTGAAATGTTCCTTTTGTACCAATCTGGCATATGTTGCTTGGTCCTAGTCTTCATTGCTTAGAATCTTCTTGTTGGCATTCATATATGGGAGTTTAATGATGCTTCATTTCTGGTGAATGCAATATAATTTTAGTCTTTCCAGTCACTTTGTGAAGGTTTTGAACAAGAACTTCTGGAAAATATTTTCAAAATGTATCTGATATAAAAGAGGAAACCTTGCCTAAAAATAAGAAATGTCCTGCTAATGTCAGTCTATTTGACACTTATAATGAGTTTTGCCTCTAATTATAATTAGAGTTTAAATTTTACTCATGAGTAATATAACTTGCCAGACAAGTACATTGTGTCAGTGTCAAAGTAACTAATAGAAATTTACTATGAAAATAGAGAGGAAGAGGAGAATAGAAGACTTCAAGTATTTCTCATTCACTTAGCATAGAAAATTTGTTCCTTTCTGGACCATGCTGGAAAAATCAGCTGTTACTAAAATGTATCTGTATAACCTCCCTGAGCAGAGATTGCTTCATTCGTTGTAATTGTAACCCTAGTGCCTAGAACAGTGACTGGCATTTAGTAGGTGCTTAATAAATGGTTCTCGATTGATTGGTTTGGACTTCATCTCATATGATACAGTAAGGTGTTTTCTTACCAAGTCAACACAATTATGTTAGCAACAGTCCCTTAGTTGTTGGTTTATTATTCTTAACTTGTACACAATCCTTCACAGTAGAAAAAGAAAATTCAAGAGTGGAATAGTTCTGTCTTCTATCTGCCATTTGTGGATGTTATTCATTCATTTTTCAATCATGTCTGACTCTTCATGACTCCATTTGGGGTTTTCTTGGCAGAGATACTGGAGTGGTTTGCCATTTTCTTCTCCAGCTCATTTTACAGATGAGGAAACTGAGACAAACAGGGTTTAGTAACTTGACCAGGATCACACAGCTAGTAAGTGCCTCAGGCTGGATTTGAATTCAGGAGGATGAGTGTTCCTGACTCCAGACCTGGTACCCGTACCACCTAGCTGCCACCTGCCATTTGTTAGATTATAAAATCTGTCCCAAACACTGGCTCTTTATCTGCTCTTTTATTCCATTTCTCATGCCATCAGCCCTTTCTCTCTGCATGTGAAGAATTCCAAAAGATATTTGACCCGGAGAATTTTTAAGGTCAATCAGTAGTGCGCTGCATAGAGACTCACTATATTAGGCTTTATAAGTGCAAAAGGTACTTAAAATTAAACATGCTTTTTAATGAAGAATATATTGAAATGGGAGGCAGCTAGATGGCACATTGGATAGAGCACTGGTCCTGAAGTCAGAAAGATTCATATTCCTGAGTTCAAATCTAGCCTCAAGTACTTTCTGGCTGTGTACCCCTGTTTGCCTCCATTTTGTCATCCGTAAAATGAGCTGGAGAAGGAAATGGCAAACTGCTTCAGTACCTCTGCCAAGAAAACCCCCAAAGAGGTCAGGAAGAGTTGGACATGACTGGAAAACAACTGAACAACAGATTGAAATGACATTTTTCTGAATAAGAAGATGGCAGTTCCGAAATCGATTTTTTTATCTGTGACCTTGTATAAATTTCTTTCTCCTAGTAACCCGATTTTCCCATTTGCAAACTGAGAACAACGCTTCATAGTTGCTTTAAAGATTAATGAACCTGGGGGAGGGGAGAAATAGAAATGCCAAATGAATTCTCAACATTATTATAATGTGACTTCAGCCCTAACCATAGAGTATTTTTAAATTTTGTCATATCTTTAGCCTTCCTCACTTTTGTTCTTGTTTCAGCTTAAACTATCTTCAATGTACATTTCAAAGGCAAGAAATGTTAGATGCTGCCAATCAATCAACAAGCATTTATTAAGTTCCTAACCTGTGTCTGACACAGGTCATACAAGGAAAAAAGCAGAGATGTCTCTGATGGAACTTGTATTCTGTTAAGGGCACACAAAGTATCAGATCTAAATGAAAGAGAGGTAGAGGTGGAAAGTACTTTTAAGATAACATTTCTAGTAGACAAATTGTAGCGTGTGTGTGTGTGTGTGTGTGTGTGTGTGTGTGTGTGTGTGTGTGTGTGTATGTGTGTAGTTTTATCTCTTTGGAAAGTTTCCCTATTGTAAAATATATTCTCCTGGTCAAGGACTCTTACTAAGCCCCAAATATAGGAAATTATCACTGAAGCTGCCCTCCCACAGGACATGATTCCATGGCAAAGGGTCACTTTTCAAAGCTCCAGGGGGCACGAATAATCTTTTTACTCATTAGGGTGTTTCAATGAAAGCTACGGTTCTTGGAACTCACTGCACTGACTCACAGCTGAAGTGTTCCCTTATTATGGGATATGTATTCTTTCCCAGGACAATCAATTTAAAGACATAAAAGGAGCCAAAGAATGGTTATATCATGTTCTTTCAAAAATAAAACTGTTAAAATGACAGTCAGGAAGTGAAACTTATCAATGACTTATATACAGTTTAATTAAGTGACTTATTTCCCTGAGTTGCGTATGCATAGAATGTCCCCAAAGCCTTAGTATGAGTTTAAGCTATTAAAGCAAACAACTGCACTAAGACTTTTGGGACAACTGTTGCGGGGGGGAGAAATAAAGATGGTTTATTTAAGTCAAGTTACCATATGTGACAGTTTCTGTTTTGTCCTACTTGGTGACATTCATAGCAATATGTTGACTATTTGTTAATGGATGATTCAGAATATTTTTTTTTAATTTATTCCTCACATATTAAACTTATTTCTTCATTTTTTCTCTTTGAATCCCCACTACCTACCAGAGGAGAGACAACATAGTATACTAACTAGAGTGCTAAGTCTGGAGTCAGGAAGAGCTGGGTTCAAATCCTACCTCTGGCATTTTAATAGCTATATGACAATGGAGTCTTAACCTCTCTGAGTTTCAGTTTCCTCACCTGCAAAGAGATTGGACTAAATGGTCTCTGAGGTCCCTCTAGCTTTTTATCTCTGATACATAAATGATAAGGGATTCATAAATACGTGTTGATTTGAATTCAGTTTATTAACGGGTCCTACACAGAGGCTTCTAGGTGGGAAATACAGTTTGCAATTCTTTTCCAATCTAGCCCTCTCTAACAGTCAAAAAGTTAATGGGCCCTACTCTGACTTTTCATATACTGAAGGTCAAGTATCTGGAATCTCTGAGGATCAAGAGATTCCTCTATGAAAAAAGTAAATTTAGTCACCTTGAAACTATTAAGGTCAGCCCTTTGATTTGTGAGATCTGACCATTTTAAGTTTGCATACTTATAGGGCATCTGAAAATGACCGTGCCTTTAACATGGAGCATGATAATGTGACTTTGGGTGTTATTTTCTGGATGGAAGTTTGAATGTGGTAGACAACAAGATGATTTTTTCCCCAAAGAACTGAAGGTGATAGAATTAAAATACTGGACTTTCCCATGCCAGGAAGGTTTACCCTGAAAAAAGTGAGCAAAATGATGACAATCAACAATGAATCCCCTGGAAAATCGCATAACACACAACAGTGAAGGTGCAAGAAATTTGTGTGGCAGAGGAATCAGAAGATCCTAGATTGAGGGCTGGAAAAGTTTATACTTTATAGTTGTTTTTATTTCCACATTTAGAAGGGGAATTGAGCACTTTTTTATCAATAAAAACTCAGGTTGCCTTTCCTGACAAGCCTACACAGTTAGCATGGACTTCTGTGCCTAGGTAAGACTCTAGAAGTCATCTACCCCATCATTATACAGATAAGGAGACCAAGACCCAGAGAAGTGTCATCCTCACAGATAGCAAGTGGCAAGGCCTGGGATCAAACTCAAGTGTCTTGAGTTATCTGGTCACAAGAATAATCATTAGGTTACTCTTTGTTGTTGTCATTCAGTTGTTTCAGTGATATCCAACTCTTTGTGACACCATTTGGGGTTTTCTTGGCAAAGATGCTGAAGTGGTTTACCATTTCCTTCTCTAGTTTATTTTACAAATAAGGAACTGAGGCAAATAAGATTAAGTAATTTACCCAGGGTCACACAGCTAGTAAGTTCTGTGACTGTAAAGACACCACTAAGTCTCATAGATAATAGGTGGTGAAGCCTTTGATTCAGACCCAAATCTCCTGAGTTATCTGTCACAAGAATAATCATTAAATTATTTTGTCTGTGGCTAAACGGGCACTCGTCTTTGGATCATTGACTTCCTCATCAGTATGGAAAAGGGGTTTTAAAGTTGCAAAGAGTTTTAATTGATATTGGTATAAGGTTGAAAGAAAATTTGCATGGCAGAGGAATCAGAGGACCCGAGATTGAGGGGTAGAAAAGTTTATACTTTATAGTTGTTGTTTTTTTTAAATCCACACTTGGAAGGCTTGATACACAATGCCCTCCCTCTGCTCAGAAACAATCTAGCATGTACTGTCAAAACATATGTCAGGATGTCCCAGTCTCCTCAGGGGCTCAGTGTAATGTTATAGAACTATATGGCCCCTATTTCAGTGCTAGGATATTCAGAGGCAATGGAATGGAGGATGGGAAGCCCTGGCATAGTAATTTAAAGGGATATATTAGGGCACATCTATTAAAAGAATCTTTAAGACCACATTTTTATCTGCCATGATCTCTAAAATAAATATTTTTTGATTTAAGATTTTTTCTCCTCCAACAACTTTGCACTACACACACACACACACACACACACACACACACACACAACACTTCTTCTCCATTACCACCCTGACTTGCCCAGATTTCCTATTCTTTGGATTATGCCAAAATATAGAATTTAGATTAAGGCTTCCTTTTAAGCAATTTAATCAGAAAATTTCCTCCCTGCTCAGAAAAAGGAAGGAGGAATGAGGTATCTTTGTCTCAGGTGCTTAAAGATTGCTTGTCAATTTTCTTATCAATAAAGTAATAGTTGGATTTTTTTAGTCACTGAAGTATTTTGCATAAAATTGAGGCAAGAGGAAATTGCTTGATGGCAACAAGAGATAGCAATTTGATTGCAAATTTTTCCTTAAATTTTGGCCACTTACAACTTGAGTACAATATATTTTGGGCAAAATTTTCAAAATGAAACCTAAAAAATTGTTGATTTCTTCTAAAATTGAAATAAACACTTCCAAAAATTTCAGGAAGAAAATGACCCAAATTACCCTCCCCCTTGCCGGCCTCCTCCCCCATACAAAAAGTGTTGTGGGATGAGGGTGGCGTTGGAGGGATGGCAGAATTGAACAGAACATCTGTGAACAAAAATGAGAAGACAAATGGTATTTTCAGACAAAGCTCTGAAAAAGCATTTTTTATAGCCAGTCAAACAGAATGCTATTCCATGCATCACCATGGTCAAGAAGATTACCAACAATGCTTCCATAATGGTTCTTTATTTTAACACATTCTGTTTTTGTACATTGAATTATGAATTCAACACATTCATTCAGAGTTCATCATGGAATTATTTGCATAAATATCTTTTGACATAGATTTAATGCACTTTTCCCAGTCACAGCTTGAATTTAAATTTGAACCGTAAAATATAGTAAAGCAATCTAGGATCAAGATTATTAACAGGGTTGCATAAAGTAATGTACCTTTAAATGTACCAAAAGGATTTAGCCCATTAGGAAATGGAACATTCAGTAATATTAAGCATGCTTATTTCTGGCAAAGAAGCAACTCACATTACAGGAAAGGGCTTCCTCTGCTTTGAAACAATCAGCCGATTTGTACATATGAGCCTCATAATTCTCCAGGTGCTTTGATGAGTGTGTGCAGAGATTAGAGTGTGTAGAGAAATCTTGGCGAGTTAGTCAGTTCCAAAGTAGTTTGGGTTAGACTAAGCATCAAGGAAAAAAGAACGTAACAAGGTTAAAATAACATGGTGGCATTTGGGGGGTAAATTGAGTATTTTTTATGAGGACAACTTTTAACATGTCATCAAAATAAGTATATATTTTAAATGTTTTGTAGATTCCCAATGACCTATACTATCACCATTTCCAACAGATTTTTTTCTTTTCTAATTCAATTTTATTTTTGATTCCAAATTCTCTCACTCCCTTCCTCCTCTCCTTGATTCATTGAAAAGGCGGAATAAAATCAAATGAACACATTAAAATGTGTAGAGTCATGCAAAACAATTTTCCACGTTAGCCATGTTCCAAAGAAAGAAAGAAAAAAGTAGAAAGTAAGAAGTAGGAGAAAATATGCTTTAATTTGTGCTCAGTTCACCAGTTCTCTCTCTCTTTCAGGAGGTAAATAGGATGACTTATCATAAGTCCATGGAATTGTGATTGGTCATTGTGTTCATCAGAGTTTCTAAGTTAATTATCTTTACAATATTGCTGTTACTATATAAATCGTTCTCCTGGTTTCGCTTACTTTATCCTGCATCAGTTCATTCAAGTCTTCCCAGATTTTTTTTAAATCATACCCTTTATCATTTCTTATAGCGCAATAGTATTCTATCACATTTATGTACCATAACTTGTTCAGCCATCTCCCAATTGATGCACATCACCTCAGTTTCCAATTCTTGGCCACCACAAAAGAGCTGCTATAGATATTTTTGTATATGTGTGTCCTTTTCCACTTTCATTATCACTGGATCAAAGGGTACGTACAGTTTAATAACATTTGAGCATAGTTCCAAATTGCTCTCCAAAACAATTTGTGTACTTATTTTGGTTTGACTCAAATTAGTGTATCTATTTTCCTATATCCCCTGAAGTGTTTATTTTCCTTTTTTATCATGTTAGCCAATCTGATGGCTAAGAAAGAAATAGTGAAGTGGTGCCACAAAGTTGTCATTTCCTATAGTATGTTAACAACTGTAAAGGAATCACCACCATATCCCAGAGTTCGGAAATTTCCTTAGCCAAAAAGAGACATGTCATAGAAGACCAATAGCAATTTAGAATGTAAAGTCATTCACAAAATATTATAAAGCATGATAGTCTAAGATTGAGGCAGCTAGGTGGCATGACGAGTGCTGGGCCTGAAGTCAGGAAGATTCATCTTCCCGAATTCAAATCTGGCCTCACACCTACTAGCTTTGTAACCCTGGGGCAAGTTACTTAACCCTACTTGCTTCAGTTTCCTCATCTTTAAAGTGAACTGGGGAAGGAAATGGCAGACCACTCCAGTATCTTTGCCAAGAAATCCCTGAATGCTGTCATCAAGACATAAACACAGCCGAACAACAACAACAAAGTCTAAGATTACTTGTTGTTAACTTACAAAATTGTGAATAGTAGTAGAGAGAAGAGCAAGACTTTGGAAAATTTGCTGTGAGACCCAACCAAGCCTGATATTTTCAAGAGTGTTTGTATTTGAAATTAGAAAGAGGAGAACAAAGAGAGCAGATCTATCAGCATTTCCATACAAAAGTCGTTTCACCATTGTGGAACTGCCATATTTAGACTGTAGGACCTCTGTCTGTCTGTGTGTACATATGAAAGTGGATGGGGAAACAGCACCAAAGAAGACAAAGTCATAAAGAGCATCTGGACCAAACCAAGCACACACAGAAGAAGGTGAAACAACTTTTAAGATACCTGGGGAAAAATAGGCAAAATCTCAGAATGAGAATCACAGAATTTCTAAAGTTGGACAGGCCCTCAGCACCCATCTCATCCAAGCCACACCTGAAAGGTAGATTCCCTGCGATATACTAAACAAGTGGTCATCCAGGATCTGACGGAAGATCTCCATTATGGGAGAACCCATTGCCTCTTAAAATAGCCCATTCTCACTCTTGAATAGCTTTACTTGTCAGAAAGATGTTTTTCCCTAACGAACTTAAATTTTCCTCTTTGCAGCTTCTATGTATTGTTCCGGGTTCTACCCTCTTGGATGAAATAGAACAAGTTTAATATTTTTCCACGCCATAGCTCAAATACCTGAAAATTGCTGACACATCAAGTGTTCTCTTCTCCTGGCTAAACATTCCCAATTCCTTCAACCAATATGCATACAACATGAATTTGAGGCCCTTGTGGCTGCCCTCCTAGACATTCTGTAGCTCTCCTTGACAGTCCTTCCTAAACTATGGCACCCAAAACTGAACACACTACTCCTGCTGCTATTGGATCAAGACCAAGTACAGAGGGACCATCACCTCCTCTTTCCTGGAAGCCACATTTTTCAATGCAACCTTAGATCACATTAGCATTTTTTTTTTGCCACATTACATTGCTTATTTATACTGACTGTTTGGTCTACTAACATCCCCATTTCATTTTCAGACAAATTGCTGTTTACCTATGCCTTCCCCCATTGCTTACTATAGGTTGATTTTTTAACTCATGTAAGATAATATTCTATCTTATTGATTTTAATTTTATTAATACTCTAGCCTGCCAAGGATCCTGATTCTGGCATTCATTGTGCTAGTTATCCCCATTCCCAATTTAATATCATCTACAAAACTCTGCCTATTAAAAAATTAACTAACCAGGGCAGTTAGGTGGCGCAGTGAGTAGAGCACCAGCCCTGGAGTCAGGAGGACCTGAGTTCAAATCTGACCTCAGACACTTGACACACTTACTAGCTGTGTGACCCTGGGCAAGTCACTTAACCCCAACTGCCCTGCCTTCCCTCCTGCCAAATTAATAAAAAAAAATTTTTTAAAAATTAACTAACCCTTACTGCAAGCCAAGAAGTTATTGACTAGTCAGCTTTTAACAGAGAGCTCACTCTAGCAGATGTATAGAGAATTGTAGTCCTCCATGAATGTGATCTATTTCCAAAGTTCCTTGTCCATTTCTTCTTTCTGTCCAGAAATAACTGAAAAGAAACAAGCATGGCAATTTGAAAAATGAAAAAGCAATGAAGATGAAACATCCATAGCTCCTAAACCATATGACGTATGATCTACACATTTCCTGAGGTTATCCTTGATGAAGCTATAGAAAGGGAACAGACAGACTTTCAGAAACCATATTCTACGGCAGACCTTATATCCACAGTCACAAATTGAATGAAGGGTTTAAACAATAGAATATCTTGCTATGCTTTTTTTTGTTAATAGCAAAAAGGCACTTAACTGAACAGAACAAATTTTAACTTTAAAAGTTCTCCTCCAGCAAGATGGGTTTTTTTTTCAATCTATCACCTATAGCTTAAGGACCATGGAAATTTTCCATCTGATTTCTAGCTGAAACTTTGCATAATTGCTTGTATGCTCTTTAGAATGTGGGCCCTTGAAAGCAGGGACTATCTTGCTTTTCTGTTTGTAATTTTAACACCTGTACAGTATTTTCCACTTAGTAAACAACAAATGTTTTATTCCTGTATTTAAGCATGTTTTAAGTCCATAAATGATTCCTTGGTAGTTACAATCATAAACATAAACATTCGATAATATTGCTGCTTGTCATGAAAAAAATGCCCCTTAGAGAATCCAGATGAAGGAGAAATCTCATCAATGCTAAGATCTTCTAGATATTTCTGACGTTTGCTGATGATACTGTGTTGATTCTATCAGGTCTCAGCCTCCTGAGCACCAGCCCTGGAGTCAGGAGGACCTGAGTTTAAATCCGACCTCAGACACTTGACACACTTGAGCACCTATAGTGAGAGCCATAAGCATTCAAAAGAGAAAATTCTAATCATCCACCATGGGAGAAAGGATCAAGAATAGGTTTTCGCTAGGCTTCCATGGGGTAAGCAGACCCTGCTTTGAATAAGGGCCTTATGCTATCTCTAGGGCTATCTCTAGGAATACGTTGAGGTGCCTGGGTCACACCTATCCCATCCATAACCACTGTGGCTGAAACTTTCTCTCAGGGCTGTGGTGGGGAAAAGATGAAATGATTGAGGAAACAAAGGTTCAAGCTTCCAAGCATTTCAGTTTTTTAAGCAATGCATGCTATTTGCTCAACAAACCAGAACCAGGTCTCCTCTGCCTTAGTACTGGACCCAGAATACAAGGGCAGGGCAGACCAAAACTATGTTGCAGCTCAGGACTTTAGAGGATCTGGGCACTATGGCCCATGGCTCACCTGTGAATATAACAAGGTACCCAGGAAGCACCCATCCCATCCGTCCTACCTGCCTCTCAGGGACAGAGTATGCAATTCATCCATACATCTTAAACAGCCATTGATGATGTACAGGTAAGCTGGGCTCACAATTGAAAAGAAAGGAATAGGCCAGATTATATTACCAAAACAATACTTCCAATAAGACCCTTAACATAAAAGCCCATCTTTTTAACCCTAACCACCTCAAAACCAGGAATACCTGGATTCATATTCCACTTCAGACAGACACTGGTTACGTGACCCTGGGCAACTCACTTAACCTCTCAGTGTCCTAGGCAACTGACTGAAACCATGAGTTGCATAGAAATTGTTGATCTGCATCTGTGCCACCTAGGAGCTCCCTGAAATCACAGGTCCAGTGCCTATTCCCCTATTGTTTTTTCAGTGATGTCATATAACAAAGAATCTTGGAATATCTTCAAAGATTCCAAACTGCAAGTGACCTAAAGGTCAGTGGACAGATATTTGAGAAGTGGTGATGTATGTGAGAAGTGGCATAAATATATTGTGTAGAAGATACAAGCAAAAGGAAGTAGGCCAGCTATGCCTTAGGAGTAAAGGATGATATATGGGCAGCACATGTACTGCACCAACACCCTTAACAGAGTATAGATTTAGAAATGAAAGTGATGGCTGTCATCAACTGCTTCATGTTACAGATGGGGAAACTGAGGCCCAGAGAGGTCAAATGACTTGCCCAGCATTACACAGGTAGTAAATGCCAGAGCTAGAATTTTATCCGAGGCCCTCCATCATTGAATCTAGTGTTTTTTCTTCTATACTACATTGGGTTAAGTATTTACATAAATTGAATGAGAATTTTGGGGAGGACAGAGACAAGACAGAACCACGGAATGTAGTGAGAACAGGTTACCATCTACAACGTTGGAGGGGACACATGTCAATAACATCACTGACCCTTTGAAATATTGATTTATACATGCCTGTTCTGTTTAATAATGAGCTTACAGTAATGTAACCTTATTTTACATTTCCTCTTTTTCAATTGGTGATAGCCATTGATGGTGTCAAGCAAAGGGAGGTTTATGTACCACACTTCTATTCTGGCAACTTTTCATTAGTATCTCTTGGCACTCCTTTGATTAATCATTGGTTATTATCCTCCATAAGAGAAAAATATTCATTCAATTAAATTTCTGTCATTCATATCGGAAAAAATGAGGTGAATTCCATTAGGAAAGGCTATATAAGAATATAATTTACACTTCAGGTCAACTTAGGGTGAGTCTTCCTATGGCTAGTGACAGGAAGAAGATTTTGCTGTCAGGAACTTTAAGTCTATGTGGTCATTTAAATCATTAGAATCTGTTTGGGATGTATAGTTTCTAGTGTAAGACCGTAAGATGTTTAGTGAATAATTTTAATTTTGTTCACCTAATTTTAAACAGCTTCAGACAATTAACTCTTTCAATATAGCATTTGCTAGTCCACTTTGAAATGTTATAAAATTTCATTTAATCAGATGTTATTTTAGTGTTTAAGTATTTAAAGCAGACATCTGTCACTATCTTCTCTTTGATAGAGATAACATTATTGAGGGCTTAGGAAACCTTATATTTCAAAAGGGGCTATATTGATTTTCTCCTATAATCAGAGTCTCTGTGAAACTCATGTCAAATATTGTAAATAGGACGTGAATAGGATAGTCTCAGTCTATTTTGATTTTAAGCTACTCTTCAATTTCTGAGGAATTACCTGAAAATTTATCATTGGAACATCATATGTTCTAGCTCTTTAAATTTTGCATATTGATTCTCACATAGATTAACTTCCTAAAGAAAATCACCCACATTTTGTCATTTTTCAAACCGGTAAACCAAGAGAGAAAAAGAAAAGAATGAAATGAGAACCTGCAGAAATATACAATGAAATATCCAAAGGAGGTAATTTAGCAGCCAAATAGCTTAGAGGAAAATAACTGCATCTAAATTGTCCACACTCAAGTAGAATAGCATGTGTAGTTATTTATAGGTAGGACAATGCCTTCAAAGAAGAAAAATATTGATGCCTGATGAGTTAAAACTGATTGGGGCTTGTTGTAGAAGCAATTTCATTTGAATCCAATGTTCTGATGATTTCATTTAAGTTTTGTGTACCTTAAGCACTTGATAGACAATTTTAGTTTGTGTCTATAAATTATCTTGTCCAGGTGTTCGAGGCTAGAATTCACCTCTATTAATGTGTTCATGATAAATGTATATCAGAGGCAGCTGTAGGAGTAGCGTATAGAGAGACATCTAGGAGACAGGAAGACCTGGGCTCGTTTCACCTCTGACACCTACTAGCTATGCACCCCTGAATGAATCACTTAATGTCTCAGTGCCACGAGGCAGCTCTCTAAGACTCCAAATGGCAGATTAGAGTAGATGAGAATCTACTCATTGGGAATTCCATATGCCTAGAAAAATCACATCTAGACCTTTTCAGAAAAAAACTATACGTCCAAAATGAGCAAATGGTAAATCCAGTTACAAGCACCTCGGTGGTCGGGTGGGTAAAGTACTGGATTTGGAGTCAGGAAGACCCGAGTTTAAAGCTTACCTTAGACAATACTAGATATGTAGCCCTGGACAAGTGACTTAGTCTCCTACCCTCTGTTTTCTTTTCTGTATAAAAGGAGTAATGATCGCAGCCACCTTACAGGATTGTTTTGAGGATTAAAACCATTCTGCAAATCTTAAAATACTACATAAATAGTAACTATTACCATCCAATAATTAGAATGTTGCATTAGGTTTCATATAAGCAAAGGTGTGCCTACAGGAACTTCACTAGTGCCAAAGATGAGCTTGATTTAAAGAGATACAATGGTGCAGTTGTTTTGGTTTGTTTTAAGCAGTAGACATGGAGACAAGAGAAAGTTGGGATCAAATCCTGACACTTACTGTCACATCCTCTCAACCTCAGTTTTCTCATGTGTGAAATGGGGATAAAAATACCAACCCACCTCACAGGGCAGTTACGAGAGTTGAATACAATAATTAATAATTGACTTTGTAAAATTTTAAGGACCAAACACATTTCATCTGGGACATCCCATTAGAATTAATCACTCTGTCTTATCAACTTCTTTCTTTGACTTAAAAAAAAGCCTTTGATTACAAATCAGCCAATTTACTTTCTTTACAGATTCTAGTCTCTGAGTTTGATGAGCTGAATTTTATCGGTTTGTGATAGTATTTTAAATTGGCCAAGTTTGATTCTCTGTCATCATTAAACTTCCAGCAAATATAATCTGAAATGTATTTCTGCAAAATCTAATAGTACAATTCATCAAGGAGGCAACAATTCAGTCTTTTGAACACTTAGTTCCATTAATGTGTATTTCAAAAAGTAATTTGTTTTTGCAAAGCATATAGTTTTTAAACAATTATTAGAGGCTAAGGGGGATTTTTTCCATTTTTTACAAATACATCATGAAACTCAGTCATGCATAGTATGTACAATAATAACAGAATCATGCCTTAAAGTGCCTTTTGCATTCTGTATTTGGAATTAATTTGTTCTTATTCATTTCTCTTGAATTTGTTCTCACAAATTCCATTCGTTTCTCTTATTGAAGAGAGATAAAGGCATTTAGTCTCAGGGGGAATGATGCAAAGAAACTAATATAATTGCACAGTCATTGATGAAATAGTGTTGTGTACTAAATTTTCTTTCATCTAAATAGATGCTTATCCATATAGTGCCTAAGGAATAAGAAAATTGTTCCATATTAACATTCTCTCTTAGAAGGAACACAAACCTAGACATTACAACATCAGTAAAGGAAATAGCTTCAACAAAAAGGATTGAGAAAAATAAACAATTTGCCAAAAAGATGATTAACTTTACAAAAATAAAATGTTTAATCAAACAGCAAGCATTTATTAAGTGTCAGGTACTATCATAGATGCTAGGGATTTAAAAACAAAAGTAATGATCAGTCTCTGCCTTCAAGGAGCTTACACCCTATGATTTTACATCATGAAAAGGCTAAGTGCAATATAAACACACATGTGTAGTATGTTTGAAAATAATTTTCCTGTGAGGTAAATTATTATGTGAATAAATTAAGTAAATGTGAATTATTTTTTAAAAAATTCAAATACATTAAGTATGCATCTTGTGCTTTTTCTATGACACAATCCATTGGATAGAAAAGTATACTTAGGGTCAAAAATCTTAACCTACTTTACAAATATGTAGCACTATGATTAATACAAAGAGTTTATGGATTGCTACCCAGTGACACCTATACTATGTTTTGAACTTGGAACAAAATCTGAACTTGGAACTTTGTGTCAAGTTTCATTTTAATTTTCAGTAATCAACTTATGAATTAGGAAAAAAGAGAGATAAAACCAAAAGTGAACCATAGAGAAGGAATCTTTTCCTAAAATTAAAATTTAAATCCAAAAGAAAAAATAAAGTTATTGCAATGAAATAATGAACATGGATACGGAATTTTTTTGATGAGCCAACTCTTTTCATCTTCTAATCTCCTTCTATTTTCTAATTATGTTGTTTCCTGTAAAGACCCGTGAAAGATAACTCCTAAACTGTGTCTATATAATGCAAAAGAATTAACCATTTTCATAGTCGCAAGAGGTAAAATTAGTTAAGCCAATTAATTGACAAATTGATGCACTGTGTTGAACAGCTGAGACTAAGCAAGTCTAGTTGTGTGTTACAGATATATCTTTTTTTGCCATTAAAACATTTGAAGGAGGTAGAAGTGTCTTTTTGAAATACCTATGAATTGAAATCATTTACGCGATGTCTAGCCTCCATGACACAGAAAAACAGAACATGAGAGCATCTTCTGGATCCAACCAATGAATCAATGTTCCATCTGTGGTACTGTCAGACATGTTAGAAGATAGCACAATAGTTAGATTTCATGAGTTTAGTCTCTAAAAAGTTATTCAATTTAGGGATAATATTTAAAGGAAAAGATGTCCACTTCTGATTTTCAATATTAAGAAACTTAACTAGGTTACATTTACTAGATCCATCCCTTTTGGTTGGTAACTGTTTTCTGTCAATATGTAAAATGGAGAATCAACATTCAGTTTGAAAGATATTTGCCAAACTTTTCAAGAAAAATATGACTTACAGCTTCTTCATTGTTTCTCAGTTTGTGAAAAAAGGTGGTATAACTTTAGTCTTTAGGACATAGCACTAACTGAGCTCCCTCTCATCTGAAAATCCTTTAAAATGAAGAGAGGTGTGCATTGCCATAGAAACTAAGAGCATGAATAGCTTGTTTTAGTTGACAACTGTGAAAAGGGAGCTTTCTTGTATGCTGCTGCTTTCATCGAGAAAAAGAATTGTGTTTCAAATGGATAATTTTAAAAGCTTGCTTTCTAAGCCCTAGATTAAAAATAAAATGAAATGTGTTCCCTTTTTATAAGCAATTTAACAATGATGGCAAAGACCCATCATTGAATTACATCAATTTTTGAAGTCTGACAGTTCCTCATAAGTCACCAAAAGGTGAAAAAAGAAATGAGGCTACTTGTCTGCTACTAGGGACACCCTAGAACGCCAAGAAAATTGTCCCTGTGTTTCTCATAAGCTATTTTATGCTCTTTTACATGAACTCTTTGTCAATGGAATGATTTTAAAGGCAGTTGGAAGATTTGCAATTTAAAGGAAACTTTCCGAATCTTATTTTGTGCATTAAAGAATTTTTTTGGCAATTAGAATTATTGTGCTCTAGTTTATCTATTCTGTAAGTTCATTTGGCCACATAGTGAACTCTCACAGAGAAAGGTAGTTCTATTCAAAACTGTCAGTTGTCCAAATAGCACAGGAAGAGACAAATACTATAGACAGACCTATAGTCTAGGCAGAAAGACATGAGTTGACCACTCCTTAAGTTCAAAAACTTCTGAGGACTAATAAAGAGCCCAAGTGGTACCCACCTTTCTGTTAATAAGTGGACTTGGATTTTTTTTGGATTGCTCACTTTAAAAGAGAGAGAGAGAGAGAGAGAGAGAGAGAAAGAGAGAGAGAGAGAGAGAGAGAGAGAGAGAGAGAGAGAAACAGCATTACATAGTGGATAGATTACTGCCCCAGAAACCAGGAAACCCTGGCTGCAAGGCCTACCTCTGACACATGCTGCCTGTGTGATGCAGGACAAGTCACTTACACATGAAATACCTGGAACCCTTGGATTTGTTTCCATTTACTTATGCTCTCATTGGTCTAGTCAACTCTCTTTGCAATTTTTAGCATCAATTTACCTCTTAAAATGAGAAAAATCTAATTTATCTCTCCGGATAACTTGTATTTCTCTAACCTATTAAAGGTTTCCAAAGATCTTACCTCACAACAATCCTGTGAGGGGGTTATTGTAAGTGTTATTATGCTAATTTTTTGCAATGAACCAATTGAGGCTTAGAAATGTGAAATGAGACATCCATAGTAAGGGACAGAGGCAAGACCTAAATCTAGGCCTCCAGACACTGTGCAATGGGCCACTTTGCTGCTGCCTTATCTTCCTAGGAAAATTAAGAAGAAAGCCAAATACCATAGGTAACCTTATTTTGGAAGCCTTTGGTGGGGAAGTTCAAGGTTCAAATATCAACTTGCACATTTAAATATCCTTGTTAAGTGGAACAACCCTGGAGTGTAGAAGAGTGTCTGCTAATTTTGCGTTCACCATTCTTTCATGTCTTTGATTCTAGACATTTCAGCAGTCCTCTCTGCAACATAAATCAAAGAAGAAAAACAAAGGTAAGAAATGAAAGTTGTACATAAATCCTCACCCTCTGTATCTACTGAGTAGCTACCTTGTGCATGGCCCTGTGTACTCATCATTATATTTACAAGGCTGTTGTTGTTGTCATTCTGTTGCTTGGTCATGTCTGACTCTTCACAACCTCGTGCACTGTAGCATGCCAGGCCCTTTTATCCTCCACTGTCTCCCAGTTCTACTGTGGAAGGATTAAAATGCTGTTGCTGTATGAAGAACTAGTCTTTCTAATTTAGCCAGAGGTCTTGTAAATTCTGTTCTCTCATATTTAAGGACTAGAATGATTTGGAAAAAGCTCAGAACTACCTCTGCCACCTGCATGACCTCTCTGGGCTCAGTTTCTCCATCTATAAAATGAGGGTGTTGTGCTAGATGACTCTAAAAGCCCCTTTCAGCTCTTTACCAATGATTCCATGACTCTAGTAAACACAGCCACCAGTACAAAAGCTGCCTATCAATCAACAAGCATTTATTAAGGTGTTGTCCTAGGTTCTGGAATGCCTGTTGCTTTCATCAGAATTCATGGACTCATAACCCAGAGCATAAATGGGATAGCAACTTCCCTACTGAACTATGTGTGATTCCATTAGTGGTGAAAAAGAGTTGAAAGGTGTTCCTAAGTGTGTGGCCTATGTATAAACAAAAAATATCCAACTAAAGGCATTCATTTGTCTTGTACCTTTTTGTGATTTATACGTTTCTCTCCCAGTTTCATAATGAACAATTTTTAAAAGTAGTTTCATCCATGGATGTCTTTAGGTCCGATTGCAGGCAAGAGCAAACGACGAATTTCTTGTAAAGACCTTGGCCGTGGTGACTGTGAAGGCTGGCTTTGGAAAAAGAAAGATGCCAAGAGTTATTTTTCACAGAAATGGAAGAAATATTGGTTTGTTTTAAAGGATACATCCCTGTATTGGTATATTAATGAAGAGGTAAGCCATAAACACATTTTGTTTTCTGATGTGTTTAGTGCTCTTGGGAAAATATCCAAAACACACTATATATTTTTAAAGCCTATAGTCACAGGAAGACCATTTCATAAGCCTAATGTTAGTCATCTTTCCACCCGCACTCTTTAACTAGGCATTTTCGTGAGTTCTAAGTTGATATTTGCTTAAATTATTTTAATATAGCAACTAAATCTCCTTGAGTACAATGAAATATAGTGGCACATTCTCTAAATATAACCAAAAATACTGAGCTAACTCAAGCAGAAGCCTGACTAAAAGGATTATTATTCATGGAAATATGAGAGCATATTAAAAACTGTTTGCCTTTGCTCAAGGTCTTGTTTGCTTTCTTTTCTGAATTTTTATTTGGAATTTTAAATACCTGGATCCCTTGAATTCATTTCAGTTCATCAGGAAAGCTGCTGTTGGAAATATATAAGAAGCTATATTTGATTTTAGAAGCATAGAATCTTAATGTTGGAATAATCAATAGTCAGTCAGAAAGCATTTATTATGCCAAGCACTGTCCTAGGTGCCAGGGATGTAAAGGCAAAGTGGGAAGGGACCTGTATCATTTTCTTTTTAATTTTGTAGCTGAGGTATACAATTCTTCAGGATTCATTTTAACAGTACAGACTTTACTAGCCCCGTACTTGCTAATAATGTTCTGCTGGGATAAAATTGTCCTTCTAGCTACATGTTTACAAGTACCACCATCTGAAATTACATGAAAATTACAATTTCATGAAACCGCTCCACTATACAGGATGAGGATTGTCTTTTTTAGGTGTTTCTCAGCCTCTACATTGGCCTTTACTTTTCTGCCACAGTCATATACTTGTTTATAATGTTTTAAGGTGGCATTTCTCCTAAGTGGAATAATTATATCAAGGAATTCCATCTGTATCATTTGTTTTACCAAAGAGCAAAATGTTTGTTATCTTGGCTGGGTCAATTTTTATGGTTCTTGTGGTCACTACATTGTAAGAATCTTAGGTTTTATATCAACTACTAATTTTAGTTATTGTAGTATTGTTAATCCATTGACCAGGTCATGATTGAGAGCTGATTATCAGCTTATAATTTAATAATGTAATCATTTTTATAATATTGCCTCATGTGATCAATATTCAGGCAAGTAGGTAGTGCAATGGATAAAGTGGTAGTCGTGGAGTCAGGAAGGCTCATCTTCCTGAGTTCAAATCTGGTCTAAGACACTAGCTGCGTGACCATGGACAAGTCACCTAACTCTGACTCAACATCCTCACCTGTAAAATGAGCCAGAGAAGGAAATTGAGGCAAACCACTCCAGTACCTTTGCTACGATAATCCCAAGTGGGGTCGCAAAGAGTCAGACGTGACTGAAAAAATAAGTTAACAATAACAAGAAATTTTACTATATATGCCACCTAACTTGGACAATTCCTAGCACCCTAAATGCACACTGCATTCTTACCACTCCATGCCCTTTGTTTGGACTATTCCCTACGTCCTCCCCCTCTTTGTCTGTTGAGTTTCTCAACATCTTTTAAAGCCCAAATGTTTTTTCCTTGTCTTGGAAGCTTTCCTAATTTTAATATCAATAACAACCTTCCCTGTCAAACTGAATTATAACACTGTCTTGTTAATCTCTAATCCCACATATCAAGTAAGCTACATATATAAGCATCTAGCCCACTTACTAAGGTCTTTCAATCATTCAATCCAGAAGCATTTATTAAATATTCCACCTACCATGTTCCAGGGGCTGTGTAAATCACTGAGGGTACAAATACAAAAATGAGATGGTCCCTGCCCCTAAGGAGCTTATGTTCTACTCTGTTAAGTTTAGGGACCGTAATTCATCAAAACTTTGTGTCTCCTCTGCCCTCAGGACAATGCTCAGCAAACGATAGGCAGTTAAGATTTTTGTGTCCTTTCTATTTGTGTAGTCCACAGAAGTTATTCCTATTATTTCTTGTTTTGCTATTCATCACACATTTTCTTTTGGTAATTTGGAGTGTGCCTATCTATGCAGCAAATACACTATCCTAGACCATTACGAGAAAACCTTAATTTCAATAAATAACATACTTTGGTTTTAGTCATAAATTAGCCATAATTTTTGTTCATTGAGATGATCTGGAAGGAATGGTAAGAAACACCTTGGTGTCTGTTTTAATTTGCTGTTAGACAACTTATCAATCAATCTACTGGCTTCTGAATTATAAATTATCTTTCTTAATGTTAACACGATATGATTGTGAACATTCTTATATACCAGTTTATAAAGGTTATATTATCAGTGGTGAATTAACAACTCTTCAAAATGATACTGTTAGTCCTTGGGAAGTAAATGAATAAGTAGAATTTACATTCCAAGCCTACTAACTCCTAATAGTTCTTTTTCTTTGGAAATAACAACAAAGGTAATAATAATTATAATTACAGCAACAATAGTATGTATGTATTACTTTACAATTTGCAAAATGCTTGCTACATATTACTTCTTTTGACCTTTAAACATCCTTAGGAGGTTAAGTGACTTGCCCAGTCACACAGCTAGAAAGTGTCTGAGGCAAAATTAAAATTCAGATCCTAACTCCAAGTCCACTACTCTATCACCAGTATTCTAACACTACCTAATAAATAAGAATGTAAGACAGGTCAGGAAGACCTGAGTTCAAGTCTCACTTCAGACACTTGCTGCCCACGTGTTACCCTGGACAAAGTCACTTAACCTCTTAACCTCAATTTCCTTATTGGTAAAATGGAGCTAATAATAGCACCTAGTCCATAGGATTGTTGTGAGGATCAAAAAAAAAAAACCAGCATATGCAGAATGCCATACAAATCCAAAGTTATAATACCCATTAACACATTGTTTTAGGAAAAAAGGGCAGCTAGGTGGTGTAGTGGATAGAGCAGCAGTCCTGGAATCAGGAGAACCTGAATTCAAATATAGTTTCAGACACTCTAGCTGTATAACTCAGGGCAAGTCTCTTAACCTTGTTTGCCTCAGTTTTCTCATCTTTAAAATTCACTGGAGAAGAAAATGGCAAACCACTCCAGTATCTTTGCCAAAATAAAACCCAAATGGAGTCACGAAGAGTCAGAAATGACTGAACAACAAATAAGAAAAATGTCACAGTAAATTAGGTGGCAGATAATGTTCAGATTTTAATTCATTCAAAAACCATTCAGTAAAAATCTGCTGTATGCACTGCTATGTGAATTTAAAATAAAAGCGTCAAGTAGTAAATACCATAGAATTAAAATGTCCCCAGATTTGGAAAAAGTACCATGCATTTGTTCTTAAATGGTAATATTGAAGAAAATAAATATTGTAAACAATTAACAAAATATTTTGACCAAAATGTTTTCACATTGCCCTTTTCAATTGCATACTCCCCCAGAACAACTATTGTCAGTAGAATCAATTTTTGTTGGAAAGAACAATATATCTGTTTATATAGGCTCTAAAGCTGGAAGAGATTTAGAAATCATTCAGAGATTAGAAAAGAGAAAATAGAGAATCTGCTTTTGAGACGGTGCAAGTCCACGGACAAAACTGGAATTAGAATGTGTAGTAAAAGTGTAAGTCTCATTTTAATCTGAGTGGTCAAAAGTCATGCAACAATATCCCCCTGAAAAAAATTGAAGAAATTTTTAAGAACAAGATCACGATAATCCCAAGTGGCATAAACAAAAACAGTCATAAAGCTTTCATCTAAACTTAGATATTGCACAATTCACCTACCATAGTTCTTCATATTTCAGAAGAAAAAGATGCATTTATTAGTTTAAAAAAGGTGTAACTAAAAGACATTTTACATATGGAATGTTGTTAAAGAGCAATTTTAGTTACATACCATATACCCCAATCCAGATAGTCAAAGAATTAATTGATCTCTATCAATACAAAAAGGTATTCTGCAATACGCAAAATGGTGGTTTTGTCTATATAATAAAATGTGATTCATGTTTGTTGATTGCATTTTGGGGGAGCAACATCTAGCAAGGTGTCTTGCTAAGGAGCACTTTATCTTCATTTCTGTATGTTGTGTTATTGCATATTGTTGAAACGAAAAACAAAACTGAAGTGTTTGGGGGGGGGAGGTTTCTACGCTTTTAAACATCTAAATCTTCATATATAATTTAAAGAAAAACATTCAGATTGCATCAGTTCTGAAATGGGAAAAATTTGGACCTGAAGTCATTACTAAGCCAATCAATTTTAAATGGCTATTAATATCGTATTGCCATACTGGAAAGAAAAATGCTATTTGAATTTTTCGTTTCACATTTGAAGATAACAAGTTCTAACTTTATAATAATGAAGAGGTTTTTAATGACATGTTTTCTTTTTAATTGTTTCATTGGTCATCAAAAAGTTACTCAGAAGATTATGGAAAGTAATGTTATTCAAAGATGACACGAAATTACATAGAGTTCAAAAGGAGAAGCCACAATTGTCATTTCTAAAATATCACTCTTGGCCCTGATTTAAGGGAATAAAATGAAAATTCACTTTGATATATCATTGGGAATAAATTAGATTGTTTAATTGTCAATCTTCTGTAGACGATGGACTGAAAAAAGATTTATTTTATTCTTTAGGATGAAAAAGCAGAAGGATTCATCAGTTTGCCTGAATTTAAAATTGATAGAGCCAGTGAATGTCGCAAGAAATAGTTAAGTGTGTTTTTATTTGTCTTTGCTTCCAGTTTGGTGTCATGATCGTAGAAACATGTAGACTTGTACTCTTAATCATAGGCTGCTGTCGTTCTTGCTGTTCAACTGTTTTCAGTCATGTCCAACTCTTTGAGATCCCATTTGGGGTTTTCTTAGCAAAGATACTGGAGCAGTTTGCCATCTCCTTCTCCAGCTCATTTTACAGATGTGGAGAGTGTGTTAAGTGACTTGCCCAGGGTCACACAGCTAGTAAGAGTCTGAGGCCAGATTTGAGCTTAGGAAGATGTTCTCCTGACTTCAGATCTGGTACTTTATCCATTGTGCCACCCAGGTGCCCCCAAACTAGGCTAGACTGAGCATGTAAGTACTTGTGGTCTAATCACAAAAAATATATAGAAGGATAGTTTTGTTCTTTTTTTAAGACTTGCTTCCATGTGACACTGTCATTTTTCTTCTAACTTAGAGATGAAAAATTTCCTTTTCATGAGGGCAGTAGTATTGCATATAATGTATACCCATACAAAAGAGTTAGTTTTTATGATCAAATGAGATCGGGAGAGTCGGGACACCTGGGTCTTACCTTTAGCATCGACTCCTGTGTGCCCCATGACGTAAATCACTTAGTTTCTCTCAGTTTCCACTTGTATAAAGTAAGAAGAGTCATAACTACCCAACTTAAGGTAATCTGTGCTGCATGGTCCCTTGGCTGATTGAGACCCTGATTTAGTCGAGTCTTCTTGCTCCCTTCGCTTTGTTTCCATGACTTTATATTTCACAAAAAATCCTAAAATTGAAAAAGAAATTGTTTGGATTGGTTGGACTATTTGCCTTTCTGTTCTGTTCTTTTTCCACACTCCTCAATTCCTCTTTTTTTCCTCTTGTTCCTTCTTTCCTTCTCTTCACTTACATGGTATAGAAACATGGTATAGCTAAATTGTGCAAACTTGCCCTTTATTTGACCCAGAGGTTTTTTTTTTATTATTATTGAAGCCTTCATGGCTCATAGAATGGATATCTGTATAGAACTTTAATTAACCATGTATCCAGATATTATTACACAAAAGCTATTCTGAAAATGCCCATATGTATCTCTCATTATGCAAACTGCTTAAGGTAACTGGGAATAGTGTATAGTGTGCTAAACTTGGAGCTGGGAAGACCTGGATTCAGATACCTTCTCTGATACTTGTTGTTTGTGATACTGGACAAATCACACAATTGATCACAATCTTCAGCAGCTTTTTAGGGCTTACCAACTGGGTCATATTTGGCTCCAGTCTGTGTTGATGGAAGGTGGTAACACACTGGGAGTTCCCACATGCTGGTGAAATCACAAATCTTTTGTGTATTAGCATAGGATTCTACTTGCTTCTATACCCACTTCTTCCACTTAGGTGGTTGATAAAATTTAAACTAAGCTGATTTCTTGAAAGAATTTTTTTTTAACTGATCTTTCTGTCACAATGGCCATGTCATAATGTCTGTCATAACGCACTATTCATATGGACACAAAAGCAGTCTTAAGATATGCTAATGAATAGCAATAGAGTGTTTAATTGTTTTGTGCCTGGAAATAAAATACATATTACTTTACCTCCTTTTATACTCTGTTTCTTTTTTTACAGTGCATTCAAAGCTTGTCATCCTAAAATCAAAAGTTTTTACTTTGCTGCTGAACATCTGGATGATATGAACAGGTAAAAAAAAATGAACCAAACTTTACAAACTCTAAAAGGCCAATCATATATTTTGGAGACACCTAATAGAGTTGTCATGATTTTACAATAATGCTTGTTACCATATCTAAGATCTAGAAAGGTTTGTTTGATTGTTGTTCAGATTTTTTTCCTTAATCGAACCCAACCATTGCTCCACAAGACCACTGTAATATCTAATTTTAAGTTGTGACTTTTTTTTCAGGGTCAAACAGTCATGATCACTCACCAGCTATTTAGTGAATTGGTTAGTTATCCAAATGAATATTAACCTAAACGTTAATCATTTAAAAAGCAGAGCTTTTTATTGAAACACATCTGGGAAAGTAGAAATATATACATTTGTTTGTGTGTGTGTATACGTGTGTATGTATGTAGTGATATATGTACATATACACATACCCCTATAATAATAATATGATATATAGTATAGTATATATATATATATATTAATTAGCATATATAGTATAGTATATGCTACATACTATAGTATAGTTATATATACATATATACATACTATCTATCTATCTATGTCAATATCAAAATAGATAGATAGATAGATAGATAGATAGATAGACAGATTAGTTAGAGAGAGAGAGAGCGATAGGTAGATAGATAGATAGATAGATAGATAGATAGATAGATAGATAGATAGATAGATAGATATGCCTGGACTTCTCAATAGCCAAAATAAAGTGGGATTCATTTCAGGTGCTGAATATGTAAGGAAGCTGCTATTTCTTTCCCTTTCTATTGCTGACCACTTCCAAATGGCCAATTTCAAAAAGATTTAAGAGGTATATAATTGATATTCACTGCCTCTCATCTTGATAATTGCAGTATTTCTCCAGTATCCTATCTCTCTCCCTCTCTCTCTCTCCTCATCCATCTTCTCTCCTTAATTTCACATAGCAACAAAATCAATAACCTTAAAGCACACATGTCTAATCATGCCACTCCCTTTCTCAAGATCAACTCCAATGGCTCCCTCTTCCCTCCAAGATAAAATACATACTTTTGCATTTGGCTTTTTAAATCTTTCACAATCTGCAATGAGCCTACCATTCTAGCTTATTGGACATCACACTCCTTCATGGAGTCAACATTCCAGTCAAAATGGCCAGATCACCATTCTCTTTTCATTCCTCACCTCCATACTTTGGCACTCATTGTCTCTCATGCCTTCAAAGCCTTTCTTCCTCACCTCTACCTCGTGGAATCCTAATTTCCTTCAAAATTTATCTCAAGCCCCACCTCCTACAGGAAAATTATACTGATCTCTCCACCTTACGCTCTCCTTTCTCCCAATGGTCTCTTCCCTTGAAAATTACTTCATGTATATTTTGTACTTGATTTTCTTTGTTCTTCTGTCTTTGTACTGCCAATGCCTGGGACAAAGTGGGTTTGTAATAAATGCTTGTTGAATTGAATTGTGAGGATCTGATGAATCAAGGAAATTGTTGGCCATATCCTATAATTAGATAATGCATGGGAAAATCATCCCCAGGAGCTAAACAGTTCCCTAGATGGATGGATACCATAGCATGTTTGATATGGGCTATTTGTCTTCCTTCACTTCTAAAATACTTCTCTTCTCCCTCTCTTTCTCTTGAATAATGTTGAAAATAGGTTGAATGTTTAGCGAAATTTGACAAAATTCCCCATTAATTGACACAGGTTGACCAGAAATATAAATAAGTATTGTTCCTATGTAAATGTGGGGCAAAAACAAGAGAGAGAGAGAGAGAGAAAGAGAGAGAGAGACAGACAGACAGACAGACAGAGAGAGAGAGAGAGAGAGAGAGAGAGAGAGACAGAGAGGGAGAAATATTTTATCCATGTTATTTAAGATCCAAGGTTTGCTGTCACCTTATATTATTCATAACACCTTTTGCCATCCTTTCCCTATCCATAGTGCATAAGTAGCCAAACTTTAAAAGTACATAAATAATTGCGTATTTCCAAAGATAAAATAAAGAAGATTAAATAAATGCCCTAATTGCTTCTAGCTAAAACTGAGTTCCTGGGCTTTTTCCCCCTAATACAAGAAGATGGATGTTGTAGAAGAGTAGGAGGCAGATATGGAACCAGATGTGGCATAAAGGTTGATAAAAATGATTTACTATTAATGAGAAGCTGAGCTTTTTGTGTGATCCACATCATCTTTTCCTGATTTATAATTCTTGTTCATGAAAATGCCATTGTTGTTACTATTTGAAAAACTGGATAGTTTTTTGCACTCCTAATTTAAGCTTTCCCACAAGATGGAAATATTAATTCATGCTGGTAGGGGTCTTGCTGTTACTTTAGGTTTTAATTGTTCTGCCAGGCACCATTGAGCTGGCTGCTCACAAAGTATTGTCCACACATTGAGCTCACTGGCCTCAGGATAGATTTGAAGGGTTCACATCACAAACAAACCAAAAATTGAGTGAGCAATATATGTGAGTAACTCTTTCCTCATAAAGTCACATACACTGTGAAGGCTGGCTTTGTCCACAGAGGGAAGAAACCATATGCACCACTAGTAAAAGGAATTGCATACAGTTGTAGACTAGTTCCAAGGAATCGCCACCATCTTAGAAGGATAACAAATGACTTCCTGGTCTGTGACTCAGCCTAATCTGATTCTTTTATCTTAAAAAATTCCATTAATTTTAAGCTTTGTTTTTTTTTCAAAAAAAAAAGGGATTTGTCACTTACTCGTAAAAGCCCAGTTCATCCTCCATGGCCCTCTTCTTCTCAATAGCCCCCCAAATATGCTGACTTCTCTACCCCTGTTCCCAGACATAAATCCTGATATTTTCCATTGCATCTGTTTTGTGAGATGCTAAAATCAACCACATTTTTTGTTATTTTCATTGTCCCCAAGAAATGAGTCTAAGAAAAACTAACCTATATAGGGGAAAAAAACTTCTACACACCTTAAACCTTTAAGAATATTTTTAATATGAGCTTAGACATGAGACAATGTAACTTCAAGAGCTACACAGACTAGAATACTGAGTCTTTTCTTTTTAATTATAGTTCAGTCAAGTTTCTCCTTTTGTTCACACTCATATCCCTGACAACTACCTTCATTAGGGAAGCCTTTTAGCACCACTTGTTATTTTAAGTGAGACAAGAGGTACAAATAGCAAGAAAGTACTGATGGGGCATTATTGATGGCAATGTGCTTTCCTCTCATGGGTAGGTTTCTTTACTTTACAATACTTTACAATAATAAATTGTTGGGGTGAGTATATGCATATGATTTATAGGCACATACCTACATTTTCATATATAAGAAAATCTTTTCAATAAGTAAATCAGTGGTGTTGAAACTCTCCTTTAGATGAAGATTTATTTGGAATTTTCTCAGGAGTTTTCTTATTTGCTTTTTTATGAAAACATGATTATATTATGCCATACCACATATAAAAAATGGATTCTTTATCCTGAAAGCTTATAGCCAGGCTGTCCCCTTTCCTAGTTCTCTCTTGTTTGAAGATGCTTTGGTTGTAAAAGATAAATCCTTCTCTTAAAGACTTCCTCTATCTGCATCCTTGTGAAAGATCCCATGTTCTTATAATGTGTCAACCACTCAATGGGTATTTATTAAGTACTTACTATGTGCTAGACACTAAGCTAAGTGCTGAGAATTCAAAGAAGAGCAAAAACAGTCCTTGTCCTCAAGGACAGCATATTCTAATGGGCAGGAGGGGAGGAGGAGAGACAACATTGAAATAAGTAGATATATATGAGATATATACAGGAGTAGGTGGAAGGTAATCTGAGAGAGACAGGCACTACCAGCTAGAAGTACCAGGAAAGTCCTTCTGCAGAAGTTGAATTTGAGCTGAATCTTGATGGAAACCAGAGAAACTAAGAGGTAGACTTGAGGCAAACCATTCCAAGGATAACCAAAATAAAGACATAAAGACAGAAAATGGACTATTGTCCTTAATGAACCCAGCACCAATGTAGTTGGTCAAAGAACTCATGAAGGGACTAGAGTGGTAAGAAGGGGTGAGTTTATAAAGAGTTTTAAATGTCAAAGACAGGAGTCTGTCTATATTTGATCCTGAAGCTCTTCAGAATCCCAGGAGCTGTAACATGGTTTGAACTATGCATTAGGAAAATCACATTGGCAAATGATTGGTAGATGGTTTGGATTAGATGACTTGAGGCACAGAGACCATGTAAAAGGCTACTTTAATAAATGGTACAGGCAAGGGATGGCAAGGGCCTGACCTTGGGCTATAGCTGTAAGTAGAGAAGAAAGGATGTGTAGGAGAGATGTTGAGAAGATAGAAACAAGATTGGGTAACAGGTTAGATATATAGAGTGAGAGTATCTATACGAAGTAGAGGATGATACCAAGATTTTTATCTTGGGTGACTGGGTGGGTGGTGGTGCCTTCAACAGTAATAGGGAAGTTTGGACAAGGTGAGACTTTGGAGGGAAAGATAATAATTTCTGTTTTCAGTGTGTTAAATTTGAAATGCCTGCAGGATATCCAGTTAGAAATGTGCAAAATCCAAGTAATGATGTATGATTGCAGCTCAGGAAAGAGGCTGGGACTAGCCATACAGATCTGGAAATCATCTGCATAGAGAAATTCACAATTATCTACATAGTTCTCTTAATTGCAACAAGGGTGCACAATGGGCTTCTTCTAGCTAACACCTAGATGGCAGTCCCATTCATATGTTTTCTAAGAGACTTTTTTTGCCATGAGCAGAGAAACTGCTTTACTCTTCAGAAAAATTCTATCTTATGAGTAGTGTAAAAAATTATGAATTCCTTGGTAGGCCACTCAAGAAGTTTTAAAGAGAGGTCTTTTAGTTTTACATCTTCAGCGATTCTTGTAGAAGAAAACTAAGATCTTTTGAAATTCTTTGATCTCTAAATGAACTCATTGTTTTTATAATGCTCATAAAATAGAATTTCCTTGCAGAATTGTGTATCAAGTAGAGAAGTACGAATAACATGGGATAAAAATCTCTAGTGGTATTAGCTTAAGTGTCCTTTTCTTCTTTATCCATAAAGCCCTAAGCCAGCTATCCTCCAGAGTATGTAGATAAGTTATTTGCCTCATAAGTCATCTTTCATGCCAGTTTCACTGCAAGTATATTTCTTGTAACTCATCAGGAGATTAGTTGTCAGTTTCATCCTTCAATTGATGGTTTTAAAAGCTTTAGCTTGTATATCTTGTTGATTCATGCTTCAGAATTTTTCATGTATCTATGTGTTTTATGTTTCAAATTTTGGTATTAGGTCATCAATTTTGATCATCCTTTATTATGTCCTTTTCATTCTCTGCATTACTTCGCAAAAATTAGGTGATGTAATATTTTACACAGTTTTTTATCTTTGCTGTTGGAGGGGGGGCAGGCTTTGATTATTGCAATACCTGACACACAGTAAGTGATTAATAAATCCTTGTTGACTGTATAGCTTACTTTTAAATTTCCTGTTCTTTCTAAATATAGGACCTAAATGACTTAAAACAGAGGGTTAAAGCATTTTCTAGATAAGTTTATTTTCCAAGGATAGAATTCTACAACTCCTTTCATGACATTATAACCATCTGAATCCATGTTGCCACCTCCCAGCATAAAAGTTGAAATATGGAAATAGCTTCAAAGGATGTTGTCTTCCACTTGTTAAGAAGGATAAGTTTCTATCTCTTTATGTAGCACCAAAAGAGAAAAAACTCTTAGATTCAGTTTGCTAGTGTTTTTGGAATTATGTTATTCCAATAAACAGTGGGATTAACTGAAATAGTATCTCTAAATTTATCCAAGATCTAAATACTGATACCAGGTAATAGCTTGGAATGCAGAGCCCACTCTATTTCTGATTCAGAAATAGATTTGGTCAATAATTCCAGCTTTACCAATGGGAGGTTGTCACGTTGGCTTAAAGACTTAGTGATTTGAGAAGCTGATGCACTGTGAATACTTGGATAATGAACATACTGAAAGCCCCCATGGGGGTAAGGAAAGAGGCTGCATTGCTCTAGGCAGCTAACTGCATTTGACCATGGCAGTACTCCTAAAAGACAAAAGAATAGCAGGAGTTTATTTTTAACTTATTTTGCTCATGAAAATAAATCTTCAGGATCTGAGCAGAGGTTGCAAGTGCACATGCTAACAGAAAAACTGCAATCACTTTGCATTTAGAAACGAGGTTCAAATTTATCCCCATGGTGATTTTTTTTCCTGTTCCATGAAATATAAATGTGTTTCGTCAAAACATATAACAAGATAATTAAGTCCCTTTGCTTGTTACACAGAGAACTCATTCCTCTGACTGAAGAGCTCTGAATCTGTTTCCTCCCTTATCAGACCAAATTAGGCCTAAGTGTGCTAAAAATCTTTAGAAAGCAATGTTAGCTCTGAGCATACAGAACAGCCGAGATAATTGGAGCGGTGGCGCATCTATAAACATTAGATTTAATGGGGCTCTGATTATCCCAAAACCTTTATTTTACAGACGTTACATATATTCACTAAAGATTTTTCCACTGGAAACAGGACCTTTGATAGGAGAACAATTTGTATGGTGGCAAAATAATACCCTTGGGGATCAGATGAATCGTAGTATCAAAGAAAACATACCATGTAGAGAAAAATCTTTTCCATATCTCCTTCAGTTCATTTATAATAATCAAGGTGTAAGAAATTATCATGTTAGAGCAATATTCTTGATTTTAAAAAAAATATGTATTCTTTCAGATGGTTAAATAGACTTAACATGCTAGCTGCTGGATATGCAGAAAGAGAGAGGATCAAGCAAGAGCAAGGTAAAGTACTGTTCATTTAATGGTTTCATTTTTCCTCCTTACAGTTGATTTTTCTGATGGGGGTGGGGCAGTTGAGGGCAATCTGGTACACATCCTGGGTCTATTAGGAAACTACCCCTTTCCCAAGTGTTTTGCTTCTCCTCACATCCTACTGTTATGGTAGGGGCAGGACATAGCCTTTTCAGGGTCTGAATATTTTACATATCTAAGTGTATATGTATTTATAAAATAATGAAGCTGTATGGCATTGTGAATCAAGGGTCAACCTTGAAGTTGAAAAGGGCTGTGTTTAAATCTCACCTCTGACCTATACACACTGTGTGACCATGGGCAAGTCATTTGAACCACGACTGTTCTGAGACTATAGGTTACAAATGAGTTGTAGGCTTGCATCAGCAGAGAGAGTTTCCACACTGAGATTCCAGGCTTTTTTGAAAGAAGGCATAAAATAATAATAATAGCTAACATTTATATAGAACTCTGAGGTTTACAAAGAACCTTATGTCTATTGTTTTATTTGAACTTCCCAGTAACTCTAGAGGTAGGAACAGTGTGGTGTTATAGAAAGGATGATAGGTCAGAGTAAGAGGCCCAGGGTTCAATCCCATCTCTGATGATTACTCTGTATGTGGTCTTGAGTAAATCAACCTCCCTATGCCACAGTTTCTCATCTATAAAATAATAATGGTAATAGCTAATAACTATGTAGTGCCTACTATGTGGCAGGTACAGAACAAATAATCTAATTTTGTCCTCACAATAACCTTGAGAGGTAAGTGCTATTATCATCCCTCCTTTGCAGATGAAGAAACTGAGGTAAATAGAAGTTAAGAGACTTTCTGAGAGTCAACAGCTGTCTGAAACCACATTTGAACTCGGGTCTTCCTGACTCCAGGTCCTGTGCTTTGTCTACTGTGCCAACTGGTTGCCCAGAAAATGCTTGGTTTGCATTAGATGGCTTCTGAGGTCCCTTCCAGCTGTAGGTCTATGATTCTATTGTATAGGCATTATTATCCCCATTTTACTGGTGATGAAACTGAGGTTCATGGAGATTAAGTGATTTGCTTCCATGTTCATAAAGCTTACAAGTATTGGAAGCAGTATTCAAGTCTGATTTCTGCTGACTTCAAGGCTCTCTACATGTTACCTCCCAGGCCTGCTCAGTGACAGAATCGGCCTGTTTTCAGAGCAGTTCCTGAAGAAACAACAGAGATTCCTTGTTATTCAGTCTTTTCTCTTCAAATAGCTTGTGAGAGAAAAATATTCATACCCTGTGAATATTTTGTCTATTGTCATTAGTCTATGAAATTAAGGGTTTGGGGGCAGTTATAGGGGAGAAAGTGGGAAGGGAAAGGCTTGTTTAATAGTAGCACAGGCTAGTATATCTCCCGTACATGTTGTGACCCTGATGGATAGACTTGCCCATTAAATTGCTATCTTGGCTGGTCAAAAATATTATAATTCTCTTTTGTACAACTGCCTAATCTTCTGTGACCTTATAGATCACATTTGCTTTAAGATTACAGAGCATGACATTACATTATCATTGCTAGTAAGCCTGCAGGAGCATAGCTAGTTTTCCAATATGACTTGAGGCCTTCTGAAGTCAAGAGATTGACAGATGAGGTATATGTATTTGTTGCTGTATCTCTAGCATCAGAATAGAATTCCAATGGATAGGATTTTGTTGATGTTGGGGTGACTAGGGAAGCTTTGGCAGGATTCAGAGATCTTTGTGGTTAGCTAGGCAACCTCACTGAAATTTCAGATTAGCTTCTCAAAACTGGAAATTCCAGAGGTCTTGTGACACTAAATAGGTCCCTTGACCAGTCAATATATAAATGCTTAATGAACATCATGAGGTGCATAAAAGAGACCATATTCAGTTCCATCATTTGCATGAAATAGCCTAAGAACAATTTAAAATACAACACATAAGGAGTGTTGATTAGCATTCAGTAGAAAGAACTAAGTAATTATATGCTAAAAGAATACAGAGTAAAATAGACACATAATTCAATGAGGTTATTCAGGGAAAGCATTACAGAAAAAGAGTTTCAAGTAAGATTTTGAAGAAAGGAATGGGTATCAATTGGTAGAGAAGAGAGTGAGGGAGATTCAAAAGAGAGTGAATGAGGTTCGAAAAGAGCTGTTCATAAATAGTCTAGCTGGTTGTGATGGCATATGCCTATAATCTCAGCTATCTGCTGGGGTTCTTGAGCTCAGGAGCTCTGAGTTGCTGCGGTCCATGCACTAGGACCAGGTGTCAGCGCTAAAATTCAACATTTAGAGGATGAACCCTTGGGATAGGGACAGGGCAGGGCCAAGATTAGCAGATCAAAGCTCTCAGAGGAGAACCAGCCTACTGAATAGCCCCCTTGCACTTCCAAGCTGGGGAGAAGAGACTCAGTCTTCAAAAAAATCAATAATAACAAATGTTTTAATATACTTGAAATGTAATATTTAAATAATATAAAATGTTTAGGTGAAATAATATGTCATTTATGTAATAGAATGACACATATATAATATTTTAATAATTTTTTTATTTCCAATAAATAATGTGGAGGCTATCTATCAAAAGGATATGTACGAAGGCACCACAAATGAAGTTTCAAAATATCTAGTGTCCAAATTTCATTTCTTTACTCCAAAATGTACTTTATTTTGTCCTCCTGGCTTAAATTCTTTTTTTTCTTTTTTTTAAGCAAAAATTAGAGGTAGGGAGTAGGGGAAACTGGTCATTCTCTTTCATATTTCTATCACAAACCACTGACTAGCCAAGCACAGTGGTATATTCCTGTATTTCTAGAACATTGAGAGGTTGAAGCTACCACTGTGGACTGATTGAGCTCAAGAATTCTGGCCCATAATACTTGGGTGTGTTCACTCATTTTGGCATCAATATGGTAAGCCCCAAGAATGGGGAACTCCTAAGTTGCCTATCCCAGGACAGAAATGATGTAGGCCCACAAGCATGGGGCACTTCTGGAATTGCTCCACCTGAGTCTGCTTCATCGACTCAAAAGATTAAAAAGTCAGAGGTGTGGATGTTGTACTGGAAGGAAAACAGAGTTTCATAAAATAAATTTATATGACTAACAAAGCTTGCTCTTTATTTTATCCTTCAGCATTACTTTGATGCTGAGCATGGTCTTGATTATAACAAATTTTCTCTGTACAATTTTTTTATTTTATAACCAAAATTTCTCATGAATAAGAAAATTGGAAAAGTATATTTTGTACACAGGTTCAGCTAACTATTTACTTCATAGTAACTTACTCCATAGGTTCCAGCTGTTTGTTTCATCATGTGAGTATATATTTTAACATGTTGCAATACACCTAAAATAATAATAATAATGAACTGATAAATAGAAATACGTATAGAATGATTTTACATATATATACATATTCGTGTCTAATGGTAGCTGTGGGAGGGGAGAAAGGGGAAAAAGAAATTTACATAAATATATTATATATTTAAAAGGAATATAAAGTTTACACAATAGATTGCAGTTTCATGTACAATAATCTTTAGTATAATATGTTATGGAAATGCTTGTTTTATTCCATAAAATAAAAATTAAATTAATAATAATAAACAGCCACAATAATAATATTTTATTGCCTTTTACAGTTATAAAGCACCATATTTCATTTAATTCTCATAACACCCAGGTATTGCAAATATTGTCATCCCTGTTTGACGGATGAGGAAATTAAAACTAAGAGGAATTGTCATTTTCTTAAGGCCACACATCTAATTAGGGAGAGAACTTGATGCTTTCTGATGCTGAATTAAATATACTTTCTACTATAGCACACTGAAAATGAAAGAGATATGCAGATATAAGAATATAAGATAGAGATAATATATAAATTTGTTGTTGTCATTCAGTCATGTCTGACTCTTAGTGACCCCATTTGCGATTTTCTTGGTGAAGATACTGCAATAGTTTACCATTTCCTTCTCTGGCACATTTTACAGATAAGGAAACTGAGGCAAACAGGGTTAAGTGACTTGCCTAGGATCACACAGCTAGCAAGTGTCTGAGGCAAGATTTGAATTCAAGTCTTTCTGACTCCAGGCTTGGCACTTTATCCACTGCCCCACCAAGCTGCCCTAATATGTAGTTAATCAACAATATATGAATATATAGTAATGCATAGATATCTATAAAACACAGATATAAGAATTTTTAGAACACAATTCAAATTTCAGCTTAGGCTATTGTTACCCAAGCATTTTAATGTAGTTCAGAAACATACAGAATGTTCCACCTTCAGCATAGGACCAGAAATTTGGAGCTGAAAGGAATCTTCATCTAAATTTTGTAAATGAGGAAATTAAGTCCTAGAAAGGATAAAGTGAGTTTGCCAAGGAGAGGCAGATAGCAAGTAGAAGGTACAAAATTAAAACTCAGATTCTCTAATTCCTAATCTGGCCTTCTATCTACTGCACTATCTTGCAAGTTTGGATAGTTATTTATAAGGAGAGAACTCTCTTCATATATGTGCTCCTCATTTTTAATACTCTTGTGGAACCATTAGAGTAGTGTACTCAGCAGTGAAGTTTAAGAATGTGGACAGAAGAAACTTTATACCAAATAGTGCTTTGAAAGTTAGAGAAATTCTAATAAAATGCAAAGGAATGTCCTTTATGATAGAGAACCCACCAAAGGTCATTTTCACATAAATGTCCAATGTTGCTGAGAAGTATCACACTGACTTGCTAAAGTTCACTTCTTTACCTGAGAGGCATAAAAAAATTAAGTCTCTTAATCAATTCTTGTCCTCTAGAAAGAAAGATGTGCCACAATAACCAATAAGCTAATGATTTATTAATCATTTATTCAATTTAAAGTCCATTTTTATTAATACTTCTCTTTCAGGTATTTACACAATTTTATAAAGTTTTCATCATTCTTAAGTGGATGCAATGTGTTGTCATTTTTGTAGGTTTTTTTTTTAATAATAAATAGTGGTCTTGGGGAAAATGCTTCCTGCTGTAATAAAACCAGAAGGTGAACAGAAATTTGCTGTTTCCTTTATTGTGATGTTCACCATGGTTAGTTCTTCATTAAATCTTGTGTTTTGAGGGCCACAACAAGCAAGGAAGGACTTAAAACTCACTGTTTTTATTTAGATTTGTGGTCAATAATAAGAAAAAAATATTAACTTGTATGTAGGATGAAACAATAGAGTTCAAAACAATGTAGTTTCAATTTTGAGTACCCTTAAGTTTTAGCATAACCCATTAAAAATTGAGTTGTGGTAAGAAACATGACTACCTTTCTCTGTGGTGTCATTCTTGGACTCTGCCATTTACCTCACATGCAGAGCTTATAATAAGAAAAAGAAGTTATTTTTCCAGATATTTAATCTTTTTCTGGGAAATCTAAGAAACTCTGGATAGGTAAGTATAAAATATGGTCCCTCATTCCAACCCCAAAAAAAGAAAAGAAAAGGAAGATGGCATCACATGCTACACTAAGATGGGTACAGTCTAGCTGTGAAGAAATAGTTTCCTCAAAGCTCAGAGATTTGAGAGATATTTGCCCAAATACCCAATATAATGGAAAAGGTATCATGAGGATTTAGAGAAGCCTGTTTGTTCATCCTGTTATGGAAACAGCTTTTTATATGCAGATATTGGCTTCAGGAAAGATGTAAATTTGTGGGAAGAGGAGAAGTTTCAAGGGAAAACAGTAACAGGAACTGACCGTGAAGCAACAATGTAAACACATGAATATGTTGGAGGCTTCAGGCAACAGCCTCAGCGCAGTCACTTCCTCTGAGCTGAGTGAGCCCCATCTTTTCTGTTCAATTATATTCACTTTGTTTTGTCCTCTTTCTCACAGTATGATGTTTCAGACTGTTGAGGCTATAAAATGCAAAATATACTAAAATTTATAACACCAGCAGCTCCATAATCTTTGGAAAGAGACCTACCTTTGTTCTGGGGACAGTGGGGGACAACTCTGGGCAAATGGATCACTGCTAAAGCAAGCATTTATTTTTTAAAAAGCACTGTCAGGGTAGCTAGGTGGCACAGTAGATAGACTGCTAGCCCTGGAGTCAGGAAAACCTTATTTCAAATCTGGCCTTGGACACTTACACCCTGAGCAAGTCACTTAACCCCAATTGCCTCAAAAAAAAAAAGAAAAAGAAAAGACTTCCCATGTGTCAGGTACACTGCTGGGTATAAAAGACATTAAAGCAAAAAATGAAAAAAAATTCTGCCCTCAAAGAGCTTACACTCTATTGGAGAAGACAGCATAAACATAGAGGAATACACACGATAGATGTACCGTGTCTGGGGAAAGAAAAGCATTAGTAGTTGGGGAAGTGATAAGGAAAGGCTTTAAGTATAAGGTGGCATTCGAGCTGATTTTATTGGTGAAAATTAAGGATTCTAAAAGGGGAAGGGGAGAAAGGTGTACTGTCACAAGTGGAAGAAAACCACTGCAAAAAGGCATGAAGATGAAAGACGGAGTGTTGTGTATAGGAACAGTAAGTAAGTTGGTTTGGCTGGACCTTGGAGAACAAAAAGGGAAGCTTCCGGGGCCTTCAGTTCAGAGTGGCAAGGGCCTTAGAATGACTTCCCCATGAAAATTCCAGGCCCTCAGAAATTTACTTTAACTACAGCATGTCAAGATTCACCCTTAATGGTGTCAGCCTAAATAGTCAGCTGCCAGAAATTTCCTTTGTAGGACCTAAACCAGACGTCTGGGTGGCCCACCAGGGAACAGACAGAGAAGACGTCATAAGTGCCGGCTGATTGCTTTGGCTCATTTATGGGCAATTTGGTGTTAGCTCGTGTTTTATAGGATGCTTTTAGACTAGCCTCAGTGATGAGCTGATCTGACTGAGAAGCCAGACATGAAATATTAGATAAACCTAAACCCTTGGTTCTATTTTATTTGCAGGAAACTGTTATAATAGTGGCAAACATTTCCCCAGCCTAGATATTTTGGTCCTAGATATCTTCTTTTCTCCCTGAACCTTGGAGTGACACTGTAAGCTCATGGATATCTCCAATGCTAAGCCATTTTTGTCCACTTTCACTAGAGATTCTTAGTATGAGGAGAGAGAATTGGAAACTAAAAGGTAATCCACACTGTTAGGATCTTCTCACCATCTTGATGCAAAATAAGACACACCTTTTAGATTTCAGGGATTGATGCAAACCATCAAAAAGGCGCTATGTGTCATCTTTGAGCTAGGGAAAGGAGGTAGAAAGTTTGGTTAACACACTTTCCCTGCCTTCCTAAAGCTGATATTCTTGTTAGGGGAATTGGAGAAGTGCAGAACAAAATACTGTGTAAGGTCAAAAGGGGAAAGACATCATCAAGAAATCAAGAAGGATATGTGTGTGTGTGTGTGTGTGTGTGTGTGTGTGTGTGTGTGTGTGTGTGTGTGTGTGTAAGATTCAGCATTTAAACTGGGATGGACAGGAGTTGCATAGAAGAGGAGAAGGGAGAGCATATAGAAAAGTAGGAGTGGCTGAAAAATACAGGTTGCATTTAGAGATTGGGGGTAGCCCAGTTTGGCCGTAGGGAAAATATGGAAAGATAGGAGATTGGGCTCCTTGAAGGTGGGGACTATTTAATTTTTCTCAGCACCAAGGACAGCACCTTATACACTTTGTTGTTGTTATCGTTGTTGAGACATTTCAGTTGTGTCTGACTCTTCGTGACCCATTTTAGGGCTTTCTTGGCAAAGATTCTAGAGTGGTTTGCCATTTCCTTCTCCAGCTCATTTTTTACAGAAGAGGAACTGAGACAAACAGAGTTGAGTGACTTTCCCAGGGTCACACAGATAGTAAGTGTCTGAGGCCAAATTTGAACTTGGGAAGATAGGTCTTCCTGATTCCAAGTCCAGTGTTCTATCCACGGTGCCTCCTAGCTTCCCTTACACATATTATACACTTAATTAAAGTCTGTTGCACTGAATTTAATTGCACAATGCCTTGAATGACTGGCAAAGGACTTTGAGCTGTATTTGGGGGACAGTAAGGAGTCACTGAAGATTGCTGAGTAAAGAAATGAGCAGACAAAATCTATGCAAAAAGAGTATTCTGGAAGCAGTATGAAAGATGGATTGCAGAACAAAGAGGAAGTAGAAAGCTAGCTAGAAGACTATTTCAATAGTCTTGGAAAGTGGTAATAAGAACCTGTACTAGGATCATGGCAGTGGAACTACAGAGGAGGGTACATATGCGAACATGCATGTTTTTCAAGTTAAAGACTTGAGAACTGACTGAATATGAGTAAGGTGAAGAAAAGCATCAAAGATTCAAAATTCCGTTAAGTACAAATTCTTGTTCTTGCTTAAACAGAACATAAAGAAAGCTAATAAGAGGATCTGGTGATAGAAGTGGAATGTCTAATGTGGGCAAGAGTTCTTGCAGATTATCTGTCCAATGATAAATTGAGATCTATCAGGGAGATACAGAGGAAGGAAGGAAGGAAGGAAGGAAGGAAGGAAGGAAGGAAGGAAGGAAGGAAGGAAGGAAGGAAGGAAGGAAGGAAGGAAGGAAGGAAAAAAGGAAGGAAGGAAGGGAAGGGGAGGGGAGGGAGGAAGGGAGAGAGAGAGAGAGACAGAGAGAGACAGAGAGACAGAGAAAGAAGAAAGAAAGAAAGAGAGAGAGAGAAAGAAAAGAAGGAAGGAAGAAAGAAAAAGGAAAGAAAGAAAGAAGAAAGGAAGGAAGAAAAGAAGGAAGCAAGAAAGGAAGGAAACCTTGTCTTCTCCTCTGCCCCACCAAATCCATTGGTTGGATAAAATTACTGGGTTTTCCTACACTGCATTGGTTGGGGAGGTGGGGATTGGGAGTCAGATATTCATGAAACATTCAGTTATGTACCTATTCTGCTACTTTTGGCTTAATCTTAATGTATCTCTCAGGGTTGCCCACCACCACCACAAAAAAAAAAAAAATACAAGATCTGCCAAGTCACTTTGTCTACCAGCTTACATTTTCTTTCCTTTTAACAGAATTCTGGAAGTCTGGAACTTCCAGCCCACACCGGCAGATTTGCCCTTTTTCATTTGGCAAGTATCAGTGATTGCCGTGTGTTTCAAAATAGAGGTGGGAGTATGGTGTCATGGCGACTGATGTCAGCATGACTCTGGAAACAGGGTTGGTTAGATAACCAGTCCATTGAAGGCAGTGAAAGGAATTTTCAGCATTGTTATTTTTTGAGCTCTCTGTATGAATATCTCCAGCATGTGTGTGCATATGCAGCATGTTCGTCTGTAATCACTCCATTTTTATGGTAGAATGGTATAACTGAAAAAAGTAATATCCAGTGACCTGATTCATCAAGATGTGAAATGCCTCAGCTTGGAACCTAGGCTACCCCAAAATAAACTTCAGCATGGGCTCTGCGGTACTCCCCAGAACCACAGGGACAGACAGTTACTCTCTTCAAGAAAAGAGTCACCATGAACTGACTGTCAAAAGGAAATAGCTTTTTGATAGGACCCTTCCATTTGTTATATTCAAATAAGAGTGTATCTCTTAAAAGTTTTACCTGGAAGGTTTTTTTTTTCTGTAGCCTAATCATCTATCTGTGTGATTTTTTAGATTATTGGAGTGAAAGTGACAAGGAAGAAGCAGACACTCCCTCGACACCCAAACAAGACAGTCCCCCACCCCCATATGATACATATCCAAGACCTCCTTCAGTAAGTGAGCGGCAGAAATTTGCTTTTCTGTGTAATAAGAGCTGCATTAATCTGAAATCCTTCAAGTCAAAAGATAATGTTGATGATGGTGGTGTTGGTGGTGGTAATGATAATGACGATGATGATTGAAAAACAGTCAGAGTTTAGTATCCTCAGAGAACAAGAAAGTTAAGTTCTAAAACCAAGAGTGCAAAAAAGAGGCACTATCAAACAACTAATAGAACGCACTTACCAGGCTACTCCCACAGTCCAGGTGATGGTGATGAAGATTTGAATTAAGTTGGTGGTTGCATAAATAGAAAGAAAATGATGAAGTGTAAAGATGCTGCAGACCCAGAGTTAATAGGATTTAGCAACTAATCGAATATGGGGAGGAGGGGGCAAAGGGGAGGGACAGCTCAGAAGTGACTCCAAGGTATGAAACTTCGATGCTAGGAGGAGGATGGTCCAAAAAGATGATCATGCTTATGAAGAAAAATTGCTAGCATGGTTCTGGATTTTAAGAAGTGCGGAAATATCAGGAAAAAAAATATTTCTGGGAGTTATTAAAAAGGAAATATACAAGGTAAAAATACCTTTTTAAAAAATAAAATAAATTTTCCTTACAAGTGTTTGCATGTATTTTGTATTTCAAACATTTTTGTGAGGCATCCAGGCTGAATATAACAGAATAACAGAAGCTTGGTTATAGATTTGCGGTATTTCAATGTGCTTCCATCCTCAAAAATTTTCATTAAAAAAAAGATTCAAATATATATCTTAGGAATTTGTATATATGTACTCACAACTGTGAAACAAATATAATATCATGAGATCAAATAAATCCTGTAAAGCAATAAACCAAGCACTTGCCTAGATTTGCAAGCATTCAAAACCATATGATAACATACACATTAAATTGAAGCCTGGATCAGACATGATGCATATTTGATACAGACATTATGTGTGTCTACTGATAAGAAATTAAACATAAAAAACACATATAATCACACAGAAGCAACCTTTGAAATCGTCTAGTCTGCTTGTTCCCTTACATAGATGAAGAAATTAATGTGCCGGAAGATTAAATAAGAAAAACAAAAGTAATAAATGCTTGCTGACTTGACTTGAGGGGTGATTTCTTCTCATTCCTATGAGAATATATCCCATAAATTAATTATTAGAGCTGGCTAAGCTCACACGACAGACAATGGTGTGAATTAAGTGGCAGGATGCAGCTATCATATTTCTCCTTCATTTCTATAGTATAACCGAATATTGAAGTGCTTTTAAATAGCATTTAAGGTTCACTTTACAGGTCTTGGTCAAAATATGTTTATAATCATAAACTAAGGAAAATCATATGTTTGATTATTAGAATTCTTGACTCATAGTTACCACAAATATCATAATCTTTATAATATGTAACCATCAACAAGGAATGATCGGTCATAGTTACTGCTTACTCATTATGGCTCCTTAATTTAATACAATTAGTATTGTATTTCAATACAGAATACTTCTTCAATTAACCTGCAATCCCAAACTAATCAATTAATAAATTCTTGTTAGATGAGAAGTATTGCAGACTACAACCCATCCAAGCTTTCTCATCCGATATAATTCTTACTCATGTCTTTCCCTAGACCAGAAGTTCCCAAACTTATTTGGCCTACCACCCCCTTTTCAAAAGATAAATCACTCATTGTTCCCCTGGAAATCTATTTTCTTTAACACTTTAATTTTTTTTTAATTTGTGTCATTTCAGAAAATATTTTTGAATGACGCCTCTTAAATTTAATAATTTATTGTAAATTTGTGGGTTTTTCCTGCATTGAAATTTTGACGATGCAATATTGTGTCAAGTAACCATATAGTATTTTATTGTAAACAAGTCACTACATGCACATATTCCTGCCAATGCATGGTGGACTTCCCCACAATGCTTGACTTGCTCACCTGCCAACACTTGCTTGTTAAGACTTCTTGGTGGACTTGACCACTGACTGGTTATAATTTGCATTTTGTGTGTTTATTTGGATTTGGATGTAATCACTATGACTTTAACTCTTCTCTTCTTTACTTATGCTTCCACTGCCCCCCTATCTTTATTCAATGCCCCCCAATTGCATGCAAGGCTACTACTGCCCCCCTGGATCATTTCAGTGCCCACTAGGGGGTGTTATAACCCACTTTGAGATCTTCTGGGAGACATTATCAAAAAAAAATCCGCACAACAGAGTACAAGTCCTCCAAGAATTCTTTAGTTTAATACTTTTTGAACACCCAATGAAGCTCTCAGGCTGCCCATCCATCTCTTCTCCCTCACTCTTGCTGGTCCTCCTAAAATTAAAAAAATACATATTGATATATTTTGCCATTTGTACCATGATTATTTCCCAATATAATCACCTTTTAACAAGGAAAAAGCAGCTAAGCAAAACTGACTGAGAAAACAGCCTTGTTTGATTGTGCATGTGACGCTCTGCTTCTATAATCCCCACCGCTCTACTGATAGGAGGGAAAAGTGTTTCATGGACTATTCTCTGAAGCCTTTTTATCAATTATACATAGATTTCTACCATTTTTTGCATGTAAATCAAATCAGGATATATGCTCAAATTTCTAAGTAGATGTGAATTATATATTATTATGTTTACTAGCAGAGCCTCTTCTTTGACCACTGTAATGACAATCTTCATGAACCAATCACGATCTTACTTACACTAACAAATGAACTACTAACTAGATATGTTTAATGAATTAGCTAATCGTTATTTTCTGTTTACTAACAGTACCTTATTTAGCCATAAAGATCCATTCTCTCCATCATTGAGATTTAGTCCTCTACAGAGGAAATCAGCACAGTAATTAAATTAACCTGGCAGCATTGGCCTACCCAGTGGAACCTTGGCCCTACCCCTGGAGACTTTCTAAAAAGGGAGGTGCTGAAAAAGATAAGCAGCTGAGACTTCTACCAAGTAGAAGGAAAATTGTGATTTAATAAACATACTTAACACTATATCAGAGCTTAGCAAAGGACCTGGCACATAGAAGGCACTTAAATGCTTGCTGACTTGACTCGATGAGCTGATTTCCTCTCATTCCTATGAAAATATACTTCATAAATTATTAGAGTTGGCTAAGGTCTCACAATGACAGACAATGGTGTCAGTCATAAAATGATGAATTGAATGGCAGGATACAACTAATCCTATTTCTCCCTCCTTTGCATAATATAATGCTATTCAAGAAGTATTATTTCAAGGTATTTCAAACTATTATTTCAAAAGAAGAGGAGGGTGACCAACTCCAGGCTTGTTAAAATGGCTCACTGAATACAATAAAACCCAAAATTTAGGAAGCCAATGATGTGTATTATGATTTACCATAAGGGAAAGCAAATACCTGCTTCTTGGAGAAAATGTCCAGCTGTCTCCTTCCCCATCTAACACTAACTCCAGCCAGAGGACCTCAAAGCACTCTGAGAACTCCACTGGGCCAGGAATTCCTCCACCCAGTCAGCCCTGGCCTTAATTACAGCAACAATGACTAAGTTGACCTAGAAAAATGAACCTTTTAAAGCATGTAACCAACCATATCAAATCAGGTTTTGATAACAACTGGGGAGCTTACACTGAGCTCTTAACTTCAGAGTTAGATTTTCCCACTACGGAACTGTGCTGTCACTTGTAAATTCCCAACTTTTTTCCAGTAACAAAAAAGATTGGATTTATCTGCAGTGTTCATGTATCTAAACATATGCTAGATACAATATCCATTAAGAAGTAACTGTCAATGCTTTCTTTCCCTGGAAAACACATTTAATGTAAGGACCCTTCTGCATGGTCTGTAAAAAAAGAAATTTGCTAATAGAGGAATAGAATGTTCCATTACGTTTTAGGCTTCTTTTCCCCAGGTTGGATAAAGTTTTTAAACAGGGGTTTTGCATTGATTAGCATTTGTGGGCTCCAGATTTTCTTTTAAAATATGTGGCATTTGGGATAACTGAGTCAATAATTTTAATAAATGTTACAATATTTTCTTTCTAATTATAAAGAGTAGAGTTTACAAGTGAGCCTTAAATGCTACTTAAAAGTACTCAAGAAAGTTTTTTATTTAATTTTTCAGCTTTAATTTATCTGTAAACTTTTTTTTCTTTTAATGTAGGCAATTTAAATGTTTAACTTTGTAATTTGTTACTGTCAGTTTTTCCATTTAATACTTTTCGTTTTTCTAAAAAAATTGAAAACCTGCCATGATTTCATTTTAATGCTTCCCTATCCACGTTGATCACAGTGCAACTTGAATGCTAGTCAGTCAACAAGCATTTATTATGTACCAGGCACTGTGCTAAGTAATAGGAACACAAAGGGGACATTTTTGTAACCCAGTCTTTGCCCTCAAAGAGCTCATATTCGAATAGAGGAGACAACACTCAAATAATTGCACATGCAACATTTATCCATTCTAAGTGCATAGAGAAGACCCTAGTAGTAGAAAAAAGTGGGGATCAGGAAAGGCTACCTGCAAAGGCAAGATTTAAGCTAAGTTTTGAGGGAAACCAGGAGAGAAATGAGGGCAACAATAAAGGGACAGAGGGAAGAAATGGAGTGCCATGTTCAAGGAACAGCAGAAAGGTTGGCACCCTGGATCACAGATATGGAAAGGGAAGCCAAGTACAAGCAGATAAATGTTCAGGTTTCAGAAAACCCCAGTAGTTATTAAGCTTGCTAACAAGTTCGTCCACTTAAATACATCAGTTCTATTGTCTGGTGATCACCGAGCGTATTTCCCGCAATGGTAGAATGGTGTCCATTATGGAAACTGATCAAAATGCAATCCTTCCACAGATGAGCTGTGCCAGTCCATACGTGGAACCCAAACACAGTCGGCTGTCCTCTACAGAGACCTCTCAGTCACAGTCCTCTCATGAAGAATTCCGCCAAGAAGTGGTTGGGAGCAGCGCGGCCTCCCCCATACGCAAGACGGCCAGCCAGAGAAGGTCCTGGCAGGATTTAATCGAGACGCCCCTGACCAGCTCGGGATTGCACTACCTTCAGACTCTCCCCCTGGAGGACTCGGTGTTCTCTGACTCAGCCGTCATCTCCCCAGAGCACAGACGGCAGTCGACCCTCCCAACTCAAAAATGCCACCTGCAAGATCACTATGGGCCATATCCCTTGGAGGGAGAGCGAATGCAGGTGTTGAATGGGAATGGGGGCAAGCCTCGCAGTTTTACTCTCCCCCGAGACAGCGGGTTCAGTCACTGCTGCCTGAACGCCCCCATCAGCGTGTGCGACCAACCGGAGGATGCGCAGCAGACCGAGGTGGAGGAGGACGAAGAGGAAGAGGACGAAGAGGGGGAAGCCGCAGGAGAAAACATAGGGGACAAAAGTAAGTATATTTGTTCAATTGCTTATCTTTTATATCAAAAGTCTTAACCTTTCCAAAATCTTATTTTAATGGAATTTCTTTTCGTTTTTTTCCTTAAAATATTGGGTCTCATCGTATAAGAGATTAGGTATTCTTTGGTGGTCTGCTTTCAGTATTTTAGTAATTTGAGGGAAATGAAGAGAAATGTAGCTTCAATCCCCAAAATCAACAATTACAGCAAATAATTCTTTTTCCTATCTACTAATGTTGCTTCTAAGAAGGGCCACTTGAATTTCTTATTTCTTCACCCATTCGCTTTGGCTCCCACATGTGTACATTATCCCTTTAGCCTGTAGTTTTATTAAGACACTATAAATCTTTTAAAGGTAGAATAAGAATAGCTTCAACTGAAGAAGTTAAGGATGTTTTATTTACCACTTTAATTCTCTCTTGGAGAATTCGAAAGGAAAAATACCAGAGACAATTTTGTTACAGAAAATTTTCCCTATAATATTCCTATGAATTGTCGATATCTATATCTATCTAATCTCTATGTATATTTGGTAACCATCCTACCCATAGTCCCTTCCTATTCTTTATGCCACAAGCACTTTTCATATGATTAATCTGTGCAGAATACTATTCTAGGTACTGGGATAGATACAAAGTTCAGATAAAACGTGGTTTCTGTCGTCATGATGTTTATAGCCCAGCAAATGTACATATACTTTGCAGATTGCTCCCATAGTCTGAAATAACACTTTTCAACAAAAACCAGTTGAATTGGCCTAATGAAGACACAGCCATGTATTTGGCACCCCAAAGAGCCAGGTAGCTTTGCCACTAGTGGGGGGATGTGTATGCCATAGGCCATACCCTTAACCTCAGCTGCCCAACTTGCAAGTGTGAAATTCTCATTTACACTTAAAAAAAGGATAGTGGACTAATTCAGCACAAAACTATTGTCCCTGCTAGGAAAATAGCTGCAACTCAAAGCCAATGTCTACTGATAGGTCAGTTGTTTTCTACTTAGCATGTTTCAAGTTTAACTTATTTTAAACAATACTGTAGGGTTTGTTTTGAAGCTGATGTGCAAAAATCATCAATCCTCATTTTCATGGGGTTCTTAGTATGAATATAGACTGGATTAGCTCACATTCCCTAAAGCATAACAGTCACACATAATAAGAATCCAGATAGCAAAGGTTTCCTATAAGGTCACTCTCCCCCAAAGTAGCATCATGGTACTTTCTTTCCACTGTGTCCAAAAAAAATTGTTCTTCTGTCATCGCTCCCCTTCCTACTTGCTTAACTCTCCATAGACATAGCATTACAGTCCAAAGGTATTTAGGAACACTGATGGGGAGGCATGCACAAGGCACCTAGAGGCAGAAATAAAAGATCAGATAAATTTTAATATTAAAAATTATTGTAAAAATTATCTTAAGTACCTTAAAATACACTAAACAGGGAATTAGAAGGTCCCTTTTGGCTCTTTCAATTTCATTCAGGGTGCCAAGCAGCTGTCATTGTATTACTTGGAGTTTCTTGTTTGTTTTTCATGAAGTGGATTTTTTTTCATTAGGTTCTTATAAATTTTAAGTGGCATTAAAAAGCAGGCATGGACTATTGAACTGAATTTTGTCCAGAAATTATGTCATCATTATTAATACAGCTAAGATGTCTTTGAAGATTAAATGATCTTTTAGGCTAAGCATCTAATAATCCCTTGCCAATTCAACATGTCAGGCCAAGAAGATGAAGCAGAAAGAAAGAAATAGTGGGATGTATTTTTATTCTATTTTACCAGTCTGGTTGAACATTTTCCAAAGTAGCCAGGTTTACCCTTCCATGAGTCCCTTCACCTGTTCCCAGTCTCTTTCTGCTGCTTTTGGCTTTTCTTTTGTCAACAATTTAGTGATTTGTGGTGTTTTCTGGTGGAGTGCATTTATTTTATGGTCATATAGATGCCTCTTCTGGGTCAATTTTGCAAGTTCCCGTGTGAGTTGAGTGGGCTGCTGATGCAGCCACATCATTTAGCACAACTCTCTCTCCCCCTTTTTGCAGTGTTATACAACAGGCTGGTCATGTAAAGCATATTGGTTGGTTTCATGCTGTACATTTTCTCTTTGTGATTAAATTATGTGGAATGGTCCATGTCTTTTCATATGTTCCTTACTAATGGGGAATATGGTTCTATAGAATTGCTTGGACATCCCTTCTCTGCCATTCACTATCCCCCAGGCACAGACTGATGGACAATGTATACATTTCTATGGAAGTTACTACCTGCTATCTCAGGGTAGCTCCAAACTCCTACTGACTGAAATTCATTTCAAAGACTTGCTAAATGGTAGAATATGTGTTTACCTTCCTTTTACCGTATTATTTCTCTTCTTTAGAGACTATGTATACATATATATATATGTATATATATATATACACATGTATATATATACATATATTTGATGAATGGGAAATAGAAATGTTATAGCCAGTGATCCAAATGTGACCTCTTGAATTTAGTTACAGCATGCTGTATCCATTTATAGAGGTAGCTGAACACTATAACAAGATAGAATTCTAGATTCAGTGTCAGGAAGGCCTGACTTTGAATCCTGCCTCAGACACTTATGAGATGCTGTGTGGCCTTGGGCAAGCTGTTTAACCTCTCTAGGCCTCAGTTTCCCTATCCATGAAATGGTGATAATTATAGTACCTAACTCACAGGGTTGTTGTGAGGCTCAAATGAGGTAATGATTGTAAAGCTCTTTATAAACTTAAATGCTATATAAATGTTAGCTAGTTTTATTGTTGTTATCATTTTTATTAAGCTGTCAAGAAGACACTACCACCTAGATCATTTACTCAAACAGCCTCATGTCTACAAGAAGGTTCTTGCCTATAGTTGAAAACAACATAGAAACTATGCCTGTCAGGCCCCATCTCTTATATTTCCTCCTAGGTTCTACAGTAATAATTCTGAGCATGTAGTAGGTGGACAGCAAACACATCTTAATAATATGATGCCTCTGTCCTGTTTGGAAACAACACTTGACCCACAACAATGAATTTTTACCAATCAGATATAGACCCATACAGAGAATAGATTTAATTCCTCCGTTTCAAAATGTTTTCCTGAATTCAGTTAAGACATTAAAAGTAGGAAACTTGGCAGAGTCTTCTCAACTGAAAAGGCTGTGATGGCAATAAAAGGGTTGTACTGTTTACGAAGCTTGTCAAAACACAACTCCCCAAATCCTCAATCCAGAGTATATTCCAGTTGTGTTAAAATGCTAAATGGCCTGTGTATATGTTGCTTTGCATGATTTTGGTCTTCAATTCTGTGTTCTAATAAATTACAAAGGTACTTTATATCTTCTTTTAAAATCGAGGTGTTCAGCTCCAAGTCTAGTTCTAATTTGCTGTAGATGAATTGATATTGGTTTGAAATGGATCATGCTAAACAGACAGAGATGATCAGTTATTATTTTGGGCTCTGAAAAGACTCATTTAGTGTTTGGGTGTATATCACCATATAGTAGTCAGGTTTGGGAACTTGAGGAGAAAACACATAATCATACCCACCTTAAGATAACTTCTAGATTTATTGAATAATATGCAAACCAAATGGACATACTTGTACAATAAAGGTACAAGAAGACATGTATACCCCTACCTCTCTCCCATCCTGAGTGTGCTTGCCTGTCCTGAGAGCCTCACAAATGTGTTTCTGAATCTTGTGTTATCAATAGGGCTTGGCTCAGACCACCAACTAGTTCTGGATGGCCCACAGATATAAGAGGCTGTACAGTTTTATAATTACATAGACAAAGGAAGCTGAGTCCTCTAAGTTGGGCTGAGCAAACAAAAGTTGCCTTTTAATACTCCAACCACGAGTAGGTCGGATTACGTTAAACACAAAGATGGAGGCAGGGTCTGTGCTGATGGATATTCATATCTTACTCTTCCCATCTGTATCTCCATACCTCATTCCCCCCCTCTGCCTTTTTGTGGAAGAACTTATCTAATCAGCCTGCATCATACCACCACTGGGGAAGAAAAGCAATAAAGTTTGATCCTAGTTAGTTTCAACGGGAGCTTATAAGGATATACCTGTTCATAATACTTCAATTAATTGAAAGCATATGGTATGACAGCTCTTGTCTACCAAGAATAATCACAGAATGAATACATGAAACACATTATAAATGCATAGGGTTAGGAGATAGAACCTGGATTTTACTGTATAGGGAAATCCCAGATAAGGGAACTCTCTTCTTTAATTCAGGTCAGTATGTTCTCTCTAACTTATAGCCTTAAAGAATTGCCTACAATACTAAAAGATTAATTGACTTGCTCAAGTGCCACACCAAGGCAGGGCTACATGTGAGTGGCATGATGTGAACACAGGTCTTCCTGCCTCTAAGGCAGCTTTCTGTCTACTCTACCATGCAGCCTTTCTTACACAAGTGCAAACTCCAGGCAATATCAGTCACCACACTGAAATGGTCTTTGTGTCATGCACTTTGGAAACCAACTAAAGTCTACTTTGAAAAAGCAGGTATTTCTATTACATTGTCACTGGATGCTATTCACATAATATTTTAAACATTTTAAAGCTTTTTTCATATCTTCTCACTGATTTTTTTCCTGTGGAAATTATGGTAGCATCTCCTTCCTACCCTCACTTTATCATTATTTTTGTTTACCCAACATAGATAGAATGTGCCTCATTTCAATTCAACTAAGATTAATAAGTAGTCATTTTGTATGAGAAAATGTGCTAGATACAGGCTACAAAGATAAAAAGAGATCATTGCCTGCAGTCAAGGAGGATGTCATATGATAGTGGGAATAAGATAAGGAAACCAATAAGGCTAGTATCAGATAGAATGTTTTAAAGTTAAAGGAGAAATACAAAGTACTATGAGAAAATTTAAGGGAGGAGTGGTAATTCCTAATCTGAGTTCCTTGAGAGTAGAGACAGTTCCACTGTTGTCCATATCCACAGGGTCTAACTGGCCATTCGTAGGTGATTAATTAATGCTTTATTTTTTTTAATTTATTTTTAAATTTATTTTTGACATGTTTGGTTTTCAGCATTGATTTTCACAGGCGTTTGAATTACAAATTTTCTCCCCATTTCCTCCCCCCCCC
>CM053622.1:469396133-469468634 GCA_028646595.1 Phalanger gymnotis | reverse complement strand
GGCTGTCCTGCGGTGGAGCCCTGCTTCCCTCTGCCACTTTGTGGGTTCTGCAGCTCTAAAATTGGTTCAGAGCCATTGTTTTATAGGTTTTTGGAGGAACTTGGTGGGGAGCTCACGCCAGTCACTGCTTCCCAGCCGCCATCTTGTAATTAATGCTTTATTAAATAGTTGATTGATTGAAGACAAGGATTTTGACAGAGATGAGAAACAAGTGTATTCCAGGCACAGGAAATGTCCTGCTCCAATACAGAAAGGTGAGAATGAGATTGTGGAATGGGTGAGAATATCTACTAGGAGAGAATGGAAGTAAAGAACGGATTCAATGCTGCAAAAAGGCAAGGAAGATGAAAACAAATGGCCATAAAATCTGACAATCTTCCTAGTGACTTTGGAAAGAACCATATCCATAGACTGGTGGGGTTAGACATAGAGCACAGGGGTTTATAGATCCCAAGCCTTCCTCAAAGGCTAATTTGACCACTCTTTTACAGATGAGGAAACTGAGTCCTTGGGAGATTAATGACTTACATAAGGTCACACAAGTAATGTCTGATGCAGAATTTGAACTTTGGTCTTCTGACCCAGCATTAAGGTTTTTCCCACTATACCACACTGATTCCCTATATAAGTAGTGTCAGAAATGATATTTCAACCCAGGTCTTAATATAAAGCCAATATATTTTCCATTGTACTATTTTAATGGAGTCAATGAGTAAATACTACATATGTAGAATGATCATTTGAAGAGTCAAAGGAAGTCTCTTGGGGACAAAGGGAAGGGCAAAGATAGGGAAAAACTAAGTGTATCTTTGTTAGCAGAAGGATGGAGCCAGTAGAGGGGGAGAGATTACTTTGTAGGCCTAATTTTAGTTCATACTGAAATTCAGCTTGGGTCAAAAGAAAACCAATTGGGAAAACTGCAGACATGTTGCCTTTGTGTAATAGCCAGTTCTAAGAATGAATGAATGAGGTTGGCAAGATAAAATCTGGCATATTTATGGATGATCTAGGAATAAGAGATGTTCCCTGATAACTATATTTAAAAATATATCTGGAGAAAAAATAATTATGACCTAAAGTTCTTTGTGTAGAATTATACTGTTGGAGGAGTTCAGAATTCAATGTTAAATGAGTGTCTCAATATACTGCACTAGCCATTTAAATTATCTGGGCCAATAGCCAACGAAGGAAAGGGCATGATGACTATACCACTGCAGTGGGCAGAAGTCTACATGAACATCAGCCAACTCTAGCCATTTTGAGGGCACTGGGGGAATTCTCTAACAAATACCTAAATGTGTGAGGTTAATTTGGGAGAAGGAGGAGGATGTAACTTAGCATGTAGGCAGTGGGAAGCTGTTCTAAGAATGTGGAATTGTCGTGAAGAGAAAGAGGCAGCCAAACCAGGGCGGGGAGAAAGTCATTCCCAAGCTTGGTGGCAGATCCTACCACTTTTTGTCATTTGAGAGCATAATATTAGCACAACCAGCTGAAATCATTCATCAGGTTAGAGCTGAAAGATAGCATTTGGATGGGGATAATCACCAAGAGCCTTTAGAGAAATAGTGAACTCAAGTGAATGAATACAAAGAGGAGCATGAGACTTATAGAGAAAAACAAGTCTGAGACATTGGCAAAGGAAAAGAGCCAAGGGAACTTAAAGACAAAGGCAAGATGTTTGCTTTTCATGGGAAAGTATTTCCTATAAAAGATTTAGCCTTTTTAAAATGTATTGAGCACCATCCAGATTGATCATATAAAGAAATCACCTAAGAGAAGACTAGAATGGTGAAGTAAGTACTACATTAATTATTGAGCAATTCTGTATAGTCTTTCAATTCAGATATGAATTTTGCACATACTTATCAGAAACCGAAAATGAGATATGAATTGCTAAGCATTCATGTTAGGAAGTTAATGTTAATAGGAAGGAAGGAAGGAAGGAAGGAAGGAAGGAAGGAAGGAAGGAAGGAAGGAAGGAAGGAAGGAAGGAAGGAAGGAAGGCACGGAGGGAGGCACGGAGGGAGGGAGGAAGGAAGGAAGGAAGCAGGGAGAGAGAAAAAGGAAAGAATCCTTATTATAATAGTTTAGCCAGATTTTCTTCACACAGCCATGCATATTTTCTACAGAACTGAGCTTGGAAAAAAAAGATGCATTTGCATTATTTTTAAAATAAGTTGGGCCTAGCAGTTCATCTGATAAGATACAACTAATGTTAGCCGCTTGATTATGTAGCCTATTTTCAATTAACTTTAAATTTGCATTGTTAACCAATTTCTAGGGGCTGAAAAGGAGGCGTTTTTTGCTTGTTTGTTTGTTTCCACCTATCTTTGTACACAGTTTCCCTTCCTCTTTGTCTCTGGATATATGGTAATGCAAAATAACACAATATATGACCCTATCCGCATTGCTTACCTGACTCCGCTTGCATGCCACCTAGGAAATAGCTGCTATTTCTGTTGCTAGCTCTTTGTCATTTTATCCCTTCCCTCTTAAAACTATTGAAATCACAAATAATTGTTGAGTCAAAAACCTTTAAGTTTTAGTTTTTAGTATCATGTTCCAATAGCTTCTTTGGATGGAAATGACCACATGGAACTTGTATATTAGCAGTAAGAATAACTGGTCTTTGTATTACAGATTATTCTATACTTTCTCGAAGGCTCTAAGCATTCTTTTCTCATTGTAAGGGAGATGTAAAATCATTATTCCCATTTCAAAGATGAAGAAAATACGGCCAAGAGTAATAAAATGATATTTAGCAGGACACAGGCCGATGTAGGAATGGGATCCCGTGGGATTATCTAGATTTAGGCAGTTTTTCTCTCTCTACCATGACATACTAGTTCTCAGGAAGGAGGGGAGATGGCTCTGAAACCATGAGTAGCACTTGGCTCATCACCCTGGGTTTCCCTTGGAAATCTTCCATCCTATTCCTTACCTAGGTTCATCTTAGCCTGTGAAATGTGATAAAACTGGAGCCCGAAGTGGTTCACCTCACCTCAGTGAATCCCCAGCAGTCCTACTACCACCACAGTCTCAAAAGAAGTGTTAAATAAATAATGAACCAAATTTAAAGGGTCATTTCAAAAGGCTCTAAATGCTGCTGAGTAGCACCAGCATTCTGGGTAGCTGGCTCAAAATTAAGTCACTCCTCCATTCTAGGAAAAGAATTTATGCAATGTGTTTATTTTCTTAAGGAGAGCTATTCAAATTGAGCCACAATATTATGTTTTACTTTGTCAATACAATGGAAAGATCAGCCATTCTTACTGAAATCAATATAGTAATTTTGCCAATTTTCCTCAAATCTTCTTTTAGCAGAGTCACTTGTCTATATCTCATTAATAATAGGCATATACCAAGATCATCCTTATAACTTCTGCAACTTTGCCTCAAGTAAGAAACAAAGACGGTATCTGTGATTATCTTTTTTCTTAATCTGGTGACTCCTGTGGACAAACAAAATCTCAGAATTTCATGATTTCATGTTCAGTTTTGATGGAATTACCTAGTAACTATGAGGTCAAAGAATTAATGAATATTTAAGAGAAAGCAAAAGCCCAGTCTGAAGAATGTGATCTGACAAGATGATAGGGGCAAAGATCTAAATTCCTGAATTAAGTAAGCGATACTGAATGGCATGGTTTTTAGTTAGCTATTTCTAGTTTTTTAGTATTTAGTTAGCAATTTTAATCTGGACTACAAAATTATATCCATAGGTGGGTTTGTGAATTTCTGAGATTTTAGGTAATCAACACGATATAATCAGCAAACAAGAGATTAAGGAAATAATAAAGTCACAGATAACATCCTTATTTCTTGACTGCCTCAAGATCAGAATTCTAGGGCATCCTCGGTGAGATCCAATGGTAGAATTCAAATAAATTAACAACTGGTTCTCCATGGAACCAAGCCAAGGCATCGTCCCTGCCACTGACATGGCAGGTGGAGGCTCTGCCCTCACTACCAACTGGTTCCTGGAACTCAACCTAAAATTAGGCACTGGTTCTACCAAACTGGTGGGAACTGGCTGAATCCCACCACTGGTGAGATCCATAGTCACTAAAAAGAGGTCCACCTACCAACACACAGGAAGAAACAGCTGAATGGGCAGCCCGTAGAGATATATCTTAGATAAATACTGAAACAACAACAAAAAAAACACTGAATCACTTCCATAATTGACTACACGTAAGACAGTGACCAGATTATACTTGAGGAAGTGAGCAGCTTTTTCAGTGATCCCAACCTATTTCCTGATACAAAACCAATATTTTTTACACTAATATTCTCCTGATGTTGCTCATTAGGTATGGATCCAAGCACATCACCATCTCTGAAGAATCAAAATTGCACATGATTAACAAAAGTCAATGGAAAAATACGTAGTTGATGGAAGATTCAGTGGCTTACTAATAATGACTTGCACACAAAAGGTGTTATTAAAGACGTCAGTGAAAAAATTCTTGATCAGAAAAGGAAGTGTTCTTGTTATGTTGTAACAGTGGAGAGTAATACTTGATTATATACAAAACTGGAATCCCTCAAGTGTTCAAAGACCTAGACATTAAAGCGTAGATGGGTAGTCAGAGTGATGTGTGTGTCTATATAATGATAACTTTATTTCAATATCAATGGTTTTCTTTATAATCCTATGTATTCTAAGTATTTAAAATGATTATTTGAAGAAAAGTGTCAAGGGACTTTATTAAACTGCCAAAGTGATTCATGACACACATGACACACTCTGTCTAGAGAAAGGAATTAAGTATTTTGGATGGACTTTATACAGTGCCTTTTCAAGAGGATATGGGTGAGATCACTCACAACGAGAGATGGAATGGTTGGGTTGAAATTTATACTGGTGGGGGATCATAGTTCCACCAAAAGAAATCTGTTATCATCTGTATCCATTTGTTATAGTCTTTTGGTTTGTTTCAATAAAATACTTAGGAATGTAGAGGTAAAATAGTGAAGACAACTGAACATTCAAAAACTCAAAAATAAAGGTAGGGAGAGAAGAGCAAGGGCAGTCAGGAGTAATTCTGAAAGGATACAGCTAGGCTTGTTTTTTCGTTTTTGTTTTTATTAGAATTCGGATTTTCTCCTAACTGACCGTATCAGCTAAATTGAAAGTAGGTTGAGACCTACTGTTGAGACCTGTTGAGTAGAGATTTAGACCCAGATGATCCTAATATTCTCAATAAATCATAATGTATTCTCCCCTTAAAATATTTATGTATATATGTATGTTATATATATGTATATATATGTTCAAGATTTTAAAATGTTATCAAATTATACCACTCAATCTAGAACATGAGACCTATGATTAGAAATGGAGGAGAATAAAAGAGGAAAAGAAAATAGAGAACACATATCTGGGAGCACCCTCACTACCCTAAACCAGACCCATTGTCATTTCTAGGTGACCAAGGAAATATTGACAAGTGTATATTCATTCATTCAGCAAACATTTAAGTACCTCTTGTGTGCTAGACAATAAAGCTACAATGGCAAATTGCTACATTTAACATCAATTTCATGCCACCAGCACCAATGAAATTTAATATATTTACAGAGGACACACTAAGTACATAAACACCACCACTGTGGCCTCCTCTCCCTTCCTATCCGTACCCCTATACCAGTCTAGTTCAGTGCATTCCTCTAGGCTAGAATCAGGGTATTGCTTAATACTATATACCAGAAATTAGACAATTAAATAGAAGCAAATATAGTGACATATATGTTATTTTTATTTTATGTATTTTCCACGTCCTCTTCTTCCTGGATGTTTGAGATGTCTGTTACTCTATATTTCCTTTGTTTCCTCACAGGCCTTATTAGAACACAATAACCATGGAAAGGTCATTGTGAATGGTTTAAAGGCCTTATAAAAAAACTTATTTTTATAACTGAAGATATTTCTTTAAAAATATCATTTTGTATTTATTCGACTTAAATGTGTTATTAATGCTTTCTTATTTTTATACTATAGTAATTTCCTTATATATATATATACACCATATGAATATATTCTTAACTATAATATATTTTTTTACATCTAAGGATTTGAAGCTAGGAGACGATATTCTAAAAATATCTTAAGATGAATGCAAATGAGGAGTTATACAACTTCTTTCCAAAAGTGTTGATCATTTTTAATCACAGAAGAGAGGATTTGTTAGAATTTGCAAGTTTTTAAGTTAATAGGAAATGGAAAGAAATATTTTTCTTGAATTCATGTGGTCGAATACATCTGTCCCACACATAAAACTTAGTGAGCATGAATAGTCGGTTAACCTATCGGTTAAGGACATGGAAAAGGAAAATTCTTTGAAAAGATGTTTCCACAGACTAAAGATGGTTTGGTTTGCTTTTGCTTTTTGAAGTAGAGAACAAATGACCAATAAGTTTTTTTGTTTGTTGTCCTTTTGTCTTCATCATGTATTCAGTTCAGTTCAGTTCAGTAGTTATTAAGCACTTACTGCATAAGTATAAGGCAGCATGGTGTAGTAGACAAGAGAGCCAGCCTTGACATCAAGATGGCTAGGGTTCAGGTCCTGCCTGTGACACACACTTAACTATGTGACCCTAATCAATTTTTTTTGGAAGCAAGAGGAGTTAAGTGACTTGCCTAGGGTTACGCAGCTAGTAAGTAGCTGAGGCCATATGTTGAACTCAAGTCTTTTTGATTCTAGAACTGGTGCTCTATCCACTGAACCATCTTGCTGCCCTGCCCCAATCAAATCTCTTAAACTCTCAGTCCCCTAGGAAATTAGCTAAGACCATAAATTATAGACCAGTCATCCAACTATAGTGGTAGGGGGCATTGCCTATACCCACTACAGATCCACTGTGGGAAAACCCCTACTCTCTGTGAAGCACTGAATCCTACCATTTGAAAAGTATGAAAGAAATGGCTTTTCCAAAGACAAGTTGTTTCTTGCTTGCTGCATGGTTTGAGTTTTGGTTTATTTCCTTCCTACAGTTTTTTAAAAGTATTAGCAAGAATGTTCCAAAGAAGTGGTTTTCTGCTTCCTTTTAAGTTTTTGGTTAATGAAAAAATAAATACAAAACACTATTTTGTGTCTACTATACTTGTTGAAAATCTTTCTCTACTAGGTTAGTCTACAGACTTATTGTAGTAATTTGGGGGTCATGAATATAATTAAATCTTCCTTTAATAATTGGAGAGCTCAATGGGAATGGGAATTCTCATTCTTTGGTACACATAGGTTGCTATTATGGTTAAAGAAGATATAGGAAATTAAACTTAATGTGTATGTAACAGTTATTCTGATAAGACTTGGACTGGCTGCTTTGCAATAGAGACTTAAGTGGTTAAAGACCCCATTAACTATTTTCCCCCCAGTTCAGGAAGATAGTTCACTCCCACCATAATAGTTAGCAATAATAACAAGCATTTGTATAACACTGAGAGATTTGCAAAGCTCTTTAAAATCATTATCTCACTTGATCGTCATGACATCCCTAGAAGGTAGTTGCTATCATTATCTCTATTTTACAAATAAAGAAACTGAGGCAGGTGGAGGTTAAGTGAATTGTCCAGGATCACAGTTAGTATCTGAGGCCAGAGAGGAACTCAGTACTTCCTGACTCCAAGTACCATACAGCACCCATTTCTCCATCTATCTGATTATTAATTATCATCTCAACATCATTTGAAAATACTTGATCACAAGATTAAGCAGTCAATAATAGTCATTAAACATTTATTTAGCACCTACTATGTGCCCAGCACTGTACTATGTGATATAGATACAAATATGAAAAAAAGAAAGTCTCTGCCCTCAAGGACATTACAGCCTAATGAAAGAAGACAAAAACACGAGTGACTTGTTCACTCTACTGGGCTTTAAATTCCATTGCAGATTGTTATGTTTCACTCTTTAATGAGCCCAATGTGTATTTATGCATCTCTTCTACAGGTAGCTGAGACAGAAACCAAATGCAGACATGATGTTTTTTAGCAATAGGGTTTCACACTTCATCCTCCTCTTTTCCTCTGTTCCTATAGCACTGTAGTGTGGCAGGATTCTCATCGATTATAAATGTGACAAATGTTTCCTTTTTCCAGAGTGCTAAAATGATAGTCTACCCTAATAATGATAAATTGTGTTTTGTCTTTTAAAAAGGGAACAAGGCAACTCTAACTAATATAACTATATTTCTTCTTGACAACACCACGCAAAGTAAATTAACCAACTGATGCAGCACCCTACATACGTTGTGCAGATAATTACTACCTATAAAACAACATTTTTTCAATCAGTTTTGATTGGATCCTTTGGATTTCCAGAGGGGAACCAGTCACTCTATCTTCTTTAAGTATCATTTATGCAACGCTTAGGAAATTAATTAGAATTGGATTAAGATCATTTTACAGGGTTTTTTTCTCTGAATTGATTGACAAGTAAAAAGTTGCCTATTATAGTTGAAGAAAGAGAGTTTAGTTAATCATAGCTACTGGCTAATATGGATAGGAAAAGCCATTTTGGAAATCAATAAAATATAATGAATTTTTCTTGGTGATTCAAAAGTCCTTTTAGTATCTAGGGTCAATAGTATAAACATCAGTTGCCATTGTAATGTAGTTGAGAGCTATGGCTAATAGACTGTCAGAAAAAAAAATGAATGCTAGTGTCTGGGAATCTTGAAACTACAGATTTTAAACATATTTTTCACTCTCTTCCCCATTTAATAACCCTACCTGATCACAATTCCAAGTTTTATTTTGTTTTTGTTTCTTTTGGGGAGAAAGAGCATGTCATACATAACTTGGTTTTGCACCTTTCTTTTCTTTATTGTATTTTATTTAATATCCTCTCATGGCACATGTAAACTGAGGACCTATTGTTAGTGCTCCTTCTGCAAGTGATGGTTCCTCTAGGATGATTCACAAATAATCTTCTACCGTTGCTACCCATAATCTAGGATTCCTAAACTGAAATACACGAACTTGTGACAGAGAGACAGACAGAGACAGAGGCAGGGGCAGAGAGAGACAGAGAGAGAAAGAGAGAGAGAGATGGACAGGAGACAGACAGATGGACAGAGAGAGCGAGAGAGAGAGAGAGAGAGAGAGAGAGAGAGAGAGAGAGAGAGAGAGATGATAGGCAGAGAGACAAACTTATTTCAATATTTCTTTCCTTTATAATCCTATGGATTTCATTTCATTTAAAAACATACCAAGAAAGGAATATGGGGTAGGCTTCACAAGCCTTCCAAAGAGGGTCATGATCATAACACACATACACATGTGAGCACACACACACACATACACACACGATTAAGAATGTTTGTACTTAAACCAACTTTTGGGCTTGGTCCAATGTGGATTCGGCTCTGTGAATTATCAAAAGGAGATTTGAGAGCATCCTTGACAGAAGAACATTAAATATGTAGACAATGTATTGATGCCCTAGTTTGTTTTCATTCTGCATCTCTGCTTTTTTCTCTGTTCTTTAGCTACACTCACACACTGTTTTGAAAAAGAAAGGGTGGGAGGGATAGCTTGAGATCAGTGATGGGCTTTAATACAACACTGCTACAGATCCTGACTGGTACAGCCCCACCCCTAACTTTAGAATCTATTGTCTTCTTCCCAACCTCCAGTTATTGGGCTGCCCACTCTTGATTTAGATTCCCAGAAGCCAAGGCTTATGGAGATTTTTTTGCTCTCCTAATTAAAAGAGCTGTTATGCATCAGCACCAGAGGTAGGCTAGATGTTTACAATTCCAAAAATATTTTTGTACAAAGGCAGAAAAACATGTGAATGACTAAGTGGGGCATAAAGCCTAACTTCTGGATAGTAGGTTAGCTTGTAGTTGTGCTCTTGGTGGTAAAATCTTGGAGCCCGTTTTTGATGATAGTATTGAGATATTAGACTAATGCATATTATACATTAATTAAGATATCAAGGTTTACATTGTATACAGTTATACAGCATACAGTGTGACTTAAGCTACAAGTATATGCCAGTGTATATTGTACCTTACCACATTATGAAAACTTAGACAGAAACTTAAAGGATACTTAATCCAATCTAGGCACTGTGCTAGGACCTAGAAATACAAGAGATAAAACTGACATGGTTCCTCCCTCAAGGAAAGGAGACATTCTCTTGGGGAGCTAATATGTATATCCCTGTTTGCTTCAATTATTTATCATGCACATAGCTTCAAGACCCTTTACTGTCATGGTTACCTTGATCTAGACTCCAAGCCTTCCAAGCCTATTAATGAATCACTTAAAATTTGTCAACTAAAACTGAATACATTAATCCAACTGTAGGCTTCTATCATTAAAAAAAGTAGAACTATTGCCTCCTGTGATCTGGGGATTGTATTTCTCCTAAAGTTATGTAAGTTTGTGGCAGTTTTGAGGGCATCAACATTAGCCCAAGGAGTTTTCAATCAAGTAAAAATCCTGTCTTTTTTTAATGAACTGGTGTCAAACCAGATCTCTTATCCTTACCTGTTATAGTTGGTTTTTAAAGGCAAAATGTAGGGTTTTCATTACAATTTTGTTCATAATTCCAATTCTTCAAAATCCTTATAGATCCTGATTCAAGATTTAACATATTAGTTATTACTTCTGGCTTAGTGTTGCTTAAATTCAATAAGTCTGACTTCCATTATTTTATTGAATTCTTGCTAAAAGATAAAAAGATTGAATAGGACAGGACCAAAGCCAGAACCATACATCATGCTCCCTTTCTCCAAGGTGACAGGAATCTATTAAACAACCTTCTAATAGCTAGCATTTAGATGTATAGTGCACTTTAAGGTTTGCAAAGCACATTTGACAAGGCCCAGTATTCTCTAACTTCATTATTCTAAACTCCAAGATGATATGGTTACATTCTCCCAACTTTGCTGTTATTTGTATAGAGGCAACAACTAATTTATTGTTAGATAGTCAATAAACATTTATTAAATGCCTACTATGTGCCAGGCACTGTACTAAGTGCTGGAGATACAATAAGAAGCAAAACGGTTCCAGACCTCAAGGAGCTCACAATCTAACGAGAGCGACCACAAGCAAACGTTAACAAGCTATCGAGGATAAACAAGAAATAATCGAGAAGGAAGATGCTAGAATTTAGAGGAGTTGGGAGAAGCTTCCTGTAGAAGATTAAATTTTAGTTGGACTTAAAGGAAACCAGGAAAGCCGGAACATGGAGATGAGCATTTCAGTCATGAGAGAGCCAGGAAAGAAAGGTCATTGTCCTTAATTAAAGCCACAATAACAATTCTCACAAAAAAGTACACCTAGATCAGGCCTGCACGACATACAGTTTGCAGGCCACTTGTGGCCTGCCAAAGTGGCCCATTGGTGGTACATTGTGCAGGCCTGTTTTACATCCTCTACAGTTTTCACAAGCTGCCCAAAATCCTTTTGTGGGCTGCAAGTAGCATTTGGCCATAAGCGTCCCTGTGACCGTGAATAGCCTGTGGGCCAAATGTGCAAGCCAAATCTAGACTCTAGAGTGATGAAATCATTACTAAGTCAATAATTTTTCATCTAGCTGCTTTGACAGATTCAGAGTCCTAGTAGATGTCCCCAAAGACTATTACAACTTGCCTCTACTTTGTAGTATAATTCTACCATATCACTTTTGCTTCCTGGTCTTTTTATATCCTCAGTCAAATGTTCTTCCTACACTACACTTAAATCCTTATGTTTGTGGATTTATTTACAAGTGAATATCTTCTTTCTAACACAATGGTACCATAGACACACATTTTTTTTAAACAAAGTGCACCTTTTAATTCAATATTCAGTCAAGAATCCAATTCCAACAAGTTCACTGTGTTACCTATGAAATGCCCTTTACCTTGTGTTTAATTTTCAAATTCACTCCATTGGCTATCCCAATGGTTTTATGGCATTTATATCCAATTTTAATCATTCATGATAACCAAACCCCAGTGAATAGCACAAAAAAATGAACAGCTCTTTAACAAAAATCTTCAATATCATTGGCATCATCTATTTATTTCAGTAACATTTGCCAGAGTAGTCAATAAGAAAACTTGAGCTGAAAGCCCCTGTCCCGTTCCCTAAACCTCCCGAGATGGAGATGTTTAAAAGCAGTGAATATCTCCAAAATAGCTACAATAAAAATCAGAGCCGGAGGTCTAAACAACATACCAATACAACAATCACGTACTAATTGGAAGACCAGGCTATCTATAAAATCTCTTTATCACAAGTATCATTATCATTAAAATATATTAAACTGAATTTTAAATTAAGAACTATAGTTTTATTTGAAAAAAAGAAATTTAGTGTTGTCATTTAATAATTCTTATGCTCAAATTGAGGGGGCGGGGAGTATTTTTAGCAAAAAACAAATGCAATGGCTCATCCAATTAACTTTATTGCTTTGTAGATAGAGAAATTGGGGCAATGAAATTGTGTAATATACCAGGTAGAAAATAATGTTATAACTAAAATTAGGACATATGATATTGGGAGCCCTGCACTGACGTATAATAACATTGGTACAAAGTATAATTCATATATACTAATGGATTGTACAGAATATGGTCTCTTTTCTGAATTTGTTTTCTCTTTTTTCCCATTTTTTAACATTTTTATTTAAAATTTATAGTTCCAAATTCTATGCCCCCTTTCTTCCTTCCCCTCCCCCCTGCCTGGGATGGTAAGGAATGAGATCTGTTACAAATGTGTAATTATGTAAAATATTTCCGTAACAGTCATTTTGTACAAGAAGCCTGAAATAAAATGAAAAAAAAAAATTTAAAGTGAAAAACAGCATGCACCAGTCTGTATTCAATGAATATCACTTCTTTCTCTGGAGGTGGCTAATATGCTTCATCATTAGTCCTTTGGGATTGTCTTGGATCATTGTATTGCTGAGAATACTGAGTCATTCACAATCCTTCATCAAACAATATTGTTGTTACTGAGTAAAACATTCTCCTGGTTCTATTCACTTCACTGTACCTTAGTTCATGTAAGTTTTTCTGATAATTTTCTGAAATTATCCTGTTTGTCATTTCTATAGCACAATAATACTCATTACAGTCATATACCACAGCTCCTGTAGCCATTCCCCACTTGATGGGCATCCCTTTGAGTTCCAATTCTTAGCCACAACAAAACGGCTGCTATAAATATTTTTGTACAAATAGGTCTTTTTCCCTTTTTTGGGATATCTTTGGGATATAGACCAAACAACGGTATTCCTGGATCAAAGTTGTATAGACCTTTGGACATAATTCCAAATTGCTCTCCAGAATGGTTGGATCAGTTCACAATTCCACCAACAGTCCACTAATGTCCCAGGTTTCCCATATTTCCTCTAACATCCAACATTTTCCTTTTTGTCATATTAGCCAATCTGGTAGGTGTGAGGTGATACCTCAGATACCTCAATAGTGATTTAGAGTATTTTTTCTTATGACTATAGATAGCTTTGATTTCTTTGTCTGAAAACTGCCTGTTCATATCCTTTGACCATTTATCAATTGCAGAATGATTTGTATTTTTATAAAATTGATTCAGTCCTTTATATATTTTTGAAGCGAGGCTTTTATCAGAGATACTTGTTGCAAAATTGCTTTCTCAGTTTTCTGCTTTCTTTATAATTTTACTTGCATTGGTTTCATTTGTGCAAAAGGTTTTTGGTTTTACATAATCAAAATTATGTAGTTTACATCTTGTGATGCTCTGTATGTCTTCTTTGGCCCTGAATTTTTCCCTTATCCATAAATCTGACAGATAAACTATTCCATGCTCTCTAGTTTCCTTATGGTATCACCCTTTATGTGTAAATCATGTATCCATTTTGAGCTTATCTTGATATACCATATGAAATGTTGGTCTATACCTAGTTTCTGCCATACTGTTTTCCAGTTTTCCCAGCAGTTTTTGTCAAATAGTGAGTTTTTGTCCCAAAAGCTTGGATTTTTGCCCTTTATATACTAGATTACTAGGGTCATTTACTATAATGTAATTTGTACCTAATCAATTCCACTGATTCATTACTCCATTTCTTAGCCAGTACTAAATTGTTTTGATAATCAAGGCTTCATAATACAGTTTGAGATCTGGTATGGTCAAACCACCCTCTTTCACATTTTTTTCATTGATTCCCTGATATCTTTGACATTTAGTTCTTCCAGATAAATTTTGTTATTATTTTTCTGGCTCTATAAAATAATCGTTTGGTAGTTTGGTATGGCACTGAATAAATAGATTAACTTTGTCATTTTTATTATACTGGCTCAGCCTACCCATGAGCAATTAATACTTTTCCAGTTGCTTAGATCTGACTTTATTAGTGCGAGAAGTGTTCTGTGGTTGTGTTCTTATCATTCCTGAGTTTGTCATGGTACATAGACTCCAAAGTATTTTATATTGTCTACAGTTATTTTAAAGGGAATCTTTCTTTCTGTCTCTTGTGCTTGGACTTTGTTGGTAATATATAGAAATGCTGGTGATCTATGTAGGTTTGCTTTATATCCTGCAACTTTGGTAAAGTTGTTGATAATTTCAGGTAGTTTTTTAGTTGATTATGATTTTCTAAGTATAGTATCATCTCATCTGCAAAAAGTGATGGTTTTGTTTTCTCGATGCCTATTCTAATTCCTTTAATTTCTTTTTCTTCTCTTACTGGTATAGCTAATGAAATATTAAATAATAAAGATGATAATGGGCATCTTTGCTTCACCCCTGATTGTGTTGGGAAGGCGTCTAGCTTATGCCAATTACAGATAATGCTTGCTGATGATTTTAGATAAATATTGCTTATCATTTTAAGGTAAGCTTCATTTATCCCTGTGCTCTCTAGTGTTTTCAATAGGAATGGGTGCTGTATTTTGTCAAAAGCACTTTCTGAGTGTATTGAGATAGCTGTATGATTTCTGTTGGTTTTGTTATTGATGTGGTCAGTTATGCTGATAGTTTCCTAATGCTGAGCCAGCCCTGCATTCCTGGCATAAATCCCACCTGAGGTGTATGATGCTCATGATATATTTCTATAATTTCATTGCTAGTATTTTATTTAAAATTTTTCCATCAATATTCACTAGGGAAGTTGGTCTATAATTTTCTTTCTCTGTTTTTGCTCTTCCTGGTTTGGGTATCAGCACCATATTTGTGTCATAAAAGAAATTTGGTAAGACTCCCCTTATTTTTCCAAATAATTTATATAGTTTTGGGATTAATTGTTCTTTAAATGTTCGGTAGAATTCATTTTTGAATCTATTTGGTCCTGGGGACTTTTTCTTAGGGAATTCAATATTGGGTTGTTCAATTCCTTTTTCTAAGGTTGGGTTATTTAAGTATTTTATTTCTTCTTCTGTTGATCTGGATAATATGTATTTTTATAGATAGTCATCCATTTCATTTAGATTGTCAGATTTATTGTCATGTAAATTGGGCAAAATTGCTCCTCACAGTTGTCTTAATTTCCTCTTCATTGGTAGTGAATTTCATTTTTGTTACTAGTAATTTTGTTTTCTTCTTTCCTTTTTTTTTAAATCAAATTAACCAATGATTTATTTATTTTGTTTTTTTCATAAAACTAGCTTCTAGTTTTATTTATTAGTTCAATGATTTTATTACTTTCAATTTCGTTAATCTCTTCTTTGATTTTCAAGATTTCCAATTTGATGTATAGTTGGGGATTTTTAATTTGTTCTTTTTCTAGGTTTTTTTTAGTTGCATGTCCAATTAATTGATCTACTTTTTCTCTATTTTATTGATGAAAGCAATTAGAGATATAAATTTTCCCTGAAGTAGTGCTTTAGCTGTATCTCATAAATTGTAGTATGTTGTCTCATTGTTGTCATTTTCTTTAATGAAATTATTGATTCTTTCTATGATTTGTTCTTTGACCCACTTTTTTTTGGATCAGATTATTTGATTTCCAGTTAATTTTTTATCTCTCTATTCATTATCTATTATTGAATGTAATTTTATTTCATTATGATCAGAAAAAGGAAGCATTTACAATTGCTGCTTTTCTGCATTTGTTTATGAGGTTTTTATGTCCTAATACATGGTCAATTTTTATGTAGGTGCCATGTACTGCTAAGAAAAAAGCATATTCCTTTCTATTCCTGTTCAATTTTCTCCAGAGATCTATTGCATCTAACTTTTCAAGAATTTTATTCTCCTTCTCAACTTTTTCTTATTTATTTTTTGTTTAGATTTATCTAGTTCTGAGAGGGGAAAATTGAGGTCCTCCACTGGTATACTTTTATTATGTATTTCTTCCTGTAACTCATTCAACTTCTACTTCAAAAGTTTAGAGTCTATGCCATTTGGTGCATATGTGTGTGTGTGTGTGTGTGTGTGTGTGTATTTAGCATTAATATGACTTCATTGTCTATGGTACCTTTCAGCAAAATATAGTTTCCTTCTTTATCTCTTTTAATTAGATCTATTTTTGCTTTGTCTGAGATCATGATGGCTATCCCTGCTTTCTTTGCTTTACCTGAAGCAAAATAGGTTCTGCTCCAGCCCCTTACCTTTATACTGTGTGTATCTCTCTGCTTCAAATGTGTTTCTTGTAAACAACATTTGTAGGATTCTGGTTTTTAATCCATTCTGCTATCCACTTCCATTTTATGGGTGAGTTCATCCCATTGATATTTATAGTTATGATAGCTAACTGTATTTCCCACCATGCAATTTTTCACTTGTTTATCCTCCTCTCTCTCAAGTCCTGCCTATACCCATCCCAGTATACTGTCATTCCTAAATGTATAAGCATTTTCATTCCTAAAACTTATCCTAACTCAGACTCCCTATATTTTGCATAAAACTTCAGATTGTAGAAGAAAATTATACATTCCAAACTTTGAAGATGGCTTAGACTCACTCATTGACATTAATGATAGGGACAGAGCTAAAGGAGATCAGTCTGAATTTGGATAAAATGCCAAATCAAAAATAGTAAAGTAATAATAATTTAATCTATTATGATGACAATTTTTATTCTTAATAATTCCCAGTTCATTAATCAATGAGCTTAAGATATTTAAAGTACTCATGGTTCATTCCATTGGTTATAATTCTTTACAATTTGACTATTGTGTAAATAAGCTTAATGTGAAGGTATACGTAGAACCTATATTGGATTACATGCTGTCTTGGTGGGGAGAAGGTAGAAGAAGGAGGGGGGAAAAATTGGAACTCAAAAATGCAACTGAATTTTGTAAACTAAAAATAAAAAATAAATTTTAAAAAAAGATATTTAAAGTAGCAAATATGGCCAAAGGAGAAATAATAGAGTATTTAATTAGTATAAGAGCTCAACACTGATCCCTGCTCTAATGATACTGCAGAAAATAGAACAATAATGGAAAAACGAAAATTAAGAAAACGTCACAGGACTTCTCTTTATTAAATTATCTCTAATAATAATCATGCCAAGGATGTTCTGCTGTTATTCATCAGTTTTGTTTTTAAAAGGGTTAAAGATACTTACTTGAAGTTATTTTTTGTCCATATAGCACTTATGTCTTTTGGAGAATTTATGCTAACATTTTTTAATCAATGGCTTAAAGAGAAATCACTTTAACAGGTATTGCCCATGTTCTTCGATATTTTCACAAGTGACAGGAGAGAGTACCGCCTTCAAACAGAGTAAATAATAGATGACAGAATCATCTTGTATCCAGTTGGATATGTTGGAATCAAGTTGAATAAAATGGCTGCCACAAGGTGGATACTCTTAGTTAAAAATCAGTTCACTGGGCACAAATGAAATGACATTTAAAGCATGTGATTCAAAGCTATAGAACTTGTCCAACCAAGCAATTAATAATCTGACAACCCATTTCTATTTGATGAGATAAACTGAAAATATCTATGTAGCATAAGAAAAGCAGGAATATAAATGTGTCCTAAAAGTAGCCTCTGGTGAATTACAGGAAAACATACGAAGAAGCCAGATATCAATGTGTCACCAGACTGTGAAGGAACTTGAAGGGCAGCTGGGGAGTTTGAGTTTTGTCCCATACGTAATAAGGAGCCAGAGAAGTGACAAGGCTGGATGTATGCTGACAGCCATTTGAAGAATGGTTTGGGAAGGGATAGGGAGTAAAGGTGGAAATACCTGGAAGGAGGCTATTAGAATAATCCAGGCAAGTCATGATGAGAGCCAATGTTAGGAGGATGACAGCGGCAAGTAAGAAGAGGGAACAGATGGACAGAAGAGGTGTTGAATAGCTGAGGGAGAGTAGCTGTGATTCTCTATGGTGGAAAAATTCACCACCCAAGGGCCAACCTGTCTCTTGAGCATCTCTGCACTTAGCTAGGCTGGTCTGCAGATGATAGATGGGCAAGAAACCCATCTTACTGAACCTTAAAGAACTATCTGCCTGCTAGCCTAGTTCTCGAGAGTAAGACTTTAGCAGAAATAGCTAGAATCCAGTTGCTTTTCCCCATCCTGAATTATATATGCATACATCTGTTATGTACACACATACTCAATGGAGATATAATGTAGTATGGTAGAAAGAATACAAGGCTTGGAGTTGGCAGACCTAATTTTCAATCCCAGATCTGACCCTAGGTGTATGATCATGAGCAAGGTTCTTCATTTCTCTTAGCCTCAGTTACTTCATCTGTAAAAATGAAAATTAAACTGTACTACATACCTCCTATTTATTAGGAATACCCATTAGTCCAAAGACAATATTAGTACAGCCTTTCATCATCTCTTTTAAAATATTAGATCCTCTTAATTCTAGGGAAATATTTAAAATTAAGAATTCAGAGTTATATTATTAACCTTTGTTTCCTGACTTGATATTCAGCTTGGCCTCCTTGGATTTGGCTATTTATCTCCAACATTTTCTAGCTGATTACCATGGTAACACTAGAAGTGAGGTGCCAGCTGATGAGTCACAGGCTTTGTGACTGCTGAATGCAGTAGGTTGCACTTATTTTGGCCAGCATATTTCCATAGGGAGTTATGGCTTGAAGGTCTTTTTTCTTCCTATCCTTCTTACCAGGTTGACTTTCTAACCACCAAAAAGACCACAGCCATGGCTTCAAAGCCGAGCTGTGCAGCTAGCCAAAGCATAGCTTAACCTAGTCTCCTTGGGAGCCAAGGCCTTCTGTGATGGAAGTTTGTATTCTCTTGAGATTGTGTTTCTATCACTTCCTTTAATAAATTTACTCTACATCTTAAAAAATGGGCAGAAGTTTTCTGCAGGGATAAAAAGTGTTTTCATGCCCCTGACTTGTATCTCTATTTGTTTCCTGCATAGTCAATAACCAGAGTTCATTGTTAATATAATTATATGATAGCATTCATACTAAAATGATTCAGTGGATCTCTGTTCTCTTTAATATGGCTACTCCTTCAATATAGATTGCTGCCCATCCATGCTATATTGACCTGGGTGACTCTTCTTTATGCCCTTCCTGTAAGTCCTCCACAGAGAAGAATGGAAATTTAACTACACTCCATCAAGTCTCAATATATTCTAAGATTTATCTCTCCCTACTGAGAAACTTAACACTGCCCACAGTTTCTGATTCTGTTAAAACTAGAAAAGGTGGCACAGATCTGGCAGGCAAATAGAGAATGCCAAAGAACAAATTTGTACCTTGAAATGTTGAATTCTAAATGTATTCTGAGCAAGCTAGCTCGAGAAAACTGGGGTTAAGGTGAGAAAATGAATGTTTGCAGCTTCGGAATGAAATCAACTCTACAATTATAATTGTGTTTTTGTTTTGGTTGGTAGCAGAAAGTTCACAATCCATTGCAGTATTCTAACTACAAATTAAGCTGTAATACACGAGGGACCTTCTGCCACTTTAAACATTTGAATTTTGCAAAAGAAATCCTGCCCTATTCAAATCCCTGTGCAATCCTGGTTTTCTCTAATTATTCTGTCTGAGTACAAAATTGAACACGTGATACCAAATCTCAAATACAAGTAAAGCGGGAAGTCTTTTCCAAAACTTGTGTGCTCATTTTTATTTTTCCTTAAGAATTGTGGTGAGAGATCCATTCCTGAGTAGTTACTTAAAACCTATTTTAAAGGATAGTAGCATAAACATGTTATTCTCAGGAAAAAAAAAATATCTTATCCTTAAAAGGCAAAACCTTTCTAAAATATGTATTAGTGTCTCCTTATGATCAATTATTTTCCATCTCAATTACTTGACAAATACAGAATAGATAACCAGTTGGTACAAAATGGCTAACCAAAAATGACTTTTTGAATACTTTCTAGGATGTTATATCTTAGATACTTAGAAATTATCTTTGAGTTCCGTAGTTTAGGGATCAGTAGTTTTAATTTTTAAAAAATCATTGCTGTAGGCTTTTTTGCTTCTATATTAAAACACACATGCACACACACACACATACACACACAGAGCAAACTATCTAGAATTAAGCAATTTGGGTTCTAGTCCCAACTCTATCCCTAACTAGCTATGTGACTTTGGGAAAATCATTTGACCTCTCTGGTTTCCAGTATTCCAAACTGTAAAGAAAATGATAGATTTCTACTGCCCTTTGTGCAGGGATATGCTTGTGAAAATTTAACAGTAGGTTCACTGAAAAAAAATGCATGACACATTAAAGTTTAATCTACACTGTTATCATTTTGTCCGTCACTTTCTCAAGTCTAGAAATGAATATATAAACACTACATTAAGTACTGATTTGTAGAATTTGCCATTTTTAAGGTACAAACACAACTCATTTTATTGCACTCCAATTTCACAGGTAGTATTTTTTTTTCAAATTTAAGATTCATGGCAATCCTCATCCAGCAAGTCTATTGGCACCATTTTTCCAACAGCATGTGCTCACATCATGTCTATGTCCCATTGTAGTAATTCTCACTCTATTTCAAACTTTTTCATTATTATGATATCTATTATGGTGATCTGTGATCCATAATCTGGGTGCCACAAACCATGGCCATATAAGACAGTGAACTTAATAAATGTGTATGTTCTGACTGCTTCAAAAAACATCATTCCAATGAGTAGAGCACTGGCCCGGGAGTCAGGAGGACCTGAGTTCAAATCTGGCCCCAGACACAACACACTTACTAGCTGTGTGACCTTGGGCAAGTCACTTTACCCCAATTGCCCTGCCCTCCCCCCTCAAAAAAATCAATTGCTGTCTTTCTATAGCCATAATTTAGGGTGATTAAGTTTCATGTAGGCTCATAATCTGCTATTGTGCCTGGATCTTTATTGATTGTTTTCTTCCCTTAGTCTTGTACATATCTGAACCATAAGAATTTTATAAACCAAATCTGAAAAAATAAAAATTACTTTTTCTGTGTATGCTGCCTGCTCCTGGACTGGGGGCCTCTGTATATGGGCTTCATAATTATCATCTGCATAGGTTACAAGTTAAAGGGAAATGATGCTTCATTAACTCAGGTAAAAGGTCAGTTCCATAGCAGAGACTGCAGATGCTGGATGGACTTTCAGAGATAATCCTTTCCAGTTCCCTTATTTTACAAATGAGGAAACTGAGACCCAAAGAGACAAAGTGATGTTTCCAAGATCATATAGATGCTTCTCAGGAAGTTCAGGACTAGAACCTAAGTTCCATGACCCCATAGTTCGGTGCTGATTAAATCATACACCAGTGCTTCATTACATAGTGAAGAGAAGGAAGAAAAGAATGTGGTAAACCTGACCCCTCAGTGTTGACATACTTAAGTCTACCCAAAATGTTATTTGGATTTGCATCCTATTTACTTCTCTGTTCAATGAGAAAGATACTTTAAGTTGTCCCCATTGCTAAGAAAAGCAATCACATTTGGGCAGTCTACCAAAAGTAGGTTCCTTTACATAGTTGCCAGAGCTGTTAATGAGCAAATGATTTGAAATGTCAGACTGGTATGTCAAGGAGCTTAGAAATAAGGCATTAACATTTAGAAGCTATTGAAGGGGAAAATCTATATTGCAATTATGTCTAATATTGCAAACTCTGAAAGAAAGTAAACAAGAAAAGTTAATTTCAAGCCATCACAACCATAAGCAATGTTACAGCATGAGAGGGAAATTATGACCTTAAACCTTCAGCACTGCAATTGCTTCTCCTTCCTCCCACACACACTGTCTATCCACCCACACTGCAAAGGATTTAGTATTTCTCATTTTTTGCAAATTGACAATTCTCTTTCCTCCCACTCAGTCGCACAGGACAGAACATTCTGCTGGGGCTGCTGTCTGATATAAAGCATTGTACAGGTAGACCACACTAAAACTGGGCTGCCAGACCTTCAAAGATGCATTGTATTTTAGTGTGAAAGTAGATACATTGTACTTTAGTGTGAAAGTAAAACCAGGAGAAATTGTACATGGGGAAGCTCATGGGCATTTGTATCACAGCTAAATCACCTAGCTTGTAATTTGCCCGTAACCTACTTCATAGCATCCCTGCACTGCAGCGCTTCAGTGTTTACAGGAATCGCCAGGGTCATTTAGTCCAAACCATACCTGAAAAAGAATCCCTTCTATGACATAGATAGAAAAGGGTCATCTAAATAAAGATGTTAAACACATACCTACAACACTCCTGAGTGCCATAGGACTAGGTTAAGATGTAATTGGGAAATATTTAACAAAATAAATAAAAATATAATAAAATGTAGATAGTATTACATTTTAAGGCAGCTAGGTGGCACAGTAGACAAGAGTGCCAGGCCTGGAATCAGGAAAATTCATCTTTCTGAATCAAATCTGGCCTCAGGAACTTAGTAGCTGTGTGACCCTGGGCACTTAAGTCATTTAACCTTGTTTGCCTCAGTTTCCTCATCTGTAAAACGAGCTGGAGAAGGAAATGACAAACTACTTCAGTATCTTTGCCTGGGTCATGAAGAGTTGGGCACAACTAAACACCAATTATATTTCAAAACTAAGTCAATATGTGGCCCACAGGGATTCTTATGTGTTAATTATTAGCTCCATTTCTGGTTGAGTTTGACACCACTGGGAAGGAATCTACCACCTCCTAAGGCAGTCCATCTGTAGCAACAATTTGGCTAGCAGCAGCTGCTGTAGGGGTGTAAGACCCAACAAGACCAGCAGCAAGAGCTGCCAGCACAGGTTCTTTCTTTGATCTGCTTTTCTAAGGAAAGTAACTTTAAGGGGTTAACAATCTCACTTTAATCAAACATATATACATATATATGAACTTCAAAACAAATACAAACAAATTACAAATAGAGACAATATAAACAGACCAAATAACAATTCATAGTTACCAAAGAACCAATGGGTCTGGGTTAGCAAAGCCAGGGTGGGGGGGGAGCCGTTACAGCTTGCCCAGAGTCTCAACACTCCTTCCATGAGTATGTCCCAAAAGCCAAATGCCAAGCTAGGCTCTTATATACTTATATCAGGGCCCTGGGGCACTTGATTACCTCAGTGCTGAGAAGCACTCAAAGAACAGTGAAAAGTCCCATTTAGGGTGTGGGAAAGTTAATCCCTACTACCACCATATACAAGATCCCATTTTACCTGCCCCATTCAAGCAAAGGCCAGAATCATTAAAGGCACTTAAGAGAAGAACAGCAAAAAGTCCCACCTTAATTGCTGATACACCATCCCACAGCTGAGTACCTCTAATTGTTAGGAAAAATCAAAGATTCATTTATTTTGGATTATTTTCCATAATTATTAAATTGTGCTATAGATTATCAGCTTCCTGAGGAAGTCATTTGTTAGCTAACCAGGAAAGAGTCACTTTACAGAGCAACTTGACAGTGAGCGTCCAGGCCTTGTAGCATGCAGAAGAAGCTCAACACGCTGCCAATCCATATGGGGTGGGGGTAAAGGAGAAGAGGTTGATCCTACTTCTGGAAATATGTCATGGTGTGCAATGCAGAGGCCTTAGCTGCTCAGAGTATGCTCGTGGATTCTGTGATTGTTATCTACTTACTGTTTGGTAGAGACAAGGATTTTAAAGGAATTTAATTTTAATTGGGGGCAGCAGAGAAATCAGCTTCATGTAGAAGGCAGGTCCTCAGCAGGGGCCTTGAATGAACCTAAGGACTCTTAAGAGGTAGAAGTGAGAAGAGGAGTACATTCCAGGCATGGAAGACAATGCAAACTCGCCAAAGCTAAGAGCTAGAATGCTATATACCAAGAACAATAAAGTCAGCTTGTCCAGAGTCTGGTCTAGACTCTAGACCGTAGTCCATGAATGTATAGTATGCATAATATATAATTAAGTCTGGAAAGGAAAGTTGGGACAGGTTATAAGGGGTTCGAGACGAGTTATATTTTATCCTAAGAGGAATAGGGAGCCACTAGAGTTTATAGAGTAGGGGAATGATACGTTCAGACCCATTTGCTTTAGAAAAGTCACTTTGGCAAGCAATATGGAGGATGGATTGAAATAGAGAGAGATTTGAGGCAGGGAGATGTTGGGTTAAGAAGCCATTGTAACAGGTGATAGTCCAGGTGATAGGTGTTCAGTCCAGTCCTGAGCTAGTGTGGTGGCTGAATGAGTAGAGAGAAGAGGACCCATGTGAGAGGTGCTACCGAAGAAGAAATGGCAAGATTTGGCAACGGATTGGAAACGTGTGAGTGAGAGAGAGTGAGGAGCTGAGGATGAGATTGAGGTTGCAAACCAAAGTGACCAGAAGAGTTGATGATGCTCTGAATAAAAGCAGGTAAGTTTGGAAGAGGAGTGGGTTTGATGAGTCCTGTTTTGTACATATTAAGCTTGTGATGCCTTGGGCACATCCAGTTTGGAATGTCTGATAGGCACTTTGTGCTATGGGCCTGGTAGGTTAGAGTAGATGCAGACTTGGGAAAGAGTTTATAGTTCAGGAATTAGTTGGTCTGCTTTTGGTTTGGGTGGGCTTGTTTGCTTGCTGGCATCCCTTTGGCAAGTTGCTCTGTTCCTTGAAGCTGCTTTTATTTCCTGCATTCATTTTTTTTTATCAACTTGGTACTTAATATTGACTTGTTCTACAGTGATTGATTGCCTTCTGTGGGCTCAATTTGACCTTGCAGTGATAATGGTAGCCTCTTAAAAAGCATTTTCCCTTCATTACAAAAATGTGAGAGTGTCAGAAGCTGCAATTTCCTGTAAGCAAAAATGATTTTAGTAAGACCAATATGGCATCCTCATTCATCTTCTCAATCTTCAGAGAAAAGTATCTAGTATTTCCTTTGGTCCAAGGACAAATGTCAGTCATGGCAGCTAATGAAAGAGGTTACTTAAAAACATTCCTCGGTGGATAATTTGAGATAAATGGACATCTAGTTTGTACGTACACAACATATGGTGGGGGGAGGACTAGAGGAGGAGGGAATGTGCATTCTATAATATTGATTTTTTAAATCCATATTAAAATGTAAGAAAACATTCATTTTTCAAATGTGGTCTTGAGTGTTCAATTCCAGAGATTATGGGGCACATAGAGAAATGACTGTGTCAGAAAAACAGAAGGATCATATCTCTGCCTTCATCAATAAAAGAGTTTGTTGTTTTGTGGATGGATAGATAGATAGATAGATAGATAGATAGATAGATAGATAGATAGATAGATAGATAGATATAGATTTAAGGGTAGCCAGTGACATGAGACTTCATCTTGTTTGTAGCCCCTAAATTTACATGGAGAAGTTCCAGCTTTTTTCTATATGCAGTGAGGGAGTTCTAATGAATGATATTTGTTCTGTTCATACTAAAAAACCATACTTCAGGGGAATATTTTGTTGGCCACTTAATAAAATCCAAGCATTTGAATTATAGGATTTCAATGTTAAGGACCAAACTGAAGGGTAAAGCATGCTACAGTCACACCATGAAGATATCATTATTCTTTTTCAGTTGCAACATGTTTTTGTTTAATAAGGATAATTAAATACAATGCACAATTTCAGTTAGTAAAGAAAGGTGAGGGAATAAGTACATCTATGTTACATATTATACGCCAGCCACAGTAAGTGCTTTCCAAATATTACCTCATTTGATCCTGTGTCACAACCCTATGAGGTAGGTGCTCAATAGACCTTCTCCATATTCACAATTCATTAAGAATGGGTAACTAGAATCTAAATTTTATCTTTTGCTCTTTTTTGTCTTAATATAATAGACACATTTTTTCTTCTCAGAACTCATTTAACAGCAATTTAAGGGAATAGTATATGAAACTTCAAACAGAGCTGTTATCAGTAAGAGCACTATTTCTCCAAACATCTGGTTAGCCTGTTTGTTCAAATAGTTATCCTAGTGGTTTGAGACTTCCCTCAACCTGGAACTCCAATCCTGGGAACTTTAGTTTTGGGATTCCTGAATGTGAGAAACATGGTTTTGGGGATCACTGGGCTTCCCCAAATTGTGAGAAAATGCGGTTTGGGGGATCAGTGGACTTCCTAGGCAAGGCCAAAGTCCTGAGGAAGAACCCTGTGATAATCCCTAAGGAAGGTTGTGCAGACCACAGGACTACCAGGGGAAAGCCAAGTGGTAGCCCCCCCCCTTAATCTGTGGGGATCACAGGGCTCCTAGGGGTCAGATCCTAAGGAGGATCTAAGTGATGGCCCCTAAGAATGGGCCGGAAGACCCAAATGATGTCCCCTTAAGAAGGCTGTGCAGACCACAAGGTTCCCTAAGGTAATCTAGTGGTAGCCCTCTTAACACTGCAGCAGGGATCACAGGACACCCCAATGCAAGATCCGGGAGTAAGCCCAAGAAGAGCTTCCGCTGCTCATTGCTTCCCTTCACTTGACCTTAGAAAGATCTATGTCATTTGCCCATTTTCACCCAAAGAACTCAGGACCAGAGCGGGCAGAGGAAGGCATTTTACTACATTCCTGGGTATAGTGCTCACTGCAACACTCATACCAATACAGCTGCAGGAGCAGGGGTAACCATTCCCTCCATTCCTGCTAGAGTTATGGTTAGTTTACAATCTTATTTTTAGATAGTTTTCCTAGGTTATACAGTTTATATAGGTAGGATAATAAGGATATAGAAGCAAAAGTGAAGTTAATTAGATTTTCCTTGTCTTAGTTTAGGATTAAACTACATTCTTTTACTTCCCATACTTTCCCTCTCTAACATATGCAAATTATGCAAATCAGCAGGCCTAGATTCTTGACCAAGGCCAGACCCTAGATAAGCTTGAACTGGTTCAAATGGTTTGGCCTCTCTAATTCCCCTGACCGCCTTCTCAAAAAGCATGAGCATGCATACAAGCCCCTGACCTCTCACCTGACTGACCTTGAGGCCTGGTTTCTGCTAAAGCTGGGGTGGGTGGAAGTACACCTTTAGTTCTGTGGAAACAAAACTCCTCCTCCCATTTCTTACACTGAATACCTGGGTATTTCCCCCTCAACATTTTATTATTAATTGATTTATTTATTTATATTATATATAAATTTCAGCTTTATTTGGTGTTTCCAGTAGGGCACTGATTATCCTTCTTCGTTCTTTTCCTATCGTGTGATCTTTTGTGCTTAGTTGTAGTTAGATGTTGTCCACTAATTAATGAATGGTTGATCAGTTTTAAAAGCATGGTGCCTTAAAAACAGTAGGTGCATAATAAATGTTTGTTGGATTAAAATGGAAAGAATTTTGTTTTCAGAAAGGTGTGGTAATGGGAAGGCAAAGGGGAGATATCACGAAAATGTGAAATTTTACCTTGGAAGGAAGTGTCGTGTACTAGAAAGGTTCCTGGCTCTAGAATCAGAGGAACCAGGTTCAAAAACCTGTCTTTTACACTTTCGGCTCATGTAACAATGAGTATGCCACTTATCTTCTGTGGGCCTCAGTTTGTTCATCTGTAAAATGAGGGAGTTAGACTAGATGGGCTTTAAGGTCCCTTCCAGCTCTAAATCTGTGATATTTTTAAATAGGAAAATCTATATAATTAACAGAGAAGACATCTTTGTTCATTTACTGAAACATAAAAAATAATCTTGGAATCATATCAGTTTGCTCATTTAGTTTGACGCAGCTAGATGGTGCAGTAGATAGAGTTTGAGACCTGGAAGTCAGGAAGAATCATGTTCCTGAGTTCAAATCTGGCCTTAGATACTTACTAGCTATGTGACCCTGGGCAAGTCATTTAACCCTGTTTGCCTCAGTTTTCTTATCTGTAAATGAGCTGGAGAAGAAAATAGCAAACCAGTCCAGTATCTTTGCCAAGGAAATCTCAAATGGGGTCAGGAAAAGTCAGATATGACTAAACAAGTGAATGGTATTTGGTTCAACTATTGAATATTATCAACACAGATAAAATGAAATAAGGAACCATTGCATTTTTTGAGTTACACATTTCTAAATAGAGGAGGAGAGATATAATGGCAAGAGTGGCAGGCTTGGAACCACAAAGATTTGGGTTCAAATTCTGCATCTTATGGTTATAGATTATATAATTCTGGACGAGTCATTTCACTCATTAACTTACATGTGCTCCCAGGCAACTGCCTAAGATTTATCTATTAAATCTCAGACAGCTTTTGAAATTCTTTACAAATGCATACATATTTATGAAGAATGAAAATATACTTCTATAGACACCTATCTCACTTATTTACTATTCAAAGAAGCAAGCCCCATTTTTTTCCTCTATAGGAGATGCAATATTCCTTGTAACCATTTTTATCTTGTATATGGTGAATTGCTTTCAAATGAACGTTCTAACATCTTAAAAATTACAGACTTTGTGTAGAAGTCATATTTCTCCAAAATCTAAGTTATCTGCCATCTGAGGGTGGTCACACATTCCTCTGCTGGCAGGCAAATGAGAAACCAGATGAGCCGAGAATATTTCAGTTTGCTTCAGAGTGGACGGCAAGTGCCCATTCAGTTGCTAAAGTCCTGAATTGGCCCTGAAATGTAACAGCTGTAAACCATTTAGAATTCTTCACATTTTAAGAAGCTCCCTCAGTTTCATTTCTATACAAGGAAGTTTCCCCCTTGCAACTCTGATTCAAACCCAATAACAAGAGCTTACTGCCCATGTGTATAGCATATGTATGTATATTATTATATATAAAGCATTACATATACATTATATATATAAAGTATATTATATATGTAAAGTATATATATACACAATATATATGTATATGTGTGTATATTTATATAAATAATAAATGTGTGCATGTGTAAATGTGTATAATATATGTTTATATAAGGAATATATATTATGTAATCTATATATTATCTATAAACATATATTATATATTATATATAAATATATGATATACTATATATATTATTATATAAGTAATATATATTGAATTTGAAAGGAAAAACTAATAGCCCACATTAATTATAGAACTCAATTTCATAGCATTTCTTAGATTCTAATCATGTAAGGGTGTACATACTCATATACTCTGAAATACATAAATAACTCTTTTGTTGTTGTTCAATCTTGTCCAATTCTTTGTGACCTCATTTGGGGTTTTCTTGGAAACATGCAGGAGTGGTTTGCCATTTCCTTCTCCAGCTCATTTTACAAATGAGGAAACTAAGGCAAATAGGGTTAAGTGACTTGCCCAGGGTCACATAGCTAGTAAGTGTTTGAGGCCAGATTTGAACTCAGGAAGGTGAGTCTTCCTGCCTCCAGGCCCAACATTATAGGAACTATAGCGCCACCACGTCTCAGTGGTTAAGAATGCTGGTGGACCACTGGACTTGAAATTAGAATGGTTGTGTTGAAAGTCCTAACTCTTCCACTGTGTGACCTTGGGAAAGTCAGTTCAAATTTTTGGGACTCAATTTCCTCACTTGTGTAATGGTTTTAACCAGATAATCTTTTAAGGCCCTTTTGTTCTCTAAATCCATAAGGTCCCAATAGATAGAAAGTTAGAGCTGGAGTCAGGAAGACCTGAGTTCAAATCCAGCCTCAGACATTTAATAGCTGAAGCTCTGAACACGTCACTTAATCTCTCCCTGCCTCACTTTCCTCCTCTGTAAAATGTGGATGATAATAGCACCCGTGTCCAAGGGTTGTTGGGAGGATCGATTGAGATAATACTTATAAAACATTTTGGCAACCTTAAAGTGCTACGTGCATGCTAACTATTATCATCATCATCATTATTATTAGTTCTGACATGCTATGAATCTGTAATTCCAAGAAAAAAATGTTTTGTTTTGTACTATTTATAAAATCAGAGAATGTTAGAGCTGCAAGGGATTTTAAAGGTCATTTATTCCAACCCCTGGTTTTTACAGATGAAGAAACTGACCCAGACAGATTAAGTACTTAACTAAGGTCACAGGAGGAAACAGAAATAATCACTCATTGTTGTGTGCTGCTTTGTGGTTACAATACACTTTGTGTGACTATATTAATCATTGAATCCTCACACAGCAGCACTGCTGGGGTGGGGGAGGGGGGATCAAGGAATATTGCCCTATTTTATTACTGACACCGAGGCCCAGAGGGGTCATGTATTGCCCAAAGTCACAGAGATTTCTGTCTCCCTATCCATTAATCTTGTCACTATACTGCGCCGCTTCTGGATATGGCAAGGTAAACACTGGTGTGGTCAGTCGGAAACAATGCCTTGAAAAAAGCCTTTTCAAATTAAAACCAACCCTAGAGTACCCCTAGAAAAAAAAAGAGAAACATTCCAAGAAAGGCCACAATTTGGCAAGTCTTTTTTTACCTGCATAAGTGTGTGTGCATATACATGTGTATGTGTATGTATGTGTATGTATGTGTATTTGTATGTGTATGCATATGGGTGTATGTGTGTATGTGTGTGTTTGCACGTATATATATATATGTGTGTGTATAGTCCCAAAAGTCGTAGGATAGTTTTTAACTGCCCTAAGATTTTGGGGACACTCCATATATGTATGGGTATGCATATGTCTGTGTGTCTTTTTACATGTATATTTCACACATGCATTGTGTGTTTATATGTGTGTATATAGATACATATATGCCTATATACATATGAATAATTCCTTCGTCGACAAATTTAGTTCCCAGACAAGCTGCATCATTTTGTGGACATGATGACAGATTTAGGATAGGCTAAGATGTTTGACTTCTAGAAGCTGATTTAGATATTTAAATTTTCTGTTGGAAAACATTACACTTGCTTTAAAGAACACAGGAAATTCATTTAAATAAACATTTCTTAAAGTGACCTAAATTTCAAATGTGGCTATTTCTTGATACTATATTACAGGAAAATTGCCACCGACTGAAATCAATGTTTTAAAATTTTTCATAATAAAACACACTATTAGTAGAAGTAGAAGTATAGTGATACTTATAAATTGTAAACTACTTGAGGAAAGGAATTTTGATTCCTACTCCTATTCTTCCATAGCATCTAAGGCTATATACTCAGTTCCCTAAATCCTTCTAAAATGAATGAACAAATAAATAAATGATAAATGTCTGAGATAGATTTCTATTTTCTGTAATAAATGAGCATGCTGGGATTTGTAATGGCTACTTAATATTAACAAAATTAGACATGCTTAAGTATTTCCTATGGAGGATCAATAGAATCCTTGTATAATCATTAATTGCTACTATAGCTTCAAAATATAAAAGACCTTGTCTGCCCTTACTAGAAGTCTCTGGCAATCTCTTAATTTGAAGAATGCTTTAGGGCAGACTTTTTTATGTTTTTTTTTTTAATTTCTCTTTTTTTAAGTAAAGGAAAATAATACAATGTGAATAAAAGTTTTAGTTCTGGCACTAATTTAACCTAGAACTTTATACCAATTTTATTTCTTGTTGTTGAGTTGTCTCAGTCATGTTTTACTCTTTGTGACCCTATTTGGGGTTTTCTTGGCAGAGATACCATAGTGGTTTGCCCTTTCCTTCTCCAGCTCATTTTACAGGTGAGAAATCTGTGGCAAACGGGGTAAAATCACTGGCCTAGTGTCACACAGATAAGTAAGTGTCTGAGGCAGGATTTGAACTCAGGAAGATGAGCCTTCCTGACTCCAGGCCCAGCAGTCTATCCACTGCGCCACCAATGTGCCCCCTTCCCAAAACATGCATTATTAAAACGTGGCAGGGAGGTTTTAGACAACAGAAGAGCTATTGTCTAAGCAGAGATGAAAATATGAAATTGCACATTCTTAAAGTAAATTCCCTACCAAATGAATCTCATAAATTACTTTTTTTTCAGATGGAAAGCTTTAATCCTTCTATTGCCTATGAAGGTAGCTAGGTCGCCCAGTGGATAGAGTCTGGAGTCAGGAAGACCTGAGTTCAAATATGGCGACAGACGCCTACTAGCTGTGTGACCATGGGCGAGTCGCTTAACTTCTGTTTGCCTCAGTTTCTTCATCTGTAAAATGAGGGTAATAATAGAACCCTCTTACCAGGGTTATTGTGAGAATCAAATGAGGTGATGATAATTATAAAGCGCTGAGCATAATGCCCAGAACGCAGTGCTTATATAAATATTAACTATTTTTCTCGTATCTTTTCAATGACAAGCACCTCGATTGTCTACTGTTCACTCTACTCATCTCCACCTCCCTCCCCATGAAAGGGAAAGACACTGGCAGTGGGTGGCAAGCCAGTGCATTGTGAAACTCATATGAGATAATGGGTATAAAGCACTTTGTGAACATAAAGAGACATCTAAATTCTTGTGTAGTCCTTTCAGTTGCATCCAACTCTTGGTGACCCCATTTGGGTTTTCTTGGCAGAGATACTGGAGTGGTTTGCCACTTCCTTCTCCAACTCATTTTACAGATGAGGAAACTGAGGCAAACGGGGTGAAGTGACTGGCTAGGGTCACACAGATAGTAAGTGTCTGAGGCCAGATTTGAACTGGGGAAGATGAATCTTCCTGACTCCAGGCCTAGCACTCTACTCACTGCACCACCTAGCCACTCAATATATAAATACCAGTTTACTAAAGATTACTATTTTTAGCCTGCAGTCACCAGGCCTCCAGCCTAGGAATGACTTCATCCCCTGAGCCTTCTACTGCACTCCTGCTGAACTTAAGTAATGTTTATAGAGTAAGATAAGGGTGTGCTGGTAAATGTTTAACAACCAGGCTGAGGGAGGTGGGTTAGAAATGGATGCAAACACTTTTAAATTTTAATCCGCATTATTATTAGCACTTTCTTGAGTCCAGAAAATGAACAAAACAATAAATCAAGCCCCAATTCATAGCTATTATGGGTTTCTGAGATATAAGTACTCAGACTGAAAATTTAACAATAGGCTCTCTCAACTCTGTACAAGTTGGATCAAGCACACCCCTGGATTTATTTTCCCTTGCTCTCCCCTCACTTGGATTGAACCTGAATAATCTCACCTATGAACTATAGGTTGATAGAGTTAGTAAGTGGCTCACCCATTAGTTACTGCTTCCTCTTGCCAAGCACCTGCAGAAATCTTTTCTCTGCTTCTGCTAGGTGTTTCCCACTATTTCTTTTGAGGTAAGACTGAGTATCTGCTATTTCCTTCATCTCTTTAGTATTCAGTCCCATGTTCTTTTTAGATGATGTTTCTGATCTACAACTGCTGCCTTTTCATCCCTCCATCTCTTATAAATGTGCACAAATGGGTTTTCTAAGCAGCTTTCCTTACCCCTCCCACATCCCCCAAGGCTTTTCCTGTATAACTCAAAGGTCTTTCCCCCCTAGGAATCAGCAGATATTCCTGAAAGGTACTATTAGGGATGCATTCCCTATTACTAACCTGTTTGCATATCCAGTGATCCTTTTTATTGGTGCTTACATGATGATTCATTGCTTGGTAGTCTGTAATGAGACAGGATTTTTTAAAATGTAATACAAAACACAAATAGAAGGAAATTGGCTTTCTAATATTCTACATAGATTCAGCTTCTTGGTTCTCAGAAAACTTTCATTTGGAAAAATGGCTCCATTTTGTGTTATGTGCTTTTCACATGTTATTGGTGAGAATATGGAGGTGCCTTAGCACAATAGTAAATCCAGCTCCATCATTCCATTCTGAAGGAACCAAATAACTGGAATAGAGGATCTACTGCTAACTCAGCCAGCCTAGTTATTTCGCCATGTTCATCATTGCTCCTAAAGCTTATCAAATAGGTATCATTCTTATTAAGGGTGCAGTGATAAATTATCTTTGGATTGCTGTGCTTATGCTGTTGATATTGCAAAAATCCAGTCACTTGAAGGGTTGGAAAATTATTTTTATTTTACATAGTGTGTATGATAAGCCATTATTTTATGTTAAGGGCCATTACTCAACCAAGGGGGGAAAAATTACTCAAGGGACACATGTTACTTTATCAGGATGAAGAACCCTTTCCACCTTAACTGACAGAATAATAGATTCAGAGCTGGAAAAGTTGAGGTCATCTAGTCAACCTCTGTATTTTACAGATGGGGAAACTGAGGCTTAGAACTCTTAAGTCCCTTGCCCAAGATCAGTCACACAAGGAGATTATAAACTCAGGACCCCTGGCTCCAAATCCAACTCTTTCCACCAGAGTCACACAGTAGTAAGTGTTAGAAGCAAGACTTGAATACAGCTCTTCCCAGCTCCAAAGCCAGCAGTCTCCCAATTCCCTCAAGCTGCTTTTAAATATATAACTTAGGCTTTTAAGAGAAATAGACAACGTTCAACTTACCCCTCTCTTAGTTAACATCAGGGAATATAAATCTCCAATAAACACCACAGAGAAATTAAAAAGTATATTGTGTGTCACCCAGACTGCTCAGAATGACTAGGGTGTAGGAAAAGAAAGAGAAACACTAGAACTTGAAAGAGAAAGCTAGACAGTAAAAGAGGAGAAAACCAGACAGATACATCCAACTTGAAGCAGAGTGAGATTTACATAGAAAAACCCAAAAGAAAGTGTAAAGGAGACACAGTAAGCAATGGAGACCTTAAAATACTAAAACATACAAAAATAAATATAAAGGTGAAGACTTTCAGGTAGTTGACATGACATTTTAGGACATTGCTACTGCGGACAAAGGTATGTCGCATTTTCACCGCTATACGTAAAGATGGAATGTCACCTTTTATGATATGGAGCCATTCACACACATTTTAATTCAGTCCCTTACCAAGCTACAAGTTGTCTTGCACACATACACAACAATGTTGTTATTGTTGTTGCTTTCTGTAGAAAGTGTTATAAATTGAAGTTGGATACAATTAGGGTTATTGATAATCTATTTCAAATATATTTATCATTTAAATTGACTTTTATGGGCAATTCGGGAAAGCTAACCATCATTCATAAAATTGTTTCTATGGAGAATTGAGTACTAAGTTCCAAAAAACTGACTTACAAATTTTTGGACACATCTGTTTCTAAATCAGAAACTGCTTATACTTTCAATTAGCTGAGCTAGTATAATAATTATAACTGGCATAAGTAACTCTATTAGTTTATGAGGTGTTTTACATATATTATCTCATTTGAGCCTGGAAAAAAGGGTAAAGGCAGCTGCTATGTTATCCCCTTTAAAAGATAAGGAAGATGACTCTCCAGAGGGTAAGTGATTTGGCCAGGATCTCAAAGCAAGTGAGGCAGAATATGAACCCAGGGTTTCCTGACTAAAAATCCAGAATGCTGTCTACTACATCATGATTCCTTTTTATGGTTAGACTTCTGAATTTGCTTTAACTGGTCCTGGACCAAGTAAATATCTGTTAAAGAATAGACATACTTTTATGTCATCTAAATAAATGAAATATTTTCTTTTGTCTAATTTTACCCAGATTAAACATTCTTAGCACACCGTCTTTATTCTGAAAAAAACGAAGTTGGCATTTCACATTCACTGGAAAACCCTTTGTCCAAACAAAAAGAGAGATTATATTATCGACAAAAATGAATCCTTCTGATTTTTTAATTGAACGTTTCTGTTTTCTAGTCACCCGGTATTTTAGGAAATTTTTCTCCATTTCCCAAAGAAAGTTGTAAGAAGGCTTTCCATTGTTTTTTTTTATATTTATATGTTCTGCTGTTCTCTCATTATTAGTTTCTTCTTCACATGCCCATGGTACTCTACTTCATCATGTGACTTGATAGGTATTACAAAATGCTATAGAGTTTAAATCCATCCTTGGCCAGAAATTGAGTTTCTCAAAAGCCATGTTAGTATAGACTAGAACTCAGGGTTGGGCAACCTGCTGCCTCGAGGTCACCTGTGGCCCTCTAGATCCTCAAGTGCAAGGGCCACACTTAAGGACCTAGAGGGCCACAGGTGGCCTTGAGGCCACAGGTTCCCTACTCCTGGACTAGAAAAAAGGACCCACAGTATATTCTAACAAAAATGATTCCTGTTCCTTAAATTATTCAATTCTATAGTGTCTGTTTCCCCAGGTAAAGATACCCTTAGGGTACCTTGCCCCAAGTAATGTGATTTCTGATCAAATATGAAATCACTTTCAGTTATTCTTCTTCTATGACTATTGGACTTTCTTCAAAACTTGGACCTCTGCTGTTGAAGTGCATGACATTGCTGGGAGAGCCAAATGAAGGAGCTTCCCTTTGTCCAACTTTTCTACTACCTCCTAAATTAGGAACCAAGAGAGTAGGCTACCTGAGAATGACACTCCTTAGGTAACTGGATGCCAACATGAACCAAATAACTTTTTTCCTCTCATTCTTGAATTTATAGAGCTCAGGCACAATCTCCTAGAAGAAAGAAATGCAGTTCAATGTGATTATTATTATTATTGGTCATTTAAATTGTGATTCTTATATATAAAAAGCTGTACTTTTTTAAAATATGGATTTTTAAAATAAAATCAGGATGCTGAAAGATTTACCTGCCTTGGGTTACCTTTTTGTATACCCAGGTTAGACATTTTAAAGGAAACAGTGCCTTTTAGGGGCGTAAGTAGACTTGCATGCAGACAGAGAGGAACTTACGGTACTAAAAACCATATACAAGGCTTGCCAAATTTTGCTATTTTCTCTTTTATCAGTATTGCATGACTCTATTTCTAATACAATACTAATATGATATGGAAATGATAGCACTCGCAGGTCTTTCATCATATTGTATCACTGCTTTATCATATTAGGCTAATACACTGCGAGAGTTGATAGAACCTCTCCATGCCCAATCGGATCCACTTCTCTTGGCACTGAACCCAATGGACTCACAGATTGATAAGCTAAAGTTTAGAGAATTTAGATCGGAGAGAGTTGACGCGGCGCAGACTCAACTTCAACCGCTTGCAAGCAACTTAATGGCCTCCGTTCCGAAAACTTAATAAGTTCTTCTTTGATGTTTCTAACAGAAAACAGACTTTTATAAGTTTAGACTACCAAATGTCTACATTTGGGGCTTCCAGAAAGGGGTTTTAAAGGGGCAGAGCAATCTTATGAAGAATACATCCTTTCTACACTGGGACTTAGGCGTAAAATCAAAGCCCAGCAACATGGAGGACAGTAGCTGAAAAACTGCCATCTCTATGGGAGAACAGAAGGGGAAAAGGGTTGTAACAGGGCAAGGGCTCCACATTGGTGACACTTCTATTGTATTCTTCTGACATCAAAGAAATAAAGAGGGATCAGCTTTGGTAACTATAAAATCCTGGCTTTTTTGTGGACTCTTCACTATCTTCTGTCAGGAAAAGTGGAGAAACAAAATCCTGTGTGTTTTGCATTTTTAAAAAATTACAAAAAGTTGATTTGTTGTATCATCCTAAATTAAGTGTAATCTACCATGGCAAGGTATACGCAGCCTGTTTAAAGACTTAATATGTCTAATATTTTATCATGCATATTCTGGTGTAATAGAGACTGACTTAGATGACAGTGATGAAGAAGATTCCACATGCTGGGCTTTATTAGATCCCTCAGATAAGATCTTTAGTTCCTTCTTATCTTCTGGGACTTGTATAGAAGTGTGGTTGCCTCATAGGACAAAAATAAGGGGTTATCTATGAAACGTTTGGACTCCATAGGGCTATAATTTTGTTTTTCAGACCAGTATCTTGTCTGGATGTCATTCAAGCTAGATTCAGATGTTATATTTACTATTATGTGCTGGGCACTCTGTGGCTCAATATTAGCCTCTCTCTCTCTCTCTCTCTCTCTCTCTCTCTCTTTCTCTCTCTCCCTCTCTCTGTAGTGGATGTGGAATTCTTTTCATTTAGTTGAATATAGATATATCCTAATAGTTTCAATGCTAATTACTGGATATTTCATACTGTGTTATGGACAGATAATTTAAAATTGTATTTTGAAATGTTTTTTTCTTCCTGTCACCGCAGTGTGTGGTATTGAATAATGTTAATATCTGTAAAAATATATATTATATAAAATAAAAATGTATGACCAATTGGTATCTAATCATTTTAGATAGCTTAATAGTATGCCAAACATATTTGATGGTAACTTTCTTCCTAAAGCGAAGTAAAATATCCTTCTCACAGAGAGATGAAATTTGTGTTGTGAATAAAATCACATCGACCTGCTTTCTAGCTATTGCTGATTTTAATATATCTCCTTAAAATGCTTTTAAATATGATGGATATTGGTGTGGAAATTCATCAAAGGTGCCTTTTTATTGGTATTTAGTATCAATGAGATTGACTTGGAATGAGCTCCACGCTTTAACCATAGCATAAAACTTCATGATCTGGATAGTTTTTTCCTGATTAAGAAGTACAGTCTCCATATTAAATTCCAAATCCAACCATTGCTACTTCTTTGCAGAGCAATGTTCTTTCATAGTCTGCCTAACAGCTCAGTATTCTTACAATGGATCAAATTTCCCCATATTCCCAAGTCTTTTGGTGCCTGGTAAAGGGAGTATCCAATGGAGCATCTGTTGTTTTTGCATGTGAACTTGGGGCAATACATAAATTCTCTATCACCAAAGACTTAGAAATCTAGAAGATTCAATATTAAAGCTATTTGAAAAAGCTGAAAACTTAATGAGTACATTATATGGTTTTCATTAGACTCCATTAACAAACAGTAATGAAGTTGCTCTAAAACTAAATTAGGGTCCCAATATCCCTTCCTTCCTTCATTTATTTATTCGATTAGAAAAAAATCTATTGGAGTGCCTACCATATGCAAGAAATGGAATAAAGCAGAGGCAAGAATCTTAAATCATCTTTAATTGCCATTCTGAACAACATTAATTAATGGTGCATTTAATATCCTTTGCCTGTGGCCAGAAGAAACTTACATATTGACATTATATGGCACTAGGGTAAAACCAATTTTATCTCCTCTGGATGTTTTCCTTTTTCCACACCTATGTTGAGGCATTCTTTATCACTATGAGGAAGAAATCCTAGGATCATAGAATTAGAACTGCCATTGAGACCAACTCCCTCATTTTACAGATGAGGAAATTGAGTCTTAGAAATATTTTAACCAATTACTTGCCCAAGGTGACATGGTTGGTGACAAAGCCAAAACTCAACTTATAAGAGGTCATTTAGTCCAACTTTTCATTTTACAGATGAGAAAATGGAAGCTCTGGTGGTAAGTGATTTGCCCCAAATCCCACAGGTAGTAAGTAGAAGAGCTGGTATTCAAACTCAGGACCTCTGTCTCCTAGTTCAGCAGGAAGATATATCCCACAACGCTGTCTCCCTCACATGAGACCACACTAACTAATGCCTGCTTCAGTAGCCTTCCCATTCCTCTATCCTACTCCTTCCATTTTTGTTTATATTCATAGTCTATAGTGATTGATCATTTAACTGCATAAGTAGTCTGAACAAATAGTTCGTGTTTAATTTGAACATTAAATAGTGATTTCAAAAACATAAGTAAGACCAAATGTGTCCTCAACCCCCACAATGAAGAGCATTTTGGATTGATAATCAGAGGACCTGGGTTTTTAAATCCTATCTCTGTTATTTATTACTCGTGTATGCCCCTATGGTGAGTCACTTAACATCTATCGGCCTCAGTTTGCACATCTGTAAAATTAGATAATTGAACTAAATGATCTCTCAGGTTTCTTCTAACTCTAATTCAATGATCATAAAAACTTTCTACTACTGTCATTGAAGTGCAGGAAAATTCCTTATGTAAGGCTGATGTCACCATGGATATCAGTAGACTTTTACACAAGGTGACATCAGTAAGCTGGCACCAACATCAAATATGCTTGTGGCATTCCTGAAAAAAACATCTTGTCCTTTGTGAAAGAAAAGGACAAGTATTCTTCATGCAATGGAGAGACATAACAAACCTGTGAGACTTAAAAGAAACTGCTTTTTATATAAGGATGAAGGCCTCCCAAATTTGCTTGATGACTAATGCAGTTATGTGCTGCATCCTGAGCCATGTGTCATTTAACCTTTTCCAACCTCATAAGCTTGTTGCAACAGAGTCTTGGAATATAGCTCCCTTTCTGAAGAAACAATTGTTACCACAGGTACATAAGCAATTTTTTAAAAGTAAACACTGTCTTCTTTCTTAAATAAACATCATCTCCTCATGACTGAACAGAAAGAATTCTCAGTCATTATTTTGGAATCCGTATTTTATTTTTTGCCAAAGGGTTCACAGAAAATGACCAGATTTTAGTTGTCTTGATTGTCCAGATTTCTTTCTAACTGCCCGCACCCCCGAAAAAAACCCAACTCATAAAGTCAGCTCTTTCTTTGGCTCCAAATTTGACCTCACCTGAGGAGTGCACTTTTCTTTAGAAATTTTAATCTGGATTCTCAGAGCTCATTTTTCACCTTGCAACAGAATTTTCATGGGGGAGGGGTGAATTCAGATGCAAACTTAGGTTTTTATTTTCTCTCTCTCTCTCTCTCATTACTTTTTACTAAAGTTAAACAAATGCCATTACAGCAAATCAGAATTTTAAAAAAATTGAATAATCATGCTACTTCACAAACTGTTGAGTAGCTTATTCTTCCCACGAGAAGAAAGAAATGGAAAGATACAAAGACAGGGAGAGAACATTATCATTGTCCAGTTCACGCTTTTGTGTACAAGAAAGGGAACCAATGAAAGATCTCTACCTATTTGAGAAAAGTGATACAATGTCAATAAGCAATTTGCTCGAATTCCAATCTACTGTTTAGAATTTCCTTTTATTTTAAACCTAGCTAACCTTTCCCATGAGCTTTTCATTGCTATTTGGAACCATGAACACATACTCAAACTTCAGGACCCAACAAAAGAACCTTTTCCAAGCTCATCACATTCTTAGATTAGCAGAATAAATGGAATATAAATGAGGCAACAAATGATAGTCTGGCCTTTTCACCTCTAGCACCTGCTACTGTACGTTTGCCATCAGAACTGAATTTCCCTGACACAGCAAACAAATAATCAGTGACTTAATCATAAGCCCTATTGTCATTGCTAGAAATTTTATAGGACAGAGGGAACCTTATCTGTCCTCTTTTCAAAACCAAAACCAAAACCAAAAAAAAAAAAATACCCAACAACTTAATCTGCCACTGTCTTGGCTTACACATTTTTTAATATAAACAAGAATAATCCTTTCCACTTGGAGCTTAGATAATCAGGAAAAAAGTGAGAGATGGGTAAAAAATCCATTATATCATAAATGAATACATGAAAACTACATAGCTATGACTAAATTATGATTGTTTATAATTTATCAACCTTTAAAACACTCAATGATGTGTCCAAGAGCTAGTTCTGAGCCAGGACTCTCCTAACTGATATGGCCCGTTTAGAATCTAAGTCTTCAGAAAAGCTGACCTCACCAGGTCATTGTATCAGCTGTAAGCAAGCCCCAGTGCCAACTAATGGGTTTAAGAGAAGAAAGAAAAGGAAGGATTTTTAAGAGAAAGAAGCCAGAAGAGGAAAAATGAGAAGAAGGAAAAAAGGAAGAGGAAAATAAAGGTGTTCCAGTATTTGTTGTTGCGACGTTTGCAGAACTTGGCTTAACTGGTATCCATCCAGCAAAGGGCAAAGGAACTAATTTAAAATAATGGAAAATAAAGGTCTGTTCCGTTTTGAATGTTGAGTTTCGTGTTGTGTTTTAGTTGTTGAATGCAATAGATAAGATCCTATTGTGACTGAATTCTCTCTAAAATATAAGAGAAATCTATCCCTTGACCAGTCTAGAATTGTGGTGGCTATTGGGTTGCATTTTGTTGTAGCCTGGCAATATAATCCATCCTGCTTGCTCCGTTCTAGTACTCTGTTGCTTGTTGTATTGTGTGTGTGTGTGTGTGTGTGCGCCTGTGTGTGTGTTGGAGGTGGGGACATTAATAATCACTGATAGGAAAGGCATGTACTGTGTTATTACCACATTGTAAAGTGTGTTCATGTCCTGTCTACTGAGATGCTCTGTTTAAATGTGCTAACAAGAGAAAAGTTAATACTCTGGATAACTGTCAAAACTCCTCATTGGTTGATGCTCTTGTCTAGTTGCGGTCTTTTTTTTTCTTTGAAAAGAGAAAAAAAAATATAATTTCATTTGTTTTGTTATTTGTGCAACTGAATTGCTATGTAGACCCCTTCATGCATGTAGAATTATATTAACAGCTTATAAAATGCAAAATCAGCCTTAATAGTCTCCATTATTTAGAAGATGGGAAAAAGTCAAGGTCAAAATGTTTTTAAGAGAAAATAGAGACTCACTGACATTGTTAGGTAATATAAATCAGAACTATAAGGAAATAAAAAATTATACCACAAAAATACTCCAGCCTCCTTTAAATCCTAAAACTATAATCTGAACCATTCTCCCCTTCACCTCTTTTCTAGAGTTGAAAAGTTAATAATAGAGCATGCCACCCTATGTCTTAACTACTATAATTCACATCTGGTAAGCCTCTCTCCTGTGTCTAACTCTAAAATTCTGGCATGAAATTTTATTTGCCCAGTTTTCTTAGCTTTTAGCTCTTGCCTGGATCTAGAGCACCTCAATAATTTTAGGGTCCTTGGCTGGACTATGATTTTATGAAATGGTATCATACCTCCTCTCTGTACTATCACCTTACTTAAGTTACTCTTTAAATTCATCCCAGCTTCTAGAACTCTGTTCTTACTTTATCTCCCTTGTGACTGTGTTCCTTCGAAACTATTCTCTGCAGTCAAATCACTACCTTCTTATTAGTGTGTGAGCCTTCTTACCTTTCAGGGTATCCCATTCACTCATCCATTCCATGCTGTTAAAAGACACTGAGTTGAGAGAGAATTAAGAGTACAAGGGGTTGGAATAGAGATTTGTAGCTTCACATGTGAAGTTAGCATTAGGAATTAAGCCTAGCCCAGTATTTAAAAGGTGAATATTCACTTGTAGAAAACATTAAGCACATTATGGGTATTTGTACAGGGAGAGGGGTGAACCAAAATGATCTCCATCATTTTGATGAGAATACCTCCCTGCCCCACCCCCCGCACCACTGCCATGGAGTTTGTCCATATTCTAAATAGAGAAATTTCCCTGATGGAGCCCCCTTACATTTATTTTATTTTCTTTCAGGTGCAGACCTGTGATTCCATCAATGCAAGAAACTCCCTCCACCAGTGCAGATTAGGAACTCATCTCTAATTAATCTGAGAGTTGCCCGGAAGCACTGAAATATTAAGTGACCTATCCAGTGGTCACATAGGACTTGCACCCAGTATTTCTGCCTCAAAGGCGATCCCTTGGTCCATGTGCAATGCTGCCCCTCAAGTGCTTAAGAAATGTCAGGAAATAGCATCCAACTTCTGTTCAATGATACTAATGTAAGGTGCTGGCAACCGCAAGAAGTCCCCTAATAGAGGGATGATAGCTCTGAGTGACTAAAATCACACTTGTTGGAACATGTTGCCCTCAGCAAAACAGCTGAATGTGCAATTCATACAAAACTCTTCTTTAATTCTGAAAGAGATCTGTCCTTTTAAGCTAAGACAATATAAATATGATTTCGATAATAATAACTGTATTATCAAAATACAGCACCTTGGCATCTCCTATGTTCTCCTAGCCTTCATTCTTAGGGCTTTTCACATTGAAATCCACTACTGCATGTCAAATTCAAACAAATACTAGATGAGTTGAGGAATTTTCTGAAAGCTAGGTAGAGAGGTCCTAGTGAAACAATTAGAAGTGGCATCACTAGACAGGAAATAAGCTGTCAGCCCACTAAGCACAAAGATCCAGATTTCAAAAGGGCACAGAAAGCACTGAATTCTGCTTTCACAGAGCAATGTTATTAGGATTCTCCAATGTAACAATAATGACAAGAAGGTTTTTTAAAACTAGATATCGCCTCACTATACAACTCTCTATCCTAGACAAAAGATGTGTATGTGTGTTTGTGTGTTTGTGTGTGTGTGTGTGTGTGTGTGTTTCTTATAATAGACAGAAGCACTTTAGAATCCTGGCAGATTTCAGTAAAAAGAGGAAAATGAGAAATAGGTTGGGAGAGCCTTTTCTCCATCTAACTCTAAAATGCAGAGGAGGGAAGGAAGAGAGGAAGGAAGGAAGGAAGGAAGGAAGGAAGGAAGGAAGGAAGGAAGGAAGGAAGGAAGGAAGGAAGGAAGGAAGGAAAGGAAGGAAGGAAGGAAGGAAGGAAGGAAGGAAGGAAGGAAGGAAGGAAGGAAGGAAGGAAGGAAGGAAGGAGGGAAGGAGGGAGGGAGGGAAGGAAAGACTGCTCTCTAGAATCAGTCTCTATAAAAACTTTATTCTTGTTCTCACTTTGATTTAAAGTACCCTCTTACTAAGTTCCATTTTGTTTTTTTCTTTCAATTTGGAGCCATGGCATGTATATTTACTATTATATTTTATAGTGACTTTGCCACTTACTATAAGAGTAACACGACACTCTATAATTTTGCTTGCTGCTCTCTTGAAGATTTATCACAAGTAAAAGATAACTTTCACAGACATCAATGCTAGCTGCTATGAATGCTAGAGAAAGACATTTTCCAACCAGTAAATTATATTAACCAGCACATCTAATCTCATTATACTGATCATCTTCATAATATGACTCAAAGCACTATGAATGTTGAAGTGTGCTCTGAATCATTATATTATACTTGAAGTCTTTGAGAATTGTCAACAAATATGTACAAATCAAAACCCTCTCTTGAGAGGCAGAATGAGGTAGTGGAAAGTGTGCTGGTCTGGTAGGCCAAGGACCTGGGTTTCCATCCCAGCTCTACTGGTGACTCCCTAAGTGCCTGGGAAATCATTTAACATCCCTGAGCCTTAATTTCCTTCTCTTTTAAATGGAATGAGTGAAACAAGATGACCTCTGAAGTTCAGATATAAGTCTATGATACTCATCAGAATATTTGAGCAGTCAGGGTATTTCCCTCCTGGTAATGAAACTTTTCCTATAATATTCTTTATCTCATTTAGCCAGCTATTTGCAGTTCTGTGAATGGTATTAACATGTTTTCCATCTAGTTTGTTATTCTAGTTTTCAGATTTAGACAGAAATGATCCATTTTGATTTTAAAATTAAATAAAGACTGAAGTAGGCTTTGGTTTGGTTTAATGTATCAAATAACAGCTGCTTTCTTCATTTTCTTTTTTGGATATTGCAGATGAAATAGGAGAAGAAAACCTAGCTGACTCATTACAAGATTTATACAAGGCATTGGAGAGAGCCAGTTTGTCACCTTTGGGGGAACACCGAATTTCAACCAAGCTGGAATACAAGAAATCTTTCATAAAAAGGTGTAGTGATCCGATAGTGAATGAAAAACTTCATAGGCTGCGAATTCTAAAAAGCACTTTAAAGGTAGGATGTGCAAGCAGAGGAGAAAAATCCCATTTCAAAGTTCATTCTTGAACTAGAAATGAATTGTTCTAACATGGTGTAAAAATTCAAAATAAGATGTTTTCATTTTTTGACTTTAACTTTGTTTTGGGGGCATGGGAAACCAGTGTGAAAGAGTGGGAAAAGAAAAGCATGGTCCTGCTATTCTCTTACTACAATGATTGTAATGGGAGGAGAAAATATCATAACTTTTCATTAACCTCTCAGATAGATGGCAAATCCTCTGTGACTCAGCCATAGGTGAGAAATGGGAAGTCATATAAAAATTTGCAGAAAATACAGAGCCTCCTTTTTCTAAGGGTTTTAATTTCCTAAGATAAATATTCTATGTGCTATAATTATGAGAGTGAGCTGCTTAAGGAATAAGAATAAAAATAGTTACCTTTATATAGTGCTTCAAGGTTTGCAAAATGCTTTACAAATATTATTTCATTTGGTCCTCACAACAACCCAGAAAGGTAAGTGCTATCATTATCCCCCTTTTCAGAGGAGGAAACTGACCGACATAGGTTAAGTGACTTGCCCGAGGTCACACAGCTAGTAAGTGTCTGAGACTCAGGTCTGACTCCAAGTCCAGAGTTTGTATTTTACCTTAATCAAATAACTGTGAAGATTTTTTTTTGAGTAAAAGAATGGCGTGACTAGATCTACACATGAAATAAATGAATCTAGCAGTAGCCTAAAGGATTAACTAGAGGCAGGCAGTCATGTTAGGAGGCTATTACGATAGACCAGATGGAAAGTAATGAGGGATAATGACCATAGGTAGAAATTTGCTTTAGTGAGAGGTAGGGATACTTCTTCTCTGATAGAAAGAGACAAGAGAGAGTGGTGATGCTGAATTTTAATACTTGGTATGTAGGACTTTTGGTAATGTGTGTGTACTAGCAAGGCAATAAACAACAACTACAATAAATGTGAAAATGCTTATGTAGTTCTGTATCGCAAAATATAAAAGACTCTCCACATAGAAGGTAGAAGTAAAACATTTATTCAGACACCAGAGGACCAAATCCCATAACCAGTAAGTCCAGCCCATCCAAGCAGCAACCAGCTCCCAAAACCAGTAAGCCCACTTTATCATAACAGCAAGGAATTTAAAACACAATGTCACAGCATGGAGCTTCATCATCCTGCCCCCTGCTGGGACCTTGCCAACAACAATCACTCACAGCACAACACAGGTCTGCTCTCTTCAAATTTCCTGTGACATCCTTTCCTTTTCTTCTCAGCAAGCTCCTCCCACCACACATGACCTAGGCTTCCTGTGAGGTAAGCCAGTCACATGGTGTATTAATGGATGGGAAAGATCTTCAAATCTAAATTGTCATTACAATGTGTTAGATGACTTCGGTCTTAATAGAAAGCTAAGTCATCTGCCATAATCCTAAGGAATTAATATATGTTTGAGAGTGAAGAGTCATACACAACTACACATATTTGAGAGCTTGAGGAGAGCAGTCATTATGAAGAATATGATGAATCAATAAGAGTAAATGGTACTGGAAAGCCCTTCTGAGGGATTAGAACAATAAATTGTTGTTGGGTAAAATCAGTTTAATTTTACAACTTTTTCTAGCACCATTTAACAGCTTGTGTTGTTGTTTGATCGTGTCTGACTCTTCATGACCCTGAGGACCATAGCATGCCAATACTAGCCATGTGATTTTCTTGGCAAAGATACTGGATGTTTCTCACAAAGAGGAGTCTTCTTGACTTCAGGCCCACCACTCTATCCACTGTACCCATCTAGCTTCCCCCAAGCTCTCAAATCTATATCCATCCCCAGCTGCTCATAGAGGCAGAGATATGTTAAATTGAGGGTAGTCTCAGAGGGAAGGCACTAAGATTAAGGAGCACTGGAAAAACCTTCTTGAAGAAGGTGGAACTTTGGCTGAAACTCAGCAAAAGCCACAAGGCAGAGATGAAGAGAGAGAACATACCAGGCATGGGGGGCAGCCACTGAAAATATTCAGAGTTGGAAAATGGAGTGTCTGTGTACAAAAAACAGGAAGGGGGCCAGAGTCACTAGATTGCAGAATACATGGAAAGGAGTAAGGTATAAGAAAACTGGAAAGGAAGGAAGAGGCCGAATTATGAAGGGCTAAGCCAAACAGGGGATTTTATATTTGATTGGGGAGGTCATCAGGAGCTTCTGAAGTTTGTTAGTGTGAATGAAAATACTCAGATCAATGGAAAGATAAGAGATTGTAGTTGCAGAGTGGGATTTCAAAATTCAGGATCTCCAGTATAGAACAATTTTGAGAGATGGTGAGTGAGGTTTAAGGTATGACTAATGGCATATGGTTAAAGTGGAGTGAAGGAGGTTGTTACTGCAGAATCAAGTAAAAGGCAGTACAGTCAGGATATCGGCATCAACACGAATATTGAAGAGTGGTCAACACGAAAATGTGGAAGGGGAATGGGTGGAGAGAAATCTGAGCCAAATACTAGTCGTTGACAAAGTTGAATAAATAACCTGGAGATTGGTAGATGACAGCAACAAAGGTGGAGAGTGTTATAAATAGATTGCATGGACCTCAAAAGAGGAAAGATTATTGAGGTGTGGAAATATGAAAAGGTTTGAAAGTGTCATCAGAAAGAAAGAAATCAACCAATTTCTTCTGACTGTAAATGTAGGTTGGTGAGTAGTAGGAAGAGTGGTCACCAATGGATTTCAGAAATTATGAAGTCTCCTGGGTAAAATTAAGAAGAAAATTAAAGGATTTAGAAGAATTTGTTGATAATGGGAGGTATGTGTTGGGGGGAGAGGTGGGTAGGGTGGTCATTGTTCAGTGTTTCAGTCAGACAGTTTCCCCCAGGGGGAATGACTAACAGGCATAAAGGAAATAGACTAGAAGACAGGCAAACTGAGTTAGAGTGCACCTGTAGAGAAGGAGAATTAGAATAAGAATCAGTTCAGAAGAAGGTAATGTAGGCACTGTCTGTTTTGATGACTAGGATTAAGAAAAGAATTAATAGGAAGTAGATCAGAGTTATTAATATGGGAAGGGAAACTACTTAATTATCACAATGTAGAGAATAGAAGAATTTGAAATGTTAAACTAGAGTTTCAGATGGAATATGGCATTAACTATGCTATTTTTTTTTCAGGCTAGAGAAGGAGAAGTAGCCATTATAGATAAAGTTCTAGACAATCCAGATTTGACATCTAAAGACTTTCAAGAGTGGAAAGAGATGTATCTTGACCTCTTCTTGGATATCTGTCAAAAAAGCACCCCAAATGACCCATTAAATGTTTCTTCTGAAGTAGATGTACTTATATCCTCTCTAGTGCATACTCATTCGTACATTGAAACGCATGTGTAAGGCGTCTTATATTCACACCATCTGGCACCCTCCTGTCCTTTGAACAAGTGCATAAGGTAGTTTTTATATTCATGTGTGGGAAACTTGGTAAATTATATTTTAATGTTGCTGAACTACATGAAGTAAACCTCATGATATCACTGTCTTTAATGAACATTTGTATATTTTATATGCGACCAGTGCTTGGCTTGTGTTTACCTTGTGCAAAATAAACTGTCTTTAATAATTTAAAATTAATTTTTGCAAATAGCTGTGGAGACAGAAAGACCTCATGTAGTAAATCCTGAAGACAGTTTACTATTGGACCTTTACTGTCCCATTAAGTTAATTTTATATGAAACAAAACTTTAGAACTGAATCACATTTTTCAGATGCAGACATCTTGTGGGAAAGAACATAAATCTTTTATATTTATTAAAATGTGCTAAGAATTTTCTTAAACACTGCACAAAGTTTAATGCTGTAGTTTTATTTTTGTGAAATGTAGGTTAGTATGAAAGAGTTAAGCAGAATAGAAAATCATTGCTATAAGAAAAGTTCAGGTATCAGATATCCATGTCTTAATAGTTAATTGACTTTTGAAAGCTAGATAATTAAAATGTTATTATTGCAAATCTACAAGAACACTAAATGGTATATCAGGGGAAAGCTTTGAAGGTTTTTTTTTGTAAAAAAAAAAAAGACCAAAATCAAAGAGATAGCTGCTTTATTTTTTCTTGGTTTAAATCCTTCTTTATTTTTCTAGTGTTGGGATGGTGTGAGAGTGTATAGGAATCTGAGTATTGATTTTTTTAAATAGATTTAACTCACCCAATAAGGCAGCTACACACATAACGCCAACCTCATATTTTGGAACTGCAATTTAAAAATAAGAGTCACCAAGTATAAATTCAATACATGAATTTTACAGCTAGCTTACTTATTTTCCTCATGTACGAATATAACTGAGTAATTACATTTAGAAACAAAGACGGCAAATAACTGATAAGTTAAAGTTTGGATTATTAAAAATTTGGGGAATATTGAGGAAAAAAGTTAATACATACTCTGTGTGAGGCAAAGGGTACTGTCTATTCAGAAATGTTCCAGTGAGTTATATGTGTGAGAAAACAAAGGACATTTTTCTTAAGTTCTTGAACTGTTCTCTAAAATGGAGTGTGTATGTGGGGAAACTCCTCTTCATATATTTATAATTATTAGCTTGTTTTTGAACGTGATCTCAGCATGATGATGATTGTGCTGCTTCTCAGTGTCTGGCTGCATAATTTAAAAGTCACAATTTGATATTTTCAGAGGAGGGGTTGCCCCCTCCCCATGACTGTCTATCTTGAGACCTGCTTTTAATCAGCTTTATTGCTGTAGCCTGTTAAGCTCAGTGAATGTACTTTAATCTTGAAGAGCTCAGATACTTTCGAGTGATCATCCTCGCAGTGGAAGAGGAAGTAAAAGCTACACAGGGGAGCCTTCTTTTGTTTGCTTTAAAAATTACATTTGAATTGCTATTGTTTTGCAGACTTTGCACAATTGTACAGGGAAAGTGGCCTTTCTGCAGCCCATTTTCGGTACTTCTATATGTAATCAAAATGGATGAGGAATCACATCTTAATGTTCACATGAGATAGGATTTGAGGTCCAGTGTATTATTTTTGTCATTTAAAAAAATCTATTTGTACAAAAACGACAACGACATTTACTTACTGCATGAGTATGGACACTGACACATTAAATTTGTGGATTTGTACATTTAGTTTTTAAAAATGCTTGTCCTGAAATGAAGCGTGCTCTTCTAACAAGCATTTAAAGGCCTGTTGTTTAATGGACCAAAAACATATAAATATACCCATAAAAATATTTGACAGCCATGGATGGATAATGCACATAGGACAGGTGGTATCATGAGGCCACCAAGCAATTAAAGGAAAGACCTAGGTCTGTTGCTATGCAACAGTTTTTCTGCCTAAACTTTACTTTGGTTAGCAGGTAAAAAATTAAACCTTTATACATTTAAACACTCGTGGATAGCCTGGCATGAAAGTGTGCATTTGCACCATACGTTGTGATGCCTTCTTGAACAGCATTTCAAGTGTTAGTCTGACTATTCATTTCTACAAACACTTATTAAGCACCTACTGCAGGTGCTGTGTTAACAGGAGCCTAGAAGGGAAGAGAGAGCACTGTAGAGAAAAGTCAGAACAAATGCAGCTTTCAAAGGAATACTTATAAAGCACTTAATTTATCAATATAAAACATTTACACATTTCATACCCTTGTAACTTAGTCATGTAGTCATCCTGCTATATTAAGTGTTCTAAATGTTATGCTGTGAGTGGCCCAAGCCTGTTTAGTTTAAGCAAGCATTCTCTCTGAGACCTTTAAAAACTGGATTTCCCAGTTCATTTTGCACAAAAATAAACCTTCATCTTACTATGTATTCCATTATGTATTCTTCCCCCAATGGATGGAGGAGGTGTTAAAGAAGGAGAAATAAATCAGTTTTTTTTTTTTTTACGAAAATAACATGGGGCACATCTGGAGAGCTCTCAGCAAAGAAAATGGATAGAGAAAATATTTTATTTACTATTTGCTATTAGACATCCCCCCCCCATCTTAACCCTCTTCATTGTCAACAGTAGTTACTCATACCTTAGTGATACTAAAATTCTATCCAAAACCATGCCAAAAATTTTAAAAAACAAAAACCCCATCCAAATGGCATGCCACAAGTTGCTTTTCCAAAGATTTTGTCTCTCAGTTCAATATTTGCATAAGAATTAAATAGGGTATAACCACAATTATAGCTACGATATGGAAAATCACAGTTCTCCTTCCAGCAATTTTATGCTGTTTGGGGAGGACTGTCTCACTCAACTATTTACTCGAATAATACCATTCTCTAGAGTCTAATATTGTTAACATTTTCCAATACCTGAGTGTCTTAGCTTTGTTTTGTTTCTTTAGCTTTGGCACAAAGATGATTTGCATTTAATAGCTGGTAAAACTCAATTTTAAGTGATAGTTTAAGAAAAATAAAAGAAGATAACTTCTTTGCTATCTCAGATTCCTCCAAGAAATCAGACTGCTGGAGCTAAATTATCTTTCCTCTTCTCTGTCTCCTTTACTCCCATTCTGCCGAACTGTCTTCACTTCAGTACTTCGTTCTGTCTGTTTGTCCCCGCAATCTCATAAGGTTTAAAGACACATCGGAAAAGAAAGAATATCATTTTGGGGACCGTGTGCCAATCAGGAACACCCATTTTCATAACTGCGTCATCATAGCTGTGTCCTGAAATCAGAAGAGCATGACCTAATGCACCTCAGCCTGCATTTCCACTTTCTTCATCTTTTCCATCCTTTCCTCTTCCTCTTCTGATAACTGCAACACAGCGCACTTCAGGCCGCTCCAAGCCTGGGGCATGTCGCAACCAATTTCCTCCCAGCAGTCGAGGTCCAAATCATAGCCTACCACGTTGCGAGTGGGCACTTGCCTGGAATCTTGCCACTTTAACCCACCTAGCAGAAGTACAGTCTCCTCCACCACGGCTAGCCCATAGCAGAAGCGGTCATAGAGCAGGGGCCGCAACCGAGTCCACTGGTCTGCACCCGGATCGTAGCGCTCAATCTCAGAGAAGAGCTCATAACGCCCCAGAAAAGCAAACACTGCGCCGCGCAGCGCAGCCATGTGGTGGCCAAAGCGGGCGATGCTCATCGGTGCCCTCTTACTCCATACCTTCTCCTTTGGGCTGAGGGCGTACACATCCCGGATGCTGCCACCCCGCTCCAAACCTCCATCCTCCGGCCGCCCTCCGAGCTTGCCCCCGGATATATACACGGTGCCACAGGCCCCTACCGCCCCAGCGTGACCGTACACTGGCTGCGGCAACTCCTTGGCCGCTGTCCAGCGGTCTCGGCCCAAATCGTATATTTCCACAGAGGCCAGGGCGGCCCCGTCTGCGCCCACACCTCCGGCGGCTAAGAGGTTGTCGCCCACAGCCCCGCACCAGAAGTGTGCCCGAGCCTTTTGCATAGCAGGCATAGGAGCCCACACGTGGAAGTGCGCGTCATAGCGGTGCACTTGGGCCGTGACGTCCAGTGGCACGTTTGGAGAAAGAGAAGCTGGGCTGCCTGCGGGACTCTCCCCTCCCAGCACGTAAAGGAAGTTGCCTATAGTGCACACGCAGTGCCCCTGCAATGCGGTGGGCAGCCTGGTGAGGTTGCGCCAGCGGTGGTTGTACACGTCGAAGGAAACAACATCTTGGGTCATTTCCCATTCATCCACTTCCTCAAGTTGCACCTCCTGTTCAGCTTGTTCACCTGCAGCTTCGTCGACATCGCCTCTATCCTCTCCTCGAGGGATTTGAGCATCTTCAGCACCTTGAGTCACTGCCTCCTTGGCCCGGCGCCCCCCGACCAGTAAGATACGAGTTTGGGGGCTCCTGCAGCTCGTTTGCTCGCTCTGCATTAGGGGCTGTCGGGAGGTAGCCGTGTGGTAGCTGATAGCCTGGATAATTAGACCCTTCACTCGGGCGGGAAGGCTGAGGCCCGAGCCTGAATAGACCCGACGAAGCACCTCGGGGGGCACCAGGCCGAAGCGGATGCGTTCCAGAAGACTGGAGCAGTGCGGCAGGCGCTTGGCCGCGGGATCCTGCAGCAACCAGCTCAGTGCCAGGCTCAGTAACCGGGCCTCGGCCACGTACGGCACGTCTGGGGAGCCCAGCACCACCTTAAGCGAGCCCGGGTTGAGCTCCAGAAGCCCCGTCGCATCGGGGCCCCTGTCCAGCAGCTCTCTCATGTGGCGCCCGATGAAGCTTTCTGCCGCTGACAGCGTGTCGGCCAGGCCAAAGCGGGTGGCGAGGTTGGCCACGAAGCAACAGTTCTCCAGACCCAGGTGACGCACCAAGTAGCGGCTGCACAGCCCCACGGCCTCGCTCACCTGCAGGTAGCTGGCGGCCTCCAGCGTGTCTTCCAGCGTGTCCATGGACAGGGGCAGCCAGGCAGTGTAGATGAAGTCCAGGAGGCGCTGAAGGCCAGTGGCCGAGGGCACCTGCAGGTGGATAACGGGGGCCCGAGACTCCTGCGTGTAGCTCTTGAACAGAGCTTTAAAGTAGTCGCTGGAGCACGCCAGGAGCGACCTGTGCGCAGGGAACTCGTTGCCTTCGGCCTCCAACTTCACGTCGCACAGGAAGCCCTCGTCGCGCAGGGCCTGGTAGTGGGTGAGGACCGCGCCTCCGTGAGCTTTGCAGTAGGACAGAAAGTAACTCATGATGCATCATGCAAAGGAGAGCAGGCGCAGAGAACGGGTAAACCAAGAACAGGTCCCACACCCCTAAACGCATCCCGCGCAAACAAACCAGCTCAGGCTCAAGTCACCCGAGTAGTGGCCCGCACTATCGATTACCGGAGTTGGCAAGCGCCCTCCGAAGTCCGGATAGCTTTCATCTTTCATCTAAGGCTGAAAGTTGCCACCCTCCCTCACTCCTAGCACAGGTGAGCCATGCCCTGGCTAAGAAAGGCTTCCCGTAGCTCAGACTGCCCACAGGAGATAAGAATGTGCAATCCACCGGACTTGGAGCCGTCCCAGCTTCGAGGGGTTGGGGGGCTGCTGGGGCAGAGAAGCTTTTTAGAAATGCAACCTTTGGGAAGGAGTCCCAGACGGCCCACCAAGGACCGCTGTGGCGCCGCACCATCACCTGTATGAAAGGAGCTGCTGTGTCCCCTTGCTGCCCCTATCTCCCAATCAGGTATGTCTTCGAACTCTGACAGGCCGAGGCAAAAAGCAACGACAGATGTGCAGACGCGGTGGAATTGAAGAGGATGTGGGAGTGGAGGACTCTCCTCTCCGTCGGCCCCCTAGCCCCTCTCAGTCAGTTTAGTTCTGAGGGTTTTCCCATGCAGGTGGTCCAGATTCAGAAGGTTCCTGCTAGTACACACGCCCGAACGCACTCACACACACACACACACAACAAGGGCCGGGGACAACTGGCTCCTGGGGTGGGGGATACTGGGTGATCTTTTACCCCTGCTCCGCCTGAGGGATTAACTCAGACCCGATGGGATTAGAGTGGGAGTCCAGGCAAGTAAATACGTTTAGTCACTGGTATAATTGGAGGTGCCTGGCCATCCGTGCCCAGTTCTCTACATAATATTACCGTAGCTCATAGATACAGGAATAGACCGCAGACACAATCCTTTCCTTCCACACCAACCCGCTTGTCCTCGCCCCTCTCGCTCCTCCTCCTGGCCTTTCGATTTTGGATTGTAAATCAAAGGACCGAGACTTGTAGAGCTGAAACTTTCGACTTTGAATGACCTAACTGGAAATCACGAGGATGACCCTTCCGGATAGAAGTGTATCAGGAATAGAACAAAGCTGCGCATGGGATGGGAGACGGGGGGGGGGGGGCAGAGTGGAAGAGGGCGGAGTGGAGAGGAGAGTTAAGTGTCCCTGAAGACCTAATTAATACGGGAGTTGAAGCTTCCTTCTCTGTGCTAGCTGGTCACCCCAAGCCCAGGACGTGGGGCAGCGTTGTTTCACCAGTTCCGCTGGGAAAGGGTCCGCGAGAGATCAGCTTTCAGTTTGAAGTAAATCCTAATTAAACCGCATTAAAGAGGGATTAAACTGTGATATTTTCACGGTAACACCCAGGAGATTCAAAAGGAGCTCCTGCTGAGCTGACACATGAGATCCGTGGGGTCAAGCAGGCTCTGGGTCTTGAAGCTAACAGCAACTGGTAACTAGTCTGTACTTTCCGATCATTTCTTTGGAAATTGGGGATTTTCAAAGTCAGAATCCCTGTTGTTGACATCTCACAGGGGAACTGCAGTGGAAGTTGCGTTTTCTTCCTCCATACGTGCCCCACAACCAACTAACATTTGCATGTTCATCTGTAGTCTTCTTTCCAAAAAGCAAGTGGGGAGGAATTTGGTTTTATGTCCTTGAACAGTTCGTTTCCTTTAAGAAATCGGTATCCACTAATTTCTTCAGGTTCCTGTTCCTGCTTTGCCACTTGATCTAATAGCTGGACAATCGTCCCTTCTTGCAGAATGAAATCATGGGTGTTTCGGGGCCCTTCAGAGGCTGATGTCTCAAGGATTTCTTTTCTTGGAGTTATTCTTAGAAGCTGCAGGAGGAAGAAACCCCACCAGCTTCTGCAGAAATGGGGGGGGGGGGGTTAAGCTTTGTTTCTAGTACAAATAAAATATTTTTTCCTTATCATCTCCATATTTTTAAATAAGCAAATCTGCTTAATCAATAAAAATGAGGAGTTTCCTGCCACCCCAATGTGGAACGTTTGTGTTTAGAACTTAGTTCTCATTTTAGTTTGTTTTTAGCAAGTTTAAGGTTTAATTTAAACAGGATCTGGAAGAACTCATATTTACGACATGATAAGTTGTATTTTATTAAAAAGATAAACAATTTCCAAGAAGGAAGATCCACTAAGGTCTTACTCCTCTCCCACATTCCCTGACCTGAAGTCTCTTAAAAGTTTACAGTAAAGTTCTGACATCTTCCTCGCTTGTCTGCTTAGTGTTCTCTCTTCACCAATTTGGGGCATTCAGAAAAGTCCAGTAAACCTTATTAAGAATATTTTCATCTTCTAAAAGCTGAGAAAAAGACATGAAAGTTAATTTTCACTTCTCAAAACTGTAACATTCAAGACTGGTCTCAGATTGGATATTATTTAAACTCTACAGGCTATGTGCTTTAAGATTAAGAAAACAGGATGTTAGGGATTCAGGGAGTTGTAAATTTTTTTTAAATGTTAGGATCCTTGGTCCCAAAATGAAGTAACAGTTTGTATTTCATTTCATAAAATCATAATGAATTCAATAGGCCTTTATTTAAGATTCAAAGAACATAAGAGTAGGAAGAGATTTAAAAGATCATCTAATTCAACCCCTTTTAAAAATGTAGAAACTGGGGCCAACAGGACTTAGGCAACTTGCTTGTGGTCACATGGCTACTTAGAAGCAAACCTTGGCCTATAACCCAGGACTTTTGACTCCTGATTCAGGACTCTTCCTGCCACGTATCTTAATGTGATGTTAAACAAAGCAATTCTTATCACATTCAATAATTATATTCAAATTTTACATTCAGGATCAATCAATATTAAAATACAGATTTTAATGATTTTAAAATCTATCTATTCTGTCAAATCCTAAACAAAAAAAAAATGCTAACAGAAAGATGAAACATTCACATACCAACAGGCATATATACACATTCCAGTTAAGTCAAAATCCATGAAAGGACTTTGGATTTAAATGTAGCATAAAGTTTAAGAGATACGAACAAAATAAGGTTTGGTGGGTTTGGTGTGGGGTTTTTTGTTTTTGTTTTGTTTTAGGAAATCATTGTAACATCCAGTTCTACACAACAAGGCTACTTCCTCATCCTGGCCAGAAGCCCATGCTCACGCTGCTTTGCTGATGTGGATACAGTGAATTCTGTTGAATAAGAAATTCTGTATAATAGATTTGTTCACAAGTTCCTGTCTATTTAACAGACAAAGCAGTCAATATATTTAAAGGTGTTGTCCTTTCAGTAAGGTATTTATGTATCATACCAGTATTTGAATACCTGTACAATGTTATACATTCTTAATAAAATTCTAAATGGTTTTCCAAATGCTGTGTTGGCAAGGTTTGAGTTGCACAAACTTTTTTATTGACGTGAAGGGGAGGTGGATAAAAGGTGCTTCTTGAGTAAAGCTAAATGATGTAGTAAAGAAAAGCCAACTTTAGCCTCTATATTAATTTTTAATGTTAAAAAGTCACAGAAGAAACTATTCTTATGGAAACTTGATATGTTCATAAGTAAAAAAAATGTACACTGGACATCACTTGGTTAAATTTATTAAATGAACAATCAATTATACCTTTTTACCTTTCCGTAAATTTTAGATTTCCTTACTTACCCACTTAAACATTAAGAATAAAAGTATTTGTGCCCTGGTTTTTCGTCACGGACTCACTTTAAACCTACATTTTCCTGGATCCCACACATTTTTGGCACCATCTGTGTTGTTTCTTATTGTAAATCAGGGGTTCTTAACCTTTTTTGTGTGTCATGGAGCCATTAGACCCTTTGGTGAAAACTATGAATCCCTTCTCTCAGACTAATGTTTTCAAATGTATAAGGTAAAATCCATAGGATTACAAATGCAAACATTAATATTGAAATACTATTATCAAAATATCTGAGTGTATATTCAACTCAATATTTATGAAGAAGAAACACAGCTTACCAACTGTGAAAGGCCAGAGGCCTAGGGGGTGAAGGAAAAGGGGCAGAGAGATTGGATGGTGCCTTTGGTTCTCACTCATGTAAAGTCCAAGGTCACCCACTGCATCCTGGGTCATTGTCAGTCATCTTGACTTTTGTCTTGCCACTGGAGTCCAATGACTCTGCAGGAGAGAGATGTCTTTTTGAAGCTCTGGCTCACATAAATCCAGTTCACACAAAAGTCAAGAAATCACTTTTCCAAAACAAAGAATAAATTACAACAAATAAATGTTAGAGAAATCTGGAACTCTGTCGTGTTAGAGATCATCTGGTTCAGGGTACTTCACCTTTTTATATCACGGACTCCTTTGGCAAGCTAGTAAAGCCTATGGATTCCTTATCAAAATAAAATATCTTTAAATGCATGAAATAAAATACACCTGATTGCAAAGAAAAACAATTATAATGAAATAGTAACCCAATTTTTTTCAAAATTCCCAGACTCCAGGTTAAGAACTCCAATCTATTCCAACCCCTTTCTGTAGAAGAGTGCCAAAGTTGGAGCCCAGAAGACTTGAGTTCAATTTCTGTTTCAAACATTTACCCACCTGGGAGAAGTCACTTAACCTCTCCATGCCTCAGTCTCCTCTTCTATAAAATGAAGGCACAGGATTGAATGCCATGTCTTTGGTGGGCTGGTATACAGAATCAGTAGAATTTTATACATTCCCTATTTAGCATTGTTAGTTGTGCTTGTGAGTCTCTAGTGCAATGATGAGATATTGGCACCATTTTTTGGTTTAGATTTTTTTGTTGTTTTGTGTGTTTGTTTGCAGCACGCTTTATTGCCAGTATCTTTGACTACTTTTAAGCTGTTTTTATTTTATATTTTTATTTTGTTTGTATTAATTTAGCTACCTAAAAGGATTAGATGCCACTTTATTACAAAAGAGATTTTACCCCCAAGCAACTCAAAACATCAGCACCCATTTTATTTCATCTTTCCCTCTTTAGACAGTGTTTGGAACACCAGTAAATAATCACTGGTATCCTTTTCTAAGAGACGTCATAGATGCATCCAATGTCTAAACAATAATATCTTATTGATTACATCATTGTCTGGCAGTGGATCTGAAAGGCTTTGCTGTGACAAAATGGCACCTAATGTTGAATTGGCCCATCCTCCAATACACTGCAAACAGAAGCTTAGTCTAATGACAGAGAAACCATTCATTATTTTTGACCATAGGCTGACCTTTCTACTACATATGACTGCATGGGGTGGTCTTTCTGATATGAATACTTTTTTTGTTCTAGAAACTGAATTAAAACAATCTATTATAGCTGGTCTGATGGAGCAAAGGTTGGTAGGAAGGCCAGGCCAGGCCTCAGCTGGCACATGCTGATATTATTGAGAAACAAGTATAGGGTAGCATTCTCTGGAGTGATTGCTTACTTTCTTACAAGCAGCCTCTTAATCTCAGCATCATGTTCACCCAACCAGTGTTTGGCAGTTAGTGCCAAAGGATATTACTGTGACAATATGCTGCTCACAATGCTAAATCAGTCACTGCCTGGTACACTCCAAATTCAATGTCTTCTATATCATTAGTCCAGTGACTAACAATTGTTTTAAGCTTGTCCTGATTCTTCTCTCTCTCTCTCAGTCTCTCTCTCTCTCTCTCTCCTCCTTCCCCATCACTGACATTTCTTATCCTACCTGACAAAATAGTCATTCACCAAAATTCAGTCAGACTCACTATCCTTCTCCCTAAATACTCATTCTTTTGGGAAGTTCCCTTCACATGCTTTCAACTACAATCCTATGACTCTCAAATCTACATCCCTTTCACCTTCTCTAAGTTATCTAGTTATCTCCAAGTTATCTAGAGCAATGGTGCTCCCACTACAATCAGTTTAAAAAAAACACCACAAATGTGTATGTTTACCAATTTAGAAATAATGTAAATATAACATATAATGTAAATATAAGATTTTATGTTATGATATATAATGTAAAAATGAATAATATATTACAAATATAATGTAGGCAATTATTATACAATAGAAATAATTTCTAAATTTTTCATGTTATATATAACAATGCATAATGTTACAATTAAATATACAATTCTAAATATGCACATGTGCTCTGCTGTATAAGAATATACATTATAAAACTTATACAACAAATAGATATTTTAAAGAATGGGCTAAAGGTAAAATAATATTTGATTTTAGAGTCATTAGGAAGCCACTGAAACTTATTCTTTTTTTGGGGGGGGGAAGCAAGGCATTTGGGGTTAAGTGACTTGCCCAAGGTCACACAGCTAGTAAGTGTGTCAAGTGCCTGAAGCCAGATTTGAACTTGGGTCCCCCTGACTCCAGGGTCAGTGCTCTACTCGTTGTACCACCTAGCTGCTCCTGCAACTTATTCTTTAGGGGAATTTCATGGTCAGAGCTGGGCTTTAGAAGTTATATGGAAGATAAACTGAGGAGTCCAACTAGGAGACTACTGAAATAATCCAAGTGATAAAGCCCCGAATTAAGGTGGTAACTGTGTGAATAGAGAGAAAGGTCAGATGCAAAAGAAGTTGTAGAATAAGAAATGACAAGATTTAACAACTGATTGGAGATGTGGAATGAGGGAAAGTGTGGAGCTGAAAATCACACTGAGGTTGTAAACCTAGGAAATTCCAAGGATGGAGCTGTCCTTCGATAAAATGGGGAAGTTCAGAGGAAGGATGGGTTTGAGTGGCGGGAGATGCTATAAGGAGATCTGAGGTGCACCTCACAATCCAACAGTGCCTGCTGGCTCTACAAGGCTCCCTGTCCTACACAAAACGAGAAAGGTCAGGGCTCTTACCCTTCACTGTACTAAAGTGCAAAGTCTAACCTCTTAGGGTTTGCTACTGCAGCCCTGGGGTGATCTAGAGGGCAGGGAGGGAGTGTGGGGCAGGACAAGAGGAAAAGAGGGGGAATTTTCCCCAAGCCACTTGTGCAGCTGCTGTATGTTTGGCCAGATTATATTCTAACTCCCCTGCTGAGCCCAGCTCAGAGGTGTGGGTGGATATTAGGACTTTGCAAAGCAGAGGGAGGGATTAGATTGAGAGGATGAAAGTAAGTGTGCTCGTCTTGGATGCAAGTCCCATTGATGGCTAATGAAGGGAAAGTAAGACATGACCCATATTCCCACCTTCCTTATCATTTGATGTCACATCCCTTGGGGACAGGCCATGACTCCACTTAGAAGACCGCGGTCTGGAGGATAACTCTACATATGTATGCACTGACATCTAAGGTTCTTTTTGTTCGCTTGTTTTGTTGGTGAGGCAGTTGAGGGTAAGTGACTTGCCCACTAAGATTCTTTCCAAAATTTCCCCTAGTCACCCATTCATAATTTTCCCATTGACAGTAGTGGTAGTAATACTAATAAAACCCAACTTGAGGTAGCATTTACCGTGTGCCAGGCACTGTTCTAAGCATTTTACAATCATTTTCTCATTTGAGCTTCACAAAAGCTCTGGAAGTAACTGTGATTATTATCCCCATTTTGCAGATGAGGAAACTGAGGCAAATAGAAGTTAAACAACTCGCCCAGCGTCACCGAGCTAACATTGGAGGCTGGATTTGAACTCAGATCTTCTTGACTTTACTACCTAGCTATCTATAAATGTTTGCCAAATTGAAATTGAATTACAATCAATAATACCACCATAACTATCCCTCTAAAATAAAAACCTTAGAGTTAGGATTTACTTCTCTCAATGTCTCCTGACAGCCAATTTACCCCCCTCTCCAATTGATTTTCCTATATCTCCTCTACTCTCCATTTTCGCAGCCACCACTCCAGGTCAGGCCTTCCTCACATAATTCCTCAGGAAATTCAATAGCACCTTAACAACTCTCACTTCCTCCAGTTTCTTCCCCTCAAATAAAGTGGAAGAATCGCTGAGCATTGTTTACATCAAAGGGAGGTAATGAGATGGAGGACTAGACTGGGAGTGAAGAAACCTGCCTCTGCCACTAACTGGATGGATAACTTTGGGTAAGTAGCTTACCGTTTCCAGATCTCAGTTTTCTTTTCTATAAAATTGGCTCTTTTCCACAAAAATTTTACCACTTCTAGCTTCAAAATGTTATGATTCTTCCATTCTTTGTCACCTGTTTCCTGAAAAAATTTTAATGGTCCCTGTTGTAACTTAGGATGCATGCCCAAAATCAGTTAACTAGTGCATTGTGAACACTAGTTAGACTTACACTTCTCAATGCTGCAATTAAACATTATTAATCAAATTCATGCAAACATTATTTTATATTATCTATTAGCTAATGTAAACATTAACTACAATAGGTACAATCCAACAACATGATTTCTTAGGGCTTCTCAATAAATATGTTTCGTAGTGGTACTCAATAAAAAAGTTTCCCCTCTGCCCAACCAGAGGCCATATGTCTCCTTCTGAGATAGTGGCTTGGCAAATCTGCAAATCTCAATCAGTCAATAAAAATTGCCCTCAATTGAACATGGGGGATGGTTCAGTTTCAAGGGGGTTGCAACCCAAGATCAAGTGGAAGGCTGGGAGTCTCTGACAGGTTTCTTAGAGTTTTAGGTATGGATATTAGCTAGTTGCACACAAATTCTGATTGGTGGTCAGTGACATAATTTGTTTACTAATTAATTTGATTGGTGTCTGATGACATACACTAATAACAATGTTGTTTTCCAAATTTTCTCATTGGTAGCCTGTCCTATCTGGGGTTCCCATATATTTGCCAGTTGATTATGAATACACACATGTTGTTAAACAGTCTATACCACACATATGATTATCGTAATATTGAAAAAAGAAGGTATAAAAAACAAATATCAATATACTTCATCACAAAAGGTGGACTAATACAAAATAGAGTTAGTTACATCAAGGTAACGAACTTATTTTCAATACACCTGTGGTTTGCAAAGTCCTCAGCCTGGCTTTCAAGGACCTTCCCCAAACACCCCCTCAACTCGTTCACCAGTCTGTTTCTTAGTATTGCTCTACACAGCCTCTTTTCTAACTAAGTTAGCTGTTCCATGACTTTACACATGTAATTTACTCATTCCTGCTTCAGTTCCTTTGTCCACACCTTTATAGGTTCACATTTATTACCCTTTGCACTCTAAAACCCTGATCCAAACTCACCTTCTCCAGAAAGACATCTTTAATTCATTTCATCTAACTCTATTGATCCCTTTACTTACCATATAGCCTTAATTGCCAGTTGCTTTTTATCCTAGATTATATAACATTCTTCAGCTGTTGATAGCTTCCACTGGACTAAAGAATTGCAAGGCATTTGTTAGTCTGTGATAAGGAGGCTCCTACTGTTGTCTTGAAGGCATCAATCCACAAGCCATAGAGCCCTGCAAAAAACCATCACTCCCTCTACCCCCTACAAATAACTGGCTTTGCTTCCAGGCTGTCCCCAAACCATTCTTTAGAGGTGTTCTTTGTAAAGGAAGCAGCCCATGGGGAGAAGGGAGTTGCCATCCCTTCTACTACCACTACTGCTAACCAGGCATTTGGCTTGTAGCTGCTATCTCCTACATGTCTTGTCTCCCCTTATTAGAATATAAACTTCTTGAAAGCAAAGACTCTCTTTCTCAAAATTTGTATCTCTACCACTTAGCACAGTGTTTCGCCTATAATAAGTGCCTAATAAATGCTTTATAATCCATTCATTCATCAGTGTCTTGCATAGATCTTAATATGTACACAGAGAAACAGTGGTGAAATGCCATTTCAGCTCCCTAAAGAGAGCTCTACTTCAGGACCCCTTTGAAACACTTCTAGTGCTTGAATAGACTTCCAAACAATGAAGCCAGGGATGAAAGAATGGAATAAGACAACAGATGGCCCCTCTCCTCACCTCACCCACATTTAATGTCCATAGAAGGTCTGGATCATCATGGGAGCAAACACTCCTTGAATGCGTTGTATTGGGAACTTCCAAGTTTTCTACCCTGAACCAAAGCATAGCCCACTACATCCTAGCCTCAGCTGTTTCCATTTGTACATCCTTATCTTCCTCTAAGAATTCCAGTTCTGCCTGCTGAAACTGGCATTTTTTCAGATGTGTGAATGTATGATTCTGTGTATGTATGATTCTGTCACAGATGTTAGAGGGTGACTTTTGCCTGGCTGTTGTTCAGTTATGTCTGACTCTTCATGACCCCATTTGGGGTTTTCTTGGCAAAAATAAAGATACTAGAGTAGTTTGCCTTTTCTTTCTCCAGCTCATTTTACAGATGAGAAACTGAGGCAAATAGAGTTAAATGACTTGTCCAGGGTCATACAGCTAGTTAGTGTCTGAGACTGGATTTGAGGTCAGACCTTGACTATAGACACAGATCTCTATGCACTATGCCACCTAGATGCCCCTAGGTTTTGCCTGGTTGGAATCTAGCAAACAGATGAAAATGTCAGTGACATCACCACCATAATAATATATGGATAAGCCTCTAAAGTTTCCATGTGATCTTCACAACAACCTTGTGAGATATGAACCACAAGTACAAAGCCCACTTTACAGAAGGAAACTGAGGCTTAGAAGTGCATGGTAACACAGTTAATAAATGTCAAAGGCAGGATTTGAACTTTGATATTTACTGACTCCCACTCCAGCCCCTTTTCAATGCCATAATGCTTCAAAATGGCCATTCTTATACCTGGTAGGTCTTGAGAAGTTGAGTGCACAAATCTTTGGAAAATTATGAGGGCATTGCCTATCCCAAATAGAATAATTCTGTATTCGAATTACCTCTCAATTATATGAAATATCAGCTACTTCTCATTCCCATCCCAAGTTTAAATCATATCATAGCCCTACCCTGCCTTGAAGGTCTGCTTGATGAACCTGGTCCAGGAAGTTGGAAATCCATAGTGGAGGTTACCAATTCTGCACCCTAATGGTGTTATAAATCCAATAACAGTGATGGGGGCTTAAATTCCCATTCTTTTTCTTCATAAGCAATATGAGACCTTGTCTGAAAAGACCTGAGGATGGATAACTTCTGAATATTTTTCTGTCTGAATTTCTGGTGCCCTTCCTTACATCTGGTCAACGAATCAATGAATTCTGAAAGGATGGGGCCCAGGCTATCAAGTTAATTGTGGAGGCTTGGGATCTGTGTCAAAATAACAGCCCCCTTTGGATACCAAACAGTCTAGGACCTGATAGAGTTTGGGTGGCAATATTTAGCTCTAGAGAGGCAACCAGGGTGATCACTACCTCCCCTGAAATTTTGTACCTTTGGTATAGAGAACAGGATCAATCCTGCATGCTAACAATATACAGGTTATGCTGAGAAAACCAAGCCAATAAATAATAAACATTAAATGTGTTAGGGTTTTTAAGGGTAAGGCACTATGCTGAACACAACCAAACCAAAACTAATCCCTTCTTGGATATCCATGATACCACATCCTACTGGGTAACAATGCAACATGGAAATAGAGAAGTTATTTCTGGGGTAAGATACTTCCCACGCATACCTATCTTGGCCCATCCAAATTTAGGTTATTGAGTCACCAGCCTCAGTCATAATTAGCCACTGTCACTGGGCTCACCCACAGCTATACCTGCAACTGTTTACTTTGGGCCAGTTTTATGTCCAAAAAATTGGATGAGGACTCCAGCACCTATCAGAACCTAAAGTAGAGTAACCAGCATCCTAGAAATTTCAGATTGAGGAATGTCCCTATTCTAAATATGTGAGATGGCGTTCAGGATTGTTGGAAGAAGTTTGTTTCCATGGAGGCCCCTTCACTGAAACCTTTAGGTATTCCCATTGCTTTTGGCCCTAGGCCCAGAACTCTGCTGAGTAGCATCCCAACTATCTACAACAAAACATTCCCTTCTAGATTCTCCATGATGAGCTGATTTAACGTGAAATGGGTCATTCAAAGACCCAGTTCTCATAGGGAATCCTCAAAGCAGGAGGATGTTTATCCATTAAATAGGGCACACGTAGGCAGCCGGCTCTATCAATTCAGAGACCAAAAAAAACTACTTGTACCCAATAAGAGGGAAAACAAGGGCAAAGGTCAAAAATTAGATCATTTCTAAGGGGTGTTTTTCTGGACCCAAAGGCAGTCATTCTTTGTGCAGCACAGCTACCCTGCCCCCAAAGCCTCAATCTTTTTCATTATTGTTTGGCTCAGCCTTCATTGTAATTCGGATCATGGCACCCACCACAGCTTTTAACAAGCTCCTAGTAGCTTGGGGAGTCAGATCTGCTTGGAATGCAGTGATTGTATTGTTCTCTCCACTTTAGGTGTGTATCTGGGTGGAATTAGGGTCCAGAGCCTGTGTCTGGAATGGTACCATAATGCCAGTTATGGCCTTTTCATGTTGAAAGAGTAGGAGAAACACTACAACTGGAAAGTTCCTGAGAAGTTGTGCTCATCAGGTTTAGGACTTCAAAATATACAGAAAAAAAACCACCAGGTTGATCAAGGTTTAATGGTAATCTATAAAGTGATTCAGTGTATCTATTCACTCATACAAGAAGGGTACAAAAAGCGTGTGTGCCCTTCTTCATCACCATCTTTGGCCCCACTTTGGTCTGATTCAGAGAAATGAAGCTGCATTGCAACTGCAAATCTTTAGCCAGGCAAAGTTCAGCTCTGGATGGTACAAATACATTAGGGGTTATGTGGTCTTATAATGAAGTAGCAAGGGGAGCTGGAGTCTCCTGCCAACGCACCACTCTTAGGGTAGGTATTCTTCAAGTACTTTGAACACACCGAGGTCGGAATTGGCATGGGTCAAATTCCTTTAGAGTCAAGTATCACACTTATGGTTATTTACCCTCTTTATCTATGGTCTCTCTTCCTCCTCTAGGTAAAGGGGCCTGATCTAACCAGTTCATATCTGTATCACCAATGCAATATTCACAGCCCCTACAGCAGCTATGAATATACTGGCATAGTTATGAATCGCAAAATGTAACAGACTGTCTATATGGAAGACTGAACCAAAACATCTATTCAGACACCAGAAAGCCAAATCCGCCATAGCAACAAAGAAGTTCATACACATCACCACTGCAGGGGGCACCACCATTGCCAAGCCCTCTCCCTCCTAGGGCCTTCCCACAAACAAACATTCACAGCACAGCTGCTTCCTCTCTCTCCCTCAGCTCTAACTGCTTTGATAGATTTTCTCCATTCTGCTCCACCCTTCCCATTCTACCCTTCCTGCCCCACCTTTCCTATTCCACCCTTCCCACTCCACCCATTCAGCAGGCTTCTCCCACCACAGGCTTCATGTGACTTAGGCTTCCATGTGATTTAAGCAGTGCACATGGGCCTATTAATGGATGGGAAGATCTTCAAATTTACATTCCCATTACAATATCATTCTAGCCTTTGACTATGACATACGTAGCTGTAGCTCCTGAGGCTCTTCCCAAGAACATGATGTGGCATCTTCCATGAAGCTTCCATCTACTCTCTATATATCTCATATCTTCTCCCCCTCTTTCAGTCCCCTCCCCAAAGCTTTTGTCCATGTGCTTAAAGAGTTATCATTCCCCCACCCACCACCTCACTCCAGTAATCGTCCTTCTTGGATGCTAAATGTAAAGGGCCAATTCTAACTGCAGATAAAATATATGGGCTTACATATGGAGGCCTACGCCTCCATGAAGATGCTACTGATAGATAGGTCCTTCAAATGAGTCCTCAGGTGGCACACTCTAACCTGAGCTCAAAAGCTTTCTGTTCAGGTAGAGACTCCCCTCAAAAAAATTGTAACTGTGCATAGCAGGTCCCTGTAGCTGAACCACATGACTGATGCCTTTTCCAGCAAACTGAGCCCATGTTTTTGTAGAGTACCTTTTTCTTTCTTTAGCTTGAAGCTATTTATAAGTAAGTTTTAGCCAAAAATATGCCTTAAAAGCTCATTTCAAAGTAGCCTCCTTTGTGAGTGCCTACATGGGGACCTGAGGAGGTTCCTGCATTTTAAGCAGATGGCACAAAGCAGGAACTACATTTTGTAGAGCTTTCCCTTCCTCTGTTTCACCCAAAACAGTGTAGAAAATCTATTCATCGATGCCTTAATCATAGTTCGATGGCACCTCCACAGTCAACAGTCCTTGGTGAGTTTCTATATCCAGCTCTAGTCTTCTAGTAAAAGGGCGGCACTAGCAGTCACCCACCCTCAACAGACAATTTTACATTGTTCTGTAAGCTCAACTGTCTTGGTGCAGCTGAGCTCATCCCTGACACCAAATTGTTCAATGAACGAGAGGCAGCATGGTTTCATGAAAAGACTGCCGGGTTGATCGGTAGTCAGAGGACCACATTTCAAACTCTTCTTTCCCATTTGCTATTCCCATTTACTACTGGAGAAATAACAATCTCTTTGGGTCTCACCTAAAAAAACCTATAGACATTACACAAACTGTTTCTCCTGGCTCTGGTCATTTCGCTTAGCATCAGTTCACACAAGTCTTCAGAGGTTTCAGTGAAACCACCATTTCTCACAGCAAAATTTTATTCCCAAACACTTATTTGGCATGAAGGGTCTCTTATAGCTATAACTGCTGACGGTATAGATACTGTAAAAAAAAAAAAAGTTTTCCATTGAATTTTCAATAGATCCTTTTAATGAATTCATTTTTAGAAGGAATTTAAGGATCTTCAGAGGTGAGGAAAATGTCACACAGATCAGACTCTCCTGATATTTGCTAACTTTTTTTAAAGCTTCATTTTAGTTTCACTGCATTTTTAAAAACTGCATTTTAAATTTGCACAGATCTTCCATCTGAACAGTTCCAAAGTTCTGTACATAAACATAAAAGGCCAAACTTAAAAACAAAAATTCACGCCAACGTGCTTTTCATCGGCAAATATCAGGTTGTGCATCTGGTCCTTTCTGGGCACAGCGTATTTTCTTGCTTTGTTCCTCCCTGGGTTTAACTCTCCTTAGGGAGGAATTCTCGAGCTATGGCCTTTCTTCCCATGTAGAAGTCATACCTTAAAGAGCTCTTCTGGTGGTACAGTGGATACTTTATTTAAAAGAGTGCAACCAAACAGCCCTTCTTCCCTTGAAAGGAATTATGTAGCCAACCCGAATATTCATATATTTCGATGGAATTATGGTCTTCCCGATGCAAATACACCCTCTAATACAACCCCTAAATCCCTTATTATCCTGTGCGATTCTCATCTGTTTTTTCTTCACAAATGTACTATAGATTATCCATCCAGGGCTGGGGTTTTCTAGCCAGAGCTTCTTTTAATATATAAGGAGTATCAATACAGCATTCAGGCTATCTGTCATCCCTCATTTTTTTTCCTGACAACAAATTTAGTGACTTCACATATAGAAATCTAAAAACAAGATGTTCTTGTCCACTGTTATAATGAAGTCAAAGCTAAAAGACAGAAACATATCATGTTCTTGGTTACTTTTCAGGTATAGATATTTGAGATAATAACTTACTTGTCAGGATAGCCTTCCCTATTCTCTCAAGAGAAACCATTTTTAAATTTTTAATGCGATCATTTGTATCTCAGAAATCAGCAAGCGCTATAAATTAAGGCTTGCTTTATTATTTTGCTGGCTACCTAGACTTAAGAAATAATGGAGAAAATGTTAATTATGCTGATTAAAGTTAAAATTATATTTTAAAAATACTTTTATATATTTTATATATTTATATATTGTATTTATGTATATTTTATATGTTTATGTATATATTTATATAATATTTTTAAAATGCTTTTAAAAAATTTTGTGGAGAACTGATTGTCAAATATTTATCATCATTTTGGGTAAGTTAATTAATCTCCCCAGGTTTCTATTGTTGCTGTTGTTGTTTGGACTGTATGACCCCTGGTACCCCTTCCACTCCAATGTTCTCTGAGTATCTTTTTATTTTTTTTCTTTTAATTTATTTGTTTTTAGTTTTCAACATTCATTTCCACAAGATTTTGAGTTCCATATTTTCTCCCCATCTCATCCCTCATTTTTGCTACCCAACTCTTCCACCCTTTTTTCTTGGTGAAGATTTTTATGTCACTTCACACAGTGAAAGTTGTCTTTGGTAATATTATATAGCCTATTTATACCCATCATGCAGCTTTCCAAAATTTCAAGAAAATTTTTAAAAATTTAAAAATTATTTCACAATCTTAGTATACCACCCCCCTATATCCCACCACAACCTTGGACTCTTCCCATAGATTTCTTGGCTCCAAAGGATGAACCTTTGCTAACGGATCTAGGGATAGAGTCCACTGTTGTGGTAGGATGTGGGGAGATGTTATACTAAGATTTTAAAATAATTTTTTAAATTTTAAAAGTTTTGCCAAGAGTCGGGTCTCTCTGTCACTTCCCAGACATCTTCAGTCACCTGTATTTCTTTTATAGCCTTCCCAGCTTCCCTTCATGGGTAGTTTTTCCTTATTTAGAATATGTCTTTGGAGGTCAGGACTAGCTTACTTGACTGTACTGGTATCTCTAGGGTTTAGCATAGAGCCTGGCACATGGCAAGTTTTTAATAAATGCTTCTATCTACCTATCTATCTATCCAGGTGTATACAGATATAGATATATCATGACTTATAGCCGCACACCTTCACCAATAGAATATTGGTGTTTAAAAGGATGGGCTTTTGTGAGAGTGAGTAGCTTAGGATCAGCGATAGCATCACACTGCAGGTACATTCACATTGGAACCATTGAAGGAAATAAGAATTGGTCCAACCAATCTAGAAAGCAATTGGGAAAATTACTAAAATGCCCATACCCTCTGACTCAGAGATTCTACCTCTAAGAATATACCCCAAGGAAGTGTGAGAAAATGATAAAAAAAAAAAAGAAAGAAGAAGGCCTTATATATACACCAAAATATTTATGGCAGCAATTTTAATAGAAATAAAGAACTGGAGACATAGAAAATACTCATCCATTAGAAAATGGCTTTTAAAAAGCTGGAGTACAAGAATATAATCAAATAGTACTGTGCCGTAAGATACTATTGCAGAGAAGCACAGGAAGATTGGTAATAACTGATGCAAAGTCAAATAAGCAGATATAGGAAGACAATATGCACAATGATGAAATGATATAAAGGAAAAGAGCACAAAAACAAAATAATTTATATGGATGCTGTGAAATTACGATGACCAGACTTAGCTCCAAAGAAGAGACGCAAGGAAGCGCCCTCCTCCCTTCTTTCCTGAGGTTAAGGGAAGGGCAGAGATTCTGGATGTGGAACATGGCAGATAATGTTAGATTTTTGCAATTTATTGGTTAGTTTTGAAGTGTTTTTTCCTCTTTTTTATTTTTTGTACTATAGGATGGCTTAGGGGGAGGGATATTGGGAAATGTATGTGTTGTAAAAAAAAGATACAAATACAAAACTATTTTTAAAAATACATCACATCAATTTCTAAATGCAAACCACTTCAATCTTCTCCCTGTACTCAACTTGATTGTTCAGTTACAGCACCTCCCCAATATATAGATATAGATATATAGATATGTGTGTGTGTGTGTGTGTTTGCCTGTATCTGTATAATAATTCAGTGATCTGGGGGGCGGAGCCAAGATGGCTGCATGAAAACAGAGTCTTGCCGGAGCTCTCTCACAAGTTCTGTTGGATTCCTATAAAAAAGTGAATCTGAGCAGATTTGAGAGAGTTAGAAATTGCAAGCAGTCTGAGTGGGGCAAATTTCCCAGCCGGGAGAATCTGAAAGGCTGAAGGAACAAATCTGTACGCTAGGAGAGCGCTTGGCGTGCGGAGCTGCCCCAGACGGGACCAAAACAGAAGCAGGTGGCCGGAAAACCCACGTGGGAGACAGGCTGGGAGAAAGCCGGGCACCTGAAACCAGTGCAGATCCCCAGGCCTCCCAACACAGGACGGCACTCTGTGGAAGCGACGAGAGGCAGTGCAACACCACCGACTATGAGATACCAGCTCCTGAGGCTTGCAGCTGAAAGGTTTCAAACACTTCTTGAGCTTCCGGGAGACATAATGGCCAGGTAAACGGCTCTAATCCCTCCCCTCCCCACCCAGAGAATTCCTCCGGGGAAAAAAAAAGAACTCTGGAACAGAGGAGACAGAAGTGGGGCTTCAGTGATCCAGTAGTTGGAGTACCTGAGTACCAGAGGGGCAGAGCCAGCAGGGGTCAACACCAGGAGCCCAGACATACTCTTGCTTCCCCAGGGGAAGTGCCAGACACTCAGCTCGAACAACAAAG
>CM053622.1:469373884-469395633 GCA_028646595.1 Phalanger gymnotis | reverse complement strand
TCCTTCCTTCCTTCCTTCCTTCCTTCCTTCCTTCCTTCCTTCCTTCCTTCCTTCCTTCCTTCCCTCCTTCCCTCCCTCCCTCCTTCCTTCCTTCCTTCCTTCCTTCCTTCCTTCCTTCCTTCCTTCCTTCGCAATGGGGGTTAAGTGACTTGCCTAGGATCACGCAGCTAGTAAGAGTCTGAGGCTGGATTTTAACTCAAGATCTCCTGTCTCCAGGGCCAGTGCTCAGAAAGCCTTTCTTGATCCTTCTAAATGCTAATGCCTCTCCTCTGTTGATCATCTCCAATTTATCATATATATATATTTATATATAGTTTGTTTGTACATAGTTATTTACATGTATCCTGGTCCTGGAGGCCAGGGCCTATCTTTTACCTTCCTTTGAATCCGCAGTGCTTAAGCACATAGTAGGTGCTTAATAAATGCTTGTTTAATGGACTTGAAAATGAATGTTGAGAAATTTTGGAAGAGACTTGAGAGGACACTTCTTCTTTGTCATCCAACCTTACCTCCTCCTCTTCTTTTATTTGTCCTTTTCTTCCTCTTTATTCTTCTTTGACAAAGTGGGAACCCACAAGTGTGGAACATTGCATATATCGTTAGGTTTTTTTTTGCATATGTTGATTGGTTTTGCTGATTTTTCCCTCTTTTCCTCTTTAATAGAAAGTCTTTTTTTGGGGGGAATTGCTCTCTGGGAGGGGAGAGAAGGAATGCAGGGGGAAATTTAGGTGATGTAAAACCAAGGGATATCAATGGAAATTCATCTCAAAAACATATATATGTATATGTATGTGTTTTATATATGTATGTATATGAGGATAATAATAGCATGTACTTCACAGGGTCGTTGTGAAGATAAATGAAATAAAGCACTTAAAAACTGCAAGCCATTGTTACAGTCTCCTCATTTTGTCCAAGATAAGTTTTTTTTGTTTGACTGCTCTAGAGAATTCATAATACCTTCTCTATCTATCTATCTATCTATCTATCTATCTATCTATCTATCTATCCATCTATCTATCTTTCTGTCTATCTTTTTCTATCCATCCATCCATCCATCCATCCATTCATCCATCTATCTGTCTTTCTGTCTGTCTGTCTGTCTACATCTTTATCTGAATTTCTTTGCTCAAGTTTCCTTTTCTTTCCTACTTTATTGGTAGTCAGATCAAAAATAACAAAACAATCCATTCCATTTTGGCTAATATGACTTTTCAATGTCCCCTTTTCAGAAGTGCTCAAATTATAATCTATATCAAATGTGCTAAAAGAATCCATGGTGGTCTTAGACTATTACAGACCCAGGTCCCCTAATAAAATACTTGCCCTGAGGTTGTGAGCGATCTGTCCAATGCTGTAGTCCAAGTATTGGAACTCTAAAAAGAACAACAGCTCCACACATTTACCCAGAGAATATGAGAAACCTCACTGAATGTGGAAAGGCTTATTAATTTTCAGTGTCTGAAATGATTCTGTTACAGCCCTTTCAGACATGTAACAAGGAGGATTTCCAGGCCAATAGTTTTCCATTTAACAGGCCCAGGAGTGCTGCATAAAGTGGAGGCATTTTTTTTTTCCCCAGAAGGAACCAGTCAAGCTCCATGTGGCTTTTAGGATGTGCATTGGCTTCCAGCCTCAATGCACTTAGCACTGAAAAAGATAAATCATGACCACTTTGTTTCAAAGCCTTTTTGGTTTGTTTTGAAAATTTCAAGGATCTTCTCTCTCCCAATCCCCCCTTTCCTTGTATTTTTGACCAGTAACTCTCTCTGAGTTTTTATACTCTTCTCCAACTCTCATATGAGGAGAAACAATAAGTTCCTCCATTTCCCCAACTTTTAAGTAGTTACAAAACACTCCAAGCAGGGCTCAGTTTACCTTTCCTTGTTGCCCTGACTACCAGAGTTTCTTGTTCTTTTCAACAATACTCTCCTTGCACACTCCGTTCTAATTCTATCCACAGCCTCACAAGATGAAATATCTCTGTATGCTGTTACATTAATATACATACAGCTCAGAAATACCCTGAGTTTTTGATATGAATTTTATCATGTCATTGGCCTCACTCAAACCCTCTTTCCAAGTATTGTTACTTTGGAAAGCATCATTTTTATCTCACTTCTACAGATTCTAACATTTCGATTCAATCTAATAAACATTTATTAAGCACCCACCATATGCCAGGCACTTATTCATGATTAGATGATAGAAAGGTTCAGAGAAGAAAACAGACATCTGATGTCTTGTCATGTGCCAAGCAATGAAAGGACACTTGTTTGTTGTGATTTTTAAATCACAGGATAAATTGTCACCTTAAGAAACACAATGACAATACCTTATGTGTTGTGTACTTTTAAATCCATTATTTCATTTGATCCTCCAAAATCCCTTTGTGAGATAGTTGAAACAGGAATTTTTATTGTGATTTGATAAGTAAAGGAGTTGAGACACGGAGAGTTCAAGTGGCTTTCCCAAGGAAGGAGAGGTTTGATATTGTTCCTGTGCAGTTGAATATGGAATATGTGCTTTCCAAGGTGGAAGCTAATTGGAAAATTAATTATTAACTGAGTCTAATTAAATTCACATATTTAACACTAGGTATAATTCCTCTTAAACTGAAAATCAGGACCTGCTATCTGTAACAGGTTCCCAGCAAGAGGACTGATTATAAGCAGCTGTGGTGCTTTGATAGAAAAGGTAAACAATCCTCACTATACCCATAATGAAAAAAGAATTAGATTTCTTAGCGAATAAAAAAAAAACATTTGTTTGATCACGACTATAGAAAAATAACCAGCCTGGCTCTAACTGACCTTATTTACTTACTGATTAAGAAGACATGGTGGAGGACTAGACATTTTTCCTGATGCTCACGATCTCTCTTACCTCTCCAAAACAGAAATTATGTACCAAAGATAAAGCACTTTCAGCAGTCTCAATGGTCTACAATGTCAAGAACCCAAAATAAGGTTAAAAAATCTCATGCACTCCCTACCCCACCGCCCACCATGCCTCTGGCAGCAAAGCTGAACTAGCATACCAGACCTACTATCTTATAACAAACATAACCTTACACTCTGATTCCCTCCCTCTTTCCACTGCCATAGAGATTTGAGTTCCAAACTGCAGAAATTTGCCAAGGCCTCAATAATCAGCATTGTGGCAGCCTTCAGTGCTTCAAAAGATCTCTGCAGGAGGGCAGAAGAACAGAGGGAAAGGTATAGGACACATGTCTGGACTTGAAGTAGAATTCAACCTCCCTGCTTGACTCCTTTCCAGAGGCTCAGAGATCCAAACTCCAAATGACAGAAATCACCTCAATCTTCAGACGCTTTGAGATCCAGCTCTCAGGGAAACCATCATTAGAGGGGTGGGAGTCAGAAAGTGAGCAAAAAGAGGAAATAGGAGGGAAAGGCTGAAATTACTAAAGATCTCAGAAGACAGAAAACTCAAAGACTTTGAGCATAAACAAATAAATCAACATGGAAAATATAAGTAGCAGAAGAAAATAGGACTCCAGATCTAGCAAAAAATTTCAGGCATGTATGAATAAATACTGCAAAACAAAGGAAAATGACTCAGCACATGAAGAGACAGAGGACCTTGTGGAATTTGGGGAGAATATGAACCACAGCACATTATTTCTGAGTGGTTTTGAAAGAGAAATGAGAATCATGAGAGCCTTCACAGCAGAAATAATTGGCAGAGTAGAAAAACTTGAATTTGCAATAGCAACTCTCACCTTAGAAACAAATGGGAGGACAACTGATTGGGAATGTAGATACACAGAAAAGAAGGATAATCTAGAAAAAAAGAAGTAAAAAGAAATAACATTAAAAGAAAACCCTCCATATTCAAACAAAACATATTGATCTAGGAGACAGGTTGTGTAGAGAAAGCCTAAGGATTATGAGTCTCCCAGAAGAATATGACAAGTCATAATACCTCAGCATCATAAAGCAAGAAAACTTACCAGGACTTTTGAGCGCAGGAAATGAAATGTCAATTGAAAAAATGAATGAATTGCCTCCAGAAAACAAACAAACCCAAAACTCAAGGCAGCAAACTTCGAGACACATAGTGGTTAAATTGAAGAATTCAATAAAAAAAAACCCAAAATCTGTAGGTGACCAGGAAAAGTCCTTCAAAGACAAAGGAAAGGAAATTCAAAGAACAATGGATCATTTTATATCTACTGGAAAATTTAGGAGGGAATGTAATATTGTGTCCTAAAAATAATGGAGCCCAGGAGGCACCTGTGTGACCTTCCCTGAAAATCCGAGGTCAACCACAAATCTGAAGTGCTCTCCTTTGATTTGGCAGAAAACATTCAAAGAAGCATGGAGAAACCCACTGTATGACCTGACATACTAAGTGATTCATAGGATAATACTGAGCCTTCAATGAGGTGGGTAGAGGTAATGACCCATGTTGGCATGTTGCCAGAATGATGCTATTTGTAAAGTCTTCCTGTCTAGGGGCATCCATTCTCCTGAGCACATCAAGCTTACGTTCCTAGACTTTTTGATCGCCCTCGGCCATCTGATAAATAGTGTGGGAGTGTTTGCTATCCATTTTAGTCCCATTCATGTTCTCCAAATGTTATCACAGATTCAATTCAATAAATATTCATAAGGTACCGATTTTGTGCCAGGCATTGTGCTGGTTATAGGGATACAAAATGGAAATTAACTCATTCCTTGTCCTCAAGGAAATTGCAATCTAGTTGTAAAATTGTGTATTTGTTTTTAATCATCTAAGAAATCTGATTTAAACGATCCAGTTAGTTTCCCACTTTCATGCCCGGTAATTTTAAACCTGACCTTCTCACCCCAATTTCAAAAACCAAAAGGGGCCTCACACTAAGATATAAAGGCATCTAATCCATGTAGACTCACGTTTTCTAATAAGCATGTAACTTGATGGCAGGTGTTTTTAGTACTTTCTAAATTTTAATGCCATGAAATAAACCTTCAGTTACCCTGCCCCAGTTATCTCTCTGTTCATATTTATTTTCTATTATTTCACATTTGTGTCTGTGTCCTATGAATGGATGAAACATTTATTATGTCCTGCCTGTACAGAAAACACTATGCTAAGTGTTGTGGGCACAAACAGAAAAGGAAGTCAGTCCTTGTTCTCAAGGAGTTCTCATTCTAACGAAGGAGATAGCCCCTGTGGAAGGATGCAGTTGCAAATTAGATGGAAAATTTCCACAGTCCAAAGCAGATGAGGATGCCTCTTCTTTTTGTGTTACTTCCATGGTTTTTGATGGTGAACCATCTGAGACTACTAAGGACTTTGGTGGTAAGAACTTATTTCCTGGGTCTTTAGTATTCTTGGCTGTATCACCTGCAGGAGCAGTCGCTGTTTTTGAGTTATTTTCAGTTGTGTCTGACTCTTCGTGACCCCATTTGGGGTTCTCTTGGCAAAGATACTGCAGTGGTTTGCCATTTCCTTCTTTAGCATCTTTTATGATGAGGAAACTGAGGCAAACAGGGTAAAGTGACTTGCCCAGGGTCACACAACTAGTAAGTGTCTGAGGCCAGATTTGAACTCAGGTTACCTAGCTGCCCAATAGGAACACCTCAACATGGGTTGCTTCCTAGGATGACTGCTGCAGACATAGGGCTGGAAGCATTGATATTCCTTAGGCTCTCAGGTTCAGGGTCCTGGACTGTCTCCATCAGGGCCTAAGGGGATGTGGTGGTGATAGGCAGCATATGTTGCCTTCTGTCTTACAGCTTCAGATAGGTTGGTTTGTCTGCCCCTTGAGTGGCACTTGATTGGCAGTTGGTGGAGATGGCTAGCTCTTCTATGGTAGTGACTTCTCTCAATGATGCCTGCGAGGGTGTGACTAGAAGCAAGACTGGTGGTCTGGGAGGTGTGTGTTGGCTAGGCTGTGTAGCTATTCTCACGGCTGCTGTGCTTATGCGCCTCCATCTTTTCAGTCCTGTCCAGCTCTTCCTTTGGGATTTTCTTGGCAAACATTTGATCATTGGTCAGCAGCTGCTGCTGGTGAGAATGAAGAAGATGGGCCCCTTGTCCACAATGATTTCTCCACTTGATAATGGCCGTGCGAGGATCGGGGGCAGGTTCTATGGTTTGGGAGACATTGTTAGTCACAAGATTCTTGGATTCAGGATCGTGTGCTTTCTCCATCAGGGACAGAAGTGCAGTGTTGTCCAAGGTAGTGGTGAGTTTAGTCTGACTTGTGTGGCATGTTCTGCTCCGCTCTCCCTCCCTGGCTGTTTCATCTAGTCTGGCTTGCTTGCTATCCCCTTCCTAACTTGTAATCTTCATATTAAGAGGTTGATAAATAGCTATTGAATGAATGCACAAAGCTTAAATAGAGATAATGTTTGTGAAAACACTTATGTCTTCATACAAGTTGTGTTAGACCTTAATCCATAGGAGTGTTAGGCACAGTGTCATGAATTCTGGGTGCTCAATATTTTATGAGTCAGAGGAGTCACTTCCGTGACCTCAGTCACGATATTTCTGGGACAGCTCTTTGCCTGGTTTCAGACAGATGTATAAACAAAAGATGAGATTCTATGAACTTTATTCTAGCATGATTAGTCTAAATTTCAACGTGGTGGGGCTGGAGCTAAAAAGAGAAGCTGCATTTTCTCTCTGTTCAAATTAAAGTGGAGCTAGGACTTTGAAATGGCAAGGTGTCTGATTGATTGATTGGAGTAAGTTTTGAAGAAGAGAGAGGCCTTGCATCTGCTCTCAAATATTATGACATCAGGCACAAGGCAGATTTCTTAGGAAGTAAGAATTACACAGTTTGGTCCTCCAGGGAGAAAGCTGAATTCTATTATAACTAGAGTGCCCCTAAATCCAGGTAAATGCAGAATGCCGAGTTATTAAAGGTCATGAGGGTTAGGGGATTTCCAACGTGAATGGAAATTGTAAGTCATTCAGGGTCTCGGAGCTAAGAAGGTAAGAAGCTAAGAGGCATCTCTGGAGTCAGAGAACCTGGGTTCAAATTTCACCTTTGATACTTGAAGCCTGTGACTTTGGGCAAATGGTTTAACTTCCCTGAGCCTTGGGCTCCTCATCTGCAAAATGAAGGAATCGGACCAGAGAGCCTCTTAGGTCTCTTCCAGCTATAGCTCTATGATGTCCCTGGGCCTTAGTTCACTCATCTGTAAAAAGAGGTGTTTGGGCTAGATGGCCTTTAAAGTCCCTCCCTATACAAAGTACAGGGTGTCCCAAAAGCCTTAGTGTGATTTTAACAGCTTGAAGCTGCACTAAAACTTTTGGGACACTATGTATGTACCATTTGCCTTATTCTCTTACAATAACTACAGTCGAGGCATCTTTTTTTCCTTTGGTTGTTGTCCTAATAAGTTATGCTCACACTTAACTCTGCACCTACTGAGATTCCCTCATAAGAAACACCTGAACAGAGCCATACTACTCAGCAGTTTCCCACATTAACTGGACTTAAATGGTTTCACCCTGGAAATGTTTTCTCTTTAACTATACAGAATACCCTTTATCATATAAGAAAAATGCTTAAGTGAAAGGTTTGGACTTTGAAATGCAGCCAAGGATTTCTGGTAAGAGTGGAAGCTTTGCTACAAATGTACAAATATACCTGTCTACGGTGACCCAGTGATGACCCAAATGCCACGGGAGAGCCATGTATGATATGGGGTGGGGTGTGGGACTGAGAAAAGACTGAGTGAACTGGACTGAATTATAGCACATTAGAGCTGATTCACTGATCCAACTCCCTTACTTCACTCATGAGGAAATAGGCCTAGAAATTTATTACAGGGGAGGGGAACCTGCAGCCTCGAGGCCACACATGGCCCTCTAGGTCCTCAAGTGCAGCCCTTTGACAGAACCTGGGATTCCCCATCCCTGGAGACCAACTGCTGGCTGAGATACTTCTATACTCACATTACTCTAAGCTACTGAGATAGTAGGAGTATAACTGAGCTTCAAAAATACCTGAAACATGGGTTCCATTCAAATAACACCAGGCAGATACTGTATACTCTAGAATCCTCTTCCTCCTCATTGCTATCTCCTGGTTTCCTTGGCTTCCTTCAAGTTTCAGCTAAGATTTCACCTAGTTGTTTGCACATTGTCTTTCTCCATTAGATTATGGGTTCCTTGAAGGCAAGAATTAATCTTTTTTTGGTCCATTCTTTGTATCCTCAGCATTTAGTACAGGGTCTGGCACATAGTAGGCACTTAAGTGTTGTTGAATTGCTTTAACTTGTGTACATATATGGAGGCAACTGGGTGACATTGTCACTTAACCTTTCTCAGCCTTGGTTTCCTCACTTACAAAATAGAGACAGTGATAGCTTCTGCCTCACTGGGTTATTGTGTGGCTCAAATGAGATGATATAAGTAAGGCCCTTGGCAAACCTTAAAGCCTCTAGAAATGCTAGCTGGCACAGTCCTGTTGTGTTGTTGCTGAGGCTAAAACTTATTCTATCCAGATTAATTCAGTTCCCTTACTGTTCTACTCCTGTCCATCCCACTAATGTTTGTGGCTCTCTTGATCTGTTAGAAAAACCTGAAGGCTTCAGTGAAAGTGAAATTGAGCAAGACCAAATCCCTCCTGTGGACTTCAGGCTTCTGTAACCTCAAATAAACTAGAACCACCCAGCCTGGAGTCATCCCCTGAAAGATTTACCACCCCAAGCCAAACAGGCTTTTAAGCACGAATCGCCAAAAAAATAAAATGATTTCACTGACTCTTTTCTGTTCAGGGTCATGTTTGAAGCAGGATTCATCTGAGAGAAGGAGCCTAGGGAGAGACTTCTTGTGTATCAGAGGTAGTCCTTCAATTAACCGAAGAACAATAAAGCCTTTTGCTCTGATCATCACAATCAGTCAGAAAGCACAACTTCCTCCGTGCCTAGTTTTCTTGGTGGAAAGAGAACAGACCACTTCTTCCTCTGCCTAAATATTGAAATGTTTTTCAAATTAATCCAATTAACCAAATATTTATTATGGAATTGCTATGTTCAAGTAACTATGCTGGGTGTCGTGTGATCACTATTAATAAGTTTTATTTATAGAAGTTTATGTCATTAGAAACAGATATTTGCCTAGGTGAACTTGGGCAAGTCATTTTAAAAGACTTTTTGACTTTCAGTTTCCTTTTCTGCAAAAGAGAGAGTATAGACTATATGATGTCTTAGATATATTCCAGCTCTAGATCTATTATGATTCCTCCCTCAAAAATCCCCCTTTTCACACACATCAACCAGTTAAGACATCAGGACAGAGATTTTATGTCTCCATTTGATCTAAAACCTAATTTCCTGGAGGCCCCAGAGCACTGTAGAATGTTGGGTAAGAATTCAATATGAACTTGCCCAGATTTCCTGGAAGTCCAGGCTCATCTTTTATTCACTGGTAGTTTGTGGGGTCAATAGGGCTTTTCTTCTGGCATAAATTTAAAATCTGCACCCAAAGTAAAAATTTTGCATAGGGACCCCTTACCCAGCATTATGGTGGTAAATGTTTAAAAGCATTCTCTTTGAAGGAGAAAAATGCCCTTGCATTATTAACATTTTATCCATTATTTTCTTCAGTCTATACTCTTCCCAGACTGATATTATTGTGATGATAAATTGGGCCATCTTTTGTCTCATTTCTTACCTGGCCCTTAGTCACTGAATGGGCATTGCCTCAGAAAACTGAGACCTGGGAAAGGCCTTAATTTAGAAAGGCCCACATCACCCGCTGTATCCCAGACCATCACTTGGTCGTCTTGATTTTTGTCTTGCTATCAGACTTCTATGACTGTACAGGAGAGAGTGAGGCTCATGACTCTGTGCAGCTCTGCCTCACCCAAATCCAATTCCCCATGAAAGTCAAGACATTACCCTCATGATGTCATTGGTCCTCTTCAAGAATGGACAAATAGCAGCAGCGACAATAACATTGGAGGTATCAAACACAGGCTGGCTGACTCGACTGCCACACTCTCAAGTACAGCACAAACCAGATTAAAATGTAATTGGGAAATGCTTGACAAAAAAGAAAGACTCTATTACAGAAGCTACAAATAAGTGTGGAAAGGTATAAAGAAATGAAATATGAGTGTTAATTAGAATGTTTTGAATGAATGGATCTGAAGAAGAAACACCTGCAAAAAGCAAATATTTATATTTTAATCCTTTGGAAGAGTGAGGTGGAACAATATTTCTGGTGCTGGTAACTAGGGATTAACCAAGGAATAAGAAAGTTAACATTTTCTGGTGGTTGAGAAAATCATTATGTTAAGATTCCAATCTTATAAAAATGGCCCAGATAGTAGAATGAAGCAGACTTGAGAAAGATCTCAGCCTTCATTTTCTTTGGCCTCTCTTTTCATAATGCTGACCACTCCTTCCTCTTTGCTTTTTGGCTTTGAGGAGAACTGACACTGTTCTTGGGCAGCCAGGTGGCACAGTGGATAGAGTACTGAGACTGAAGTCAGGAAGACTCATCTTCTGGCGCTCAAATCTAGCCTCAGACACTTACTAGCCTTGTGACCCTGGGCAAGTCACTTAACTCTCCTTGCCTCAGTTTTTCTCATCTGCAAAATCAGCTGGAGAAGGAAATGGGAAACCACCTAATATCTTTGTCAAGAAAACCCCAAAGGGCATCACAAAGAGTAGGACATGACTGAAAGTGACGAAACAACAACATATCACTTTTCTCTTGAACTCTAGTCTTGCTTCACAAACTGCCTGTAGAGCATCTATACCTGCATGCCCTAGTCATGTAGGCATGGATATCCCCCTTACCACATGAGCCCCACAAGTCTATGAGGAGACTCAGTAAGTCTAAAGTGGGTCCCCTCCTCTTCTCCACGTGTAACTCCTCCTCTCCTAATTTTTCTTTTTTTCCTTTCTTTTTTTGTTGTTGTTGAGGTTACCACCACCTTCTCAAGCATCCTTTTGGAATCATCCTCTGTTATGCCTTGCTCCGCCTGCTTGATATTCAATCAGTTATCAAGTCCTTGGATTCTACCTCCACAGCATCTCTAGTATCTCTCCCCTTCTCTCATTTACATAGCTATCACCTTAGTCAAGCCTATCACCAGTTCACATTTGGCCAATGGGAATAGTCTCTTTGCTTTCAAGATCTCCCTCAGGTAGTGCATCCTCTACACATCTGCCCAAATTATTGCTTATTGATCGATTGACACGGCTTAGTTCTGTAGAGGTCACTCAAAAACCTTTAGTGGCTCTCCATTGCTTTTAGGGCAAAATACAAATTCTTCAGCCTAGCATTTAATGTCCTACATAGTTTGGCTTCTACCTACCTTTCCAGCCTCACCTCCAAATGATCCCCTTCACATACTTTGTCTTCCCATTAGACTGAACCACTAGCTGGTCCCTGACTGACATTCTATCCTTGTCTGAGCCTTTGCAGAAGCCACCTTCCATGATGACTAAAAGGACCAGACAAGTCAATTGATGTAAAAATTTGCTTGGTTCTTCAAGTTATTGTTAAATTTTGGTCCCTCTAGTGTTAAAATGCTCCCATTTCTTTCTCTTTCAGAATGCACATCTTCTTATCAAGACTCAGTTTTGCTATCAACTCTTCTGCAGCCTTCTCGAATCCCCTCAATTGTTATTTCTTCTCTCTTCTTTAATTTCCTCCTGTTTTCTTACTTCCGTACACACTATGTCCCCACAGTAGAATGTAAGCCCCTTGAGGGAAGGTACGATTTTATTTTTTCTTTGTATCCACAAATATAATGCCTCGTGCTTGGTAGGAAGAAGACACATAACACACATTTGGAATGGAATAAACATTTTAAAACTTTATTGTTGAATTGAATTGAAGTTGTATATTCAATGTGTATGGTGTATTTGCATCAGTTTGTTTTAAGGAAAGGCAGTGTGCTGCAGAGAAAGAGATTTAAGTGGGATTCAGGAGCCCAGATTTTCTTGGGTTCGACTTCAGATAAGTTACTTCTCCTCTCTGGGCCTCACTTTCTAAAATAAGAGGGTTGAATTACATTACTCTTAAAGTCCCTTCCAGCTCTACATCCTATGAGAATGGAATACAAAATTCTGTAGGAATGTTTCTATGGGTAAATTGTGGAATGTGGAACGTTCGTTTCTTTTGTTTTGTTAGCTGGTTACCAGGGACTTGGTCAAGTCTTGAGTACAATTATATTTGAACTTAGAGTTTCAGTCCAGTCCTTACCTTTCCAGTCTTCTCACTCCCTTCTACAATCCAGTGACATTCGCCTTTTTGAAGTTTTTCCCATGTGACACTCCGGTAATTTTCTTTGGGTGCTTCCATGCCTGGATTTCTCTCCCTCTTCATCTCTACCCTCCAGGTTTCCCTGGCTTCCCTGAAGTCTCATTTAAAACCTCTCCATCTTTAAGAAGCTTTTTCCTGATCTTCAAAACCAGAGCCTTCTCTCTGAGAATATCTCTCATTTATGCTGTGTATGTATCTTGTTTTCACATAGTTGGTTTCATAGTGTTTCCCCCATTAGACTATGAGTGCAGTTACTTTCTTTTTGCCTTTCTTTGTCTATTCAGTATTTAACACGGTGCCTGGTTGTGGTAGGTGCTTAATAAATACTTGCTGACTTTACTAGTCCAGTGGCTTCCCAACTAGTTCCATGAAACTGCCAAGTTTCACAAGTCATCTCTAGGCCTTTCCTTAAAACAATGGTCCTTGTGGGGGTGTTTCAGGGTTGGTGTACTGAGACTTGATGTTCTAGCACGTGAATAAGAAACTGAAGGGTCTCACAAGCTCAGAAAGTTTGAAAATCCCATATTGATTGGACAAAACAGAAAAGTTATGAGTACAGTTCATGCCTTGACCTAAAGATCCAATCTCCTTCCAGCCATGGGCATGAAGTAAGGTTTGCTTGGGTGTGCTCTCATACCCCTTCCTCAGGAGGGGTCAAAGGCGATGCTTACCCTGGGATTGAACTGCATACTTGGACCACAATCTACACGTGCCTATGATTACAACAACAAATAGCTTTGCAAGAAAGATTTCTCTAAAGCGAAATGACTGTCAAACCCAGGTACTGCTCCACATCTTTAGGGAAAAGGGAAGGGAGGGTCCTTCCTATGTAGTGAAACAAAGTGAGCCTTTCGCTTAAATATCATTGAAATAGTATAGGATGTAGTCATAGAACGATATCAACGAAAGGAGCCCATCAAGAATTGTTTGGGAGGGACAAGAGATTGCATAATTCTGTGGGGGGAGGGCTAACGGGGAGGGGGCAGAGTTCCCTTCATTTCTCTTGGTGCTACGGAATATCTGGGGAGAGGAATGATTCCGATTTTGTTCGTGTTATTTGCAAGTAAGCCGATTACTGCCAACTATGTATGGTAAAATGTAGAGGGTGTGAGGAACAACCAGTTGGTGCCGTAGTGCACAGAGTGCAGGGTCAGGAGTCAGGAAGATTGCTCTTTGTGAGTTCAAATCTGGCCTGAGACAATTACTAGCTGTGTGACCTGGGGTAAGTCATTGAAACAAGTTTGCCTCAGTTTCCTCATCTGTAAAATGATCTGGAGAAGAAAATGGCAAACAACTCTAGTTTCTTTGTCAAGAAAACCCAAAGAGTCAGATGTGACTGAAAATGACTGAACCACAGAAGAGGATGTGATACTATTCTGGTGTTGGACAGTTTTTGAGCAAGATGTCCATGGTCTGTAATTTACTGTCTGTTACATGGGGGCATGGAATTACCATCAGCTAGGAGATTGGAGGAATGAACTGTAGGAATGCCGTGGTGCTTGTACAGGATGTCTTTCGCTTCTATTGTAGTTCTAGGGGGGTGGTTCACAGATATTCCTCTCAGCCCCAAACAACATATACCAGTGTAAAGCAGGCAGTGATGGGGGCTGTAAGATTCCATCTGGAATGGCCACTTTAAATCATGGGACAACTGAGTTTGCCTCAGGATCCTATTCCTGAAAGAGAGTATAGTGAAAGGGTCACCTAAGAGGACGTTAAGGATCATCCAGTGCCTCACCCACCCCATTTAACAGATAAAAGCACTGGGGGCCAGAAAGGTAAACTAACTTTTAAAAGATCATGAAGCTGATAAGTGGCAGAGATGGGTCTAGTACACTTACTGTCTGACATTTTTGTTTTTCAGTTGTTTTCAGTTGTATCTGACTCTTAGTGACCCCATTTGGGGCTTTCTTGGCAAAGATTCTAGAGTGATTTTTCATTTCCTTCTCCAACTCATTGAGGCAAATAGGGTTAAGTGACTTGCCTAGGGTCACACAGCTAATAAATGTTTCAGGCCAGATTTGAACTGGAAGATGAGTCTTTCCAACTCCAGATTGGGCATTCTATGCACTGTTCCAACATCTTTAGCTTCCTTAATGAACTAGGAGGGAAATGGCTTAGAACCATAACTATCTGAGACATATGAGAATGTATTCTCTTATTAGGACTTCATTGTCAGGTTGGGAGGGACAAAAACAAGTCTCTAGGGATTGGTCCTAGAAGTGGGTCCTGAATTTTTTCAGTAATGGAATAAGAAGCATGCTCTTTTACAAGTAACACAAAGATATGGGACAATGGCTATTGATTGGAATACAGGCTTGGAACTTAAAATTGGAAATGAAGTGTCCAGAAGCCAGCAGAATGAAGTTCCTGAAAGTAAACTATAACTCAGAGTGGTATCCAGAGCCCTGGGTTTAGTCAGAAGACCTGGGATTGCATCTCAGCTCTGTCACTTAACTCCTGTACAGCTTAGACAAGTCACAGGAGCTCCGGACTTTTATTTCCTCTTTTGCACTGGTTCGACTAGATCGGGGTTCTTAGCCTTTTTGTGTGACATTGACCCTTTGGCATCTATGGAGGCCTATGGACCTCCTTCTCAGAATAATATTTTTTTTAAAAAAATGTATTTATTTATTTTTAGTTTACAACATTCACTTCCACAAGCTTTGGAATTCCACATTTTCTCCCCCTGCCTCCCTTCTCCTCTCCCCCCTCCCCAAGATGACATGCAATCCAATATAGACTCTACATATACATTCACATTGAACATATTTTCACATTAGTCATGTTGCAAATAAGAGTTAGAACCAGAGGAATGAACTATGAGAAAGAAGAAACAGAACAAAAGAGAGAGAGAGCAAATAGTCTGCTTCGATCTGTATTCAGACTCCATAGTTCTTTCTCTCGATGTGGACAGCATTTTCCATCATGAGTCTTTTAGAGTTGTCTTAGAACCTTGCATTGCTGAGAAGAGCCAAGTCTATCAAAGTTAGTCATTTGTACAGTGTGGCTATAACTGTGTACAATGATCTCCTGGTTCTGCTCCCCTCACTCAGCATCAGTTCATGTAAGTGTTTCCAGGTTTTTCTGAAGTCCATCTGCTCATCATTTCTTATAGCATAATAGTGTTCCATTATATTCATGTACCACAGCTTGTTCAGTAATTCCCCAATTGATGGGCATCCCCTCAATTTCCAATTCTTTGCCTCCACAAAAAGAGCTGATATAAACATTTTTGTACCTGTGGGTCCTTTTCCCACTTGTATGATCTCTTTGGGATACAGCCCTAGAAGTGATATTGCTGGGTCGAAGGGTATGCGCATTTTTATAGCCCTTAAAGCATAGTTCCAAATTGCTCCCCAAAATGGTTATATCAGTTCACAACTCCACCAACAATGCATTAGTGTTCCAATTTTCCCACATTTTCTCCAGAATTTATAATTTTCCTGTTTTGTCATGTTAGCCAACCTGACAGGTGTATTGTGCTATCTAAGAGTCATTTTGATTTGCATTTCTCTAGTCAATAGTGATTTAGAGCATTTTTTCATATGACTATAGATATCTTTAATTTCTTTCTCTGAAAACTGCCTGTTCATATCCTTTGACCATTTATCAATTGGGCAATGACCTGTATCAGAATAATATTTTTAAATAAATGGAAAGAAGTGCTAAATATCAGAGGTTAGAAAAAATAAAGATAAAAGATAATATAGGTGAAAATAAAGATTTTCCCATCCATGTTCCTCGACCCCTGAAATCTATCTTGGGACCCTCAGGTGTCCTGGATTAGATGACCTCTAAGGTCCTTTCCAGTTCTAAATCCTGTGATGCTATGTTCTCTAAGCGTGATAGTTATTAATAGCAGACACATTTCCCTGGGTTTATTTGTTAAGAGCCTGGATCTTATTCTCCCTATATAATCTTCTGCCTGTTCCTCTGAGATGAATGTGATCACCTCCTCAAATTACCTTAGAGCACTTTGTCTGGACTTTTCCTTTGCCCCCATCACATCCCATCTTGTAGTGAGCCCTTGCTTGTGACCATCTAAACCCACTTTGTCGTTCAGTCATTTCAGTCTCGTCCGACTCTTCGTGACCCCATTTGGGGTTTTCTTGGCAAAGATACTGGAGTGGTTTGTCATTTCCTTCTCCAGCTCATTTTACAGAGGAAGAAACTGAGGCAAACAGGGTTAAGTGACTTGCCCAGGGTCATACAGCTAATAAATGTCTGAGGCCAGATTTGAACTCAGGAAGATGAATCTTTTTGACTCCAGGCCCTAGGCACTCTATTCACTGTGCTATCTAGCTGCCCCTTAAACCCACCATTAGATAGGTTATTTCCTTGAGGGCAAGAACTATGTTGTTCTTCATCTCTATCTCTCCAGACTCTAGCACAGCAACTTGTACACACTGGATTGGGAGCTCTTAACTGTGTGTGTGTGTGTGTGTGTGTGTGTGTGTGTGTGTGTGTGTATGTGTGTGATGGGCCCTGTTGGCAGTCCAGTGAAGTTATGGACATGTTCTTAGAATAATGTTTTTAAATGCTTAAGATGAAACATATAGGATCATAAAGGAAACTGATTATATTGAAATAGCCATTAAAATGTACAAAAAATAGTTCACAGGTCCCAAGTTCCGAATCTTTGTAGGTGTTTAGTCGAATTTAGGCTTGTGGGTGTTTCATGTCTTGAGAAGCAGCTTTTAGCTAAATCTCTACCATCCACCCATCCTTTGCTAATTTCCTGGAGCCTCCCGAATGCTCAGTCTTGGCCAGTTTGCTCAGTTACCGGGGCTGGCACACAGTTCCTGAAAGCAGCAGCAGGGGGCATATGGTGCTTCCTTTCCATTGGCTCTTTTCAAACTTGCCCGTGTTTCTAGGTTTGTGATTTAACACCATGTATGAAATTAACAACTGCATGTAGAGCTAGCTAGATGTCTGGTCAAAGCACCTAATGAAAGCAAGGGCACGGAGTGATCCATATTTCCTAAAATGATGCATGAGGGACTGTGGCAGCAGTGACTAACACATCTATAAATGGATTATGGCAAGAAATAAACATCACATGCTTCTCAGTCTGGACTAATGGGGAGATATCGACATGAGGAGAAATATTCAATGCATCCTCTCGTAGTCAGCAAATGCAGATTTCCCAAGCACGGCTTAGACATTGGGTTTTATTGCATGGGTCAAATGCCATTAGTAGAATACCTCAGATGTCCCCATATGCCTGTACATGCCATCCCCAAACAGAATAGCATGCATGCAAGGATCTGACAGCTGTGGCCCCTGCAGTAAAGCTGCCTTCCTAAAGGGCACATTAGGAAAGAGCTTTCTGCTCAAATGCGCTTGCACTCAAACAACAAGTGTGGCTTACGGGTTGGGACAATTTTAGCTCTCCATTTCATTCCAAGTTCTTCCCTTTTCAATGTGATCGGCCAAATCTAGAGCTCTGAGCCTGAGACTTGTTGGTCTTTCTTCGCATATGTGTTGCCTCTCTCAAGGTTGGTAGGGGGCAAATGTTGAGCATCATCTTATCCTCCTTGGTATGTGGGGTGAAGGTAGAAGGAATAAGGAAGCTATTCCAAGAGTATGTAAAGATCTCTTGGACACAAAGATCTCTCAAACATCTCTAGGGGCTTTTGAATTGAATGCAAGGATCATTGCCTATCTTTCTTGAAGCTATAGCCCATCTTAGTGGTGTTCTGTTGAGTTACAATTTTGACTCCTGGAATAAACTTCACAAAATGTGCAGGGACTCTAGGGAGAACTAGGAAGGGGCAGAAGGGATCTCATTTTAGGTAAAGGAAGTGTAGCTTCTTATTTTACATAATTATTTTTTTTTAATTAGGCACCAAGTTCAGTTGTTTCAGAACCTTTTACATTTCATTCCCCTAGGGACAAAGCTCTAGTTGCCACACCCTAGTTATGAGTCTATTATTGTGTCCTGTCTGAATGAAAGTTTACTTAGTAGTCAACTGCATGAAAGTTTTTACAATTCTTTGCTGAAACTATCTTGGTTTTTCTTGATCCAAACAGTCATAATATTAAGTCACTTGTTCATAGTACGTTAAGGTTTATAACAAAAAAACCGTGTCCCTCCATAACCCAATGAAGTAGGTAGTGCATTTTCACTTTTTTAGATGAGGCAAGTTAAGACTCAGGAAGTGAACAGGGAGGTTAAGGGACTATGCCAGAACATGCACTCAGCCATTAATTATGGGACCCGGGATTTAAGTCCTGATCTGACTCCAACACCATTGCTCTTTCAACTATTACTTTCTCCAGTCTCCCTTCAATATTCTAGAAGGAACACGGTTAACAGCATCCTGTTCTAAATGGGAAAAGAGATCTCAGAGAGGAGCAGAAATAATACTTTGGGCAAGGGAAGGAATAATGTGTATGTTTCTTCTTTTGATATAGGGGTCCATAGATGCTACCCTCTTCCTCTGTTCTTTTTTACACATGGCATTGTACAGCTTAATGTTCCAATGGAAAATCCAGCAAATTAGAGATAGCAGATGAATTTTATTTAGAAGGATCTATATAGTACATAATGGCAAAATTGCTGGATCCAGAATGAGGAAAGATGTGAGTTCAAATTGCATCTCTGATGCTAATTTGTTGTGTGACTTTCAGTTTCCTTACTGAGAAAATGTGCATAATAATACTCACAGACTCTATTTCACAGTGTTGTGGTGAGGCTCAGATGAGAAAATGTATGTAAAGCCCTACACAAACCCTACAAATGCTGCATAAACACTGCTTGTTCCTTTTATTATTATTATTAGTAGTACTGGAACTGTGATTTCAGTGCTATAGAGAACTCCCAGTGACGAAGCTCCTTTTATCAATGTGGATTGGTACTTGTTCTGCAATTCGTAGTCTTATAGAGTTGCCTCAGGAGCTGAGAGGTTAGGTGACTTGTCCAAGGTCACATAGTCTGTGTGTACCAGAATCTTGTCTTCTAGGCTCCAACAGTTCTCTACCTACTAAAACTGGCTGTCTATCATTACTGTTACTGTTGTCTTTGTAGTCACCCGGTATAACTGTGTGTTAACGTAGCTAGGGAACACAGACAATGGATGGTATTCTTTTCATGAAGAATTCACTTGCAATTTCTCCCTTCTGCAGGAAAGATTGAGCAGCTGATTTTCTGGGGAGTATTTCTCTGTCCAGGGGTCCCTCATATGCAAACACAAGCTAGAAGAAATTGCTTCCACTGATGCTCAGTGGAATAGCAGGCACTATGTTGTCAAAAAAGCTGCTTGGGTCGTATTTTTGAGAGACAGAGAGAGAGAAAGGAATGAGTGGGACAAGGGGGGGGGAGGAGGGAGAGAGACAGACAAAAACAGAGAGAAGGAGGGAGAAAGGAACAGAGAGGGAGAGAGAGATGGAGAAAGGGAGGAAAGAGTGAGGGAGAGACAGAGACAGAGAGAGGCAGAGAGAGGGAGAGAGGAAAGAACAGAGAGGGAGAGAGATGGAGAAAGGGAGGAAAGGAAGGGGAAGGAAAGAGTGAGGCAGAGAGACAGAGACAGAGGCAGAGAGGGAGGAAAGATGGGAAGGGGAGAGAAAGATAGAAGAGATGACAGGGAAGAGGGAAGGAAGGAGGGAAGGAAAGAGAGACACTTGCCAAATGTCACCAAGTAGGTCACCTTAGCAGTAAATATTATTGCATACACACTGACCACATGTACAACATCACTAGGGCAAAAGGCAGGGTGTAGACGATGAGGAGGTGATGGCATATCAAGTCTAGCATATTTTATTGGGGAGTTGATTTTGGTGATGCTCTTGGTCTGTCTGGGCTTGGCTTTAAAGAGTGGGGGCTAGCTGTGGTTTTAGTAGAGTATCTTCATTCCTAGCCTAGACTGGAGTGATAGGGATGGTATCTGCTTAGAAATTTTCTTAGGAATTATGAACATAAAATAAGGCACAGTAGCTATATTATACATGGAGGGACACTTGTATGTAGAACATGGCTTGCTTGGACTAAAAATGGATGATTTCTGGCAAAATAAAGGCTACAGAAATGTTAGGGCTGGAACCAGTTAGTTCTGGGGGCAGGATTTCCCCAGGAGGATTGATATTGCAGTGTTTGCTTCCAGTTGTGCAAATGGAGTCAATACTGCCAAGACTTCCTTCCTGTATGTTTTCTGCCTGTGTGCTTGGTACCTGGCACAAATTAGATTCTTCATTAATGCTAGTTGATTGACCGACCAACAGCTTGAACTTAGTCCTTTGGTTTTTGGAGGAGATGGAATGAGGCGTATCAAAACATTTATTTAGCAGTCACTCTGCATAAGAAACCAAGCTAAGCACAAAAATAAACAATAGAATTCCTGCCCTTAAGTAGACGGCACTCTGCTATGAGGCCGGATCACACATAGTTTGTTGTTGTTTGTATCTGTGATTTCATCATTATTGTAAACTCTTGGGGGGAAAGCCCAATGTAGATGGGCAACTTCTCTGACATATACATATACATATACATATACATATACATATACATATACATATACATATACATATACATATACATATATATATATACATACATACACATATACACATATACACACACATATACATATATATGTATACATGTATATATATACACACACATATATGTAATGTGTGTGTGTGTGGTCTCTTAGAGTTGAGACGCTAAGTGAATTGCTCAGCATCATATAGCTACTGCCAGAGGCACTTCTTAGAATGAGGTCTTTCTGCCTCAGTGACCAGATGTCTATCCACTATACCAAACTGCCTCTAATTTATGTGGTATTTGACATACATGATCTCATTTTATCCGCACACTTCCCTATGAGGTAGGTAGTCCAAGAAAGATTCTCTTCATAAGGAATTTAGACACAAAAGATACCTTAGAGCAGGGGTGAGGAACCTGGATTTGTTCTGTGAAGTTTGGATTCAATCAATGGGCTGTACTTGAGAACTTAGAGAGCCACATGTGGCCTCAAGGCCGCAGCTTCCCTACCCCTGTCTTAGAGGTTCTCTAGTTCAGCGGTTTTTAACCTGGGGGGTGTGAACCATAGAAATAATATCAATAACTATATTTTGATATAATTGGTTTTCTTTATAATTTCATGGAGTCCATAATTTCCATGGAGTCTGTAGGTTTCATCTAACTGCAAAAGAGGTCCATGACTCCAAAATGGTTGACACCTCTTGATCTTGTTCAAGTCCTTCATTTTATGCATGAGAAAACTGAGGCTAAAAGAAACATATGCCCACTATGAGGACAAGTCACAAAGCTGGCATGTGGCAGAGGCAGGACCCCAGACCAAGGCTGCCTAACTCCAGATCTAGGGGTATTGCTGCAGTATTAGGGAGCAGTGCATGGGGCCCTGGGAACCTTCGCTTTTTTTTTTTTTAAGGAAATTTCTTTTTTTATTTTTTAAATTTATTTTTGACATGTTTGGTTTTCAGCATTGATTTTCACAGGCATTTGAATTACCAATTTTCTCCCCATTTCCTCCCCCCCC
>CM053622.1:469353565-469373384 GCA_028646595.1 Phalanger gymnotis | reverse complement strand
TGCTGGACTTGTTAGGGAGGGTGGGTGGGAAGGGAAGAGGGGAGAGAATTTGGAACTCAAAGTTTTAAAAAATAGATGTTCAAAAATAAAAAAAAAAGTTTTTGCAGGCAACAAGAAAATAAGATACACAGGCAATGGGGCATAAAGATTTATCTTGCCCTACAAGAAAGGAAGGGATAAGGGGATGGAAGGGTAGTGGGGTGACAGATGGGAGGGCAGACTGGGGAACAGGGCAACCAGAATATACATCATCTTGGAGTGGGGGGAGGGTAGAAATGGGGAGAAAATTTGTAATTCAAACTCCTGTGAAAATCAATGCTGAAAATTAAATATATTAAATAAAATTTATAAAAAAAAAAAACAAAAAGTTGATTTCCCTTCTCTGAGCTTTCCTACAAGGAAGTGCTGAAATTTTTTAACAACCGTATTGGAAGCTTTTACCTCAGTTGGCTGTTTGTCGTGTTTGTCCTTCATTTTCAAAGAGGACCATGGTATCCGGGAAATGATAACATGACTTGCAGTTGACTTGGATTTAAGTGAGGGAGGGCTGTGCAAGGTCACCAGCCTCACTTTCTCCTCCAGAGCTGTCTGGATCCATGACCAACTATTCATTAGGATGACTGGAGATGGCCCAGAATGCAATGGGAGACCCTGGCCCTTTTAGGCTAAGGCCTTTTCAGGTACTTGCTTAGAGTGAGGTAATGAATAGGCCTCTTTACGAAGTGAATCAAGGGGATTGAATAATATCATTTTGCTCACTTATGCCATAAAAGTAGATTATGTGGCATCATGTTTCCAGCTAAGTCCTTCTAAATATACATCATTTACATCAAAGTCCCTGGAATTCTTTCAGCAGTTACTGGTGCACTACATTTTGTTCTTACTCTTTTGTTTCTTTAAGTATGCTAAAAATCAGAACCTGCTCTTTTGTTTTCCATAAAACAGTTTTTCTTTTTCTCTAGGCTAAAAAGAGAGAATTTCAGGAGGATATTTTCAAATGCACCAGTTAAGTCAGTTTAGGTGTGACCCAAATAACTTGGCATCCTTGAAGCCAGGTTGAGCTATGCTTGCAGAACAGAATGTTTGTTCCGATTCTGCTCCCAATAGATGGTGAATTCACTTCAGGACCCTTGGCATTCTACATCTTACTCCTCTATTTATATAACTAGCAAATTCTTCATTAACATCAGCAAGGAAGGTTAAGCCAATGTATGTCATTTCTAGGAGCAGAAGGAGAGGGATTCTTTCTAACTGGATGAACAAACTCTTTTCTGATTAACCCAGTGTAGCCCTCTCTCACTGTGACCTGATTCTCATTAGTTCACTCCACTCAGGGAGGAGGGAAGTAGTGCCATCAGGGTCAGAAATGGTTTTGTTGAAAATTTTAGACAAAGAGAAGATTTAACCCTCATGTCCAAAGGAAAAGAAGAATGATTTGAGCCTAATGTTCCTCCTGCTGGCTGAATTCCCATTCAAGTCCATGGGAGGCTGATCCGCAGATGGAGTACGAGATGGAGCCCCAGGCAGGAGACTACTGTTGTGTGGATTGAAACCAAAATGGAAAGAGAATCACAGCCTGTGATCTTGGTGTTTCATCTGTTCATATTCTAAGTTCTCTGAGGGGATCCTGACGCTATAAACTGGAACTGGGCTCTGATTCTAGGCTCTTATGACTCTGACTAAGCCAGCCAAGGGACTGTTTTGGAGGATTGGTCTGTATGCGTCATTTTGTTTCCCTGACATATTACTCTCCTGAGGGAGAGTCCTCTGGGACACTGCCCTCTAACAGAGAGGCAGAGACCTCAGGACATCATGAGATCACTCTGGAAACACTGCTGCTAGGGAGATTCTGGGAGCAGAGTAAAGCAGGGCCAGGGAAGAGATCACCTGGGGTAGGGGATCTCTAGGGATAGGAAGCATACCATCTATATTGTAGCTTCTTCCTCTTTTAACTATTCTTGTTAAATAGTTGCTAAGTTCAGATATGTCTAAGTTGCTGAAGGAATCAGAGTGTTGTCATCACCTTCTGTATTCTAATTATGACCGCTCCTCAGCTTCCAGGTAGAAAAATGGAAACATGAAGTTATTATTCACTAGCTTCCCAACATGAGAGGGAAAAACTCAGAAAGTCGGGGAGAGGAGGAAAATCTTTTAAGTTCCTTTCCCACACATTCTTTCTCTCTCTCTCTCTCTCTCTCTCTCTCTCTCTCTCTCTCTCTCTCTCTCTCTCTCTCTCTCTCTCTCCCTCCCTCTGTCTATCCCTGTCTCTCTCTCCCAATACTCTTTCCAAAACTAGATGTGTAACCAAAAGAATGGAGGCTTCTTTCAAAGCTCATCAGTATTCAGGCATTTGAAAAAGGTAGCCAGGCAAAAAGAGAAATTCAAACTATAAATGAACACATGAGAACACACTCCTAATCACTAATAGAGAAATGCAAATTAAAACAACTCTAACATTTTACTTCACACCATGCAAACTAGCAAAGATGAAAAAATAAATGGGAATAGTCAATGTTGGAGAGTCTTTGGAAACATAGGCACACTGATGCCAATTGCTGGAGCTTTGAAGTGGTCCAATCCTATTATTTCAGTTTGAAATGATGTAAGAAAAGTGAACGCAACAAGCTATATTCATAATTGCATTCTTTGTGGGAATAAAAATTGAGAAACAACATAGGCTCCTATTAAGTGAGGGATGACTGGAAGATATTGTGGTATGGAACATAATTGTGTGGTACAAAATTACAAATATGAACAATTCAGAGAAATATGGGAAGATTTGTGTGAAATAATAAAAACAAAAAGAACCAAGAAAACAACATACACAATAATGAAAGCAGTGTAGATGGGAAGAACATTAAAACAAAACTGAATGCTATGTAATTATAATGAAGAAAAATGGACATGAAGAAGAGCTGAGAAAATCGACTTCCCTCCATTCATTGCAGAATTGGGAACTATAGGTACAGAATATTGTATATACTGCCAGACCTGGTCAACGTGTTGGATGACTTTGCTGGATTGCCCTTTTTTCTTTCCTTTTTAATCTGTGTTACAAGGGAAGGCAGGTCTGAGAGAAAAGTGACCTCAATGACATGAAGGAAAAGATTAGTAATAGGAAGCTGAATCCTGAGTGACAGAAAAGCCAATAAAGGGCCTTGTGAAAAGAAATGAAACACACCTCTTCTCTCATAGCAGAGAGGTGGTATTCTCTCAATTCCTTTTTCTTATCTTATTGTTATAGCTAGAATTTCCAGTGCAATATTGAACAGTTATAGTGATCATGGATACCCTTGATAATAGGACTACTAGGATGTTTGTTTTATTCCATAAACTAAAAATAAAATTTTAAAAAGTCACTTAAAAATGAATGTTAAAATTGTCTTTACATGTAGTTGGAAAGAATAAAATACTATTGAAAATAAAATAAAAATACTAGGATAGAATATTGTATATTTGTCAGATAAGGTTTCTGTAAAGGATGCTTTTGATTGCTTTGCTTTGTCATAAGAGAGGGTTCAGTCTTGAGGCATGGGTTTGGAAATGACTGTGTAAAGACAAAAGGCATCGATGAAACATATTTTTTAAGAGAGGAAAATGTAGCGAATACCTAAGTTAATGTTTGTATCTGCACACATGAATACCTTTGTGCCATATGTAAGGAGTTGAAGGAAAAGTAAATGGGCTCCATCATACCAATCAAGAGTTGACAGAAGTACCTGTCCTTTCCCACCCGCCCCACCTAACCCCTAAATAAAAACCTCTGGAATTCCAGGCACCCCCTGCTTGGCTTCTTTTTAAAACCATTTTACCAAAGTTTTGGGAAATTAAGAAAATACTCACCTTTCTCTTTTTTTACTACTGCTCAGCTTTGGGGACATATTTCAGTTCACTTTTTACATTCTGGATCTCTGAAAGGTTAACTGCAGGTCCTGGCAGTTTCTTTGCTCCTGGAGGCACCTTCTTCTCTGTACCTTCTTCTGTGGTAGGAGGAAGGCTCTGAACAAAAAGGGAGAAAAAAAATCACTGGAGTTAAGAAGGAGCCAAGATTCTTCCTCTGGTCACAGCTGCACTACCCAGAAGGATCATAGACTATTATAGATCACCCAGAAAATTCTCTGATGTTGCAGATGTGGAACCTGGATCTCCAGAGGTGAAGGGACTTATCTGAGATCACACAGTAATAGTCAGAACCTGGAGGCCCATGCCTTCAGAGTCCAAATCCATTGCTCTTTTAAAAAAAATTATTTTGAACATAAATAGCAAAAATAAAATGTTCATCTCTATTTAGACAGTATAACACAAAAAGAGGATTGCATTGGTAATTATGAATCTCCATTTCATGTCAAAATTTTAAAGTATATAAGACCCACACATTACTTTGAAAACTGTCTTGCTTATATGTACTTTCTTTCTAACTTCCTTCTGTTCCCTTTTAAAATAAAGAAAAATTTCAATGGCTTTCTCTGTCCCTCTGTCTCTATCTCTTGGTCTCTCTTTCTATTCTCAGTCTCTCTCTCTCTCTCTCTCTCTCTCTCTCTCTCTCTCTCTCTCTCTCTCTCTCTGTCTTTGTCGCTCTATGTGTGTGTCTTCACCCTTCTCCTTACCTCTCTCTGTCTCAGTTTTTGTCTCTCTTTCTCTCCATCCCTCCCTCTGTCTTCATCCCTCTCTCTCTTTTTTGGCATCAATATTGATAACTCCCCAGACACCCTCTGAGAGAGAGAGAGAGAAAGAGAAAGAGAGAGATGCATAGTTAAGCAAAATGAACCTCAGAGTGACCACATCCAGAAATATATCCCTTTTTACATGTTGAGACCATCACTTCTGGGCAAGTCAATTGTTCCTGCTACTTTCCTTGGTGGGGGGGAGGAGGAGTCATGCAAAAGACTCAGAGATTATATTGTCTCTACAATGACACCCTTTCATATAGAACAAGATTAATTCAAAAATTCTCTGTGCATATATTATAGATTGAATTCAATACATGTTTATATTACTCCTGGAATGATCTCTAATTGTATCACACTTTTAGTCATTTCTCTCCTCATAATACCTATGGTAAAATATCTTAAGCAGACAATTCAACTGATGGACCTAATGAACATGAAGTTCTTGAGGGCTTCCTGTGCAATATTCAATAAACAAGTGTGGAGAGGGAAAATGGCATTGTGAATTACGGAGCTGTAACTAACACAAGGAAACTGGAACTCTGCTCCAAGATGCCAACATTCCTGAAGGCTGGTGAATTTCATAGGCAAGGTGAACACTGTCCCTGTGCCTTGCCATGGTCCTTACACCACTCCATAGTATGACTCACACTGTACCCCAGCTTGTCACCCCAGAGGTCCTCACCTAGAGAATGACCTCTCCCTAAACCCCTATTTTAGCATGGTCTGGATTCTATTGGGAACAGGTAATTCCCTTTCTTGTCATGGCTAAACAGACAGTCAGACTGTTCTCTGTGTTCCTCCTCACAACTGAATTTGCCCATCAAAAACACCTAGTTCTAATAAATTCTATCGATGCTGTTATTAAAAGTGAAAGGACAAGCTGCATCATTTTCCCGAACTTCAGTTTCTTCACCAGTAAAGAGGGAGAGTTGAAACAGATGGTGTCAAAAGTCCTTTCCAGCTCTCAATCCTAGGATCTTGTAAGTAATATTATATCCTTGGAAAGGCTTAAAATGACAGGATAACAGGTGAAGTTGCTCTAATCAAATAGTGGTAAAGAAAAGTGCTTGCATACCAATGACACTGGAAATTTATATTGGCCCTTTAGCTGTAATACAAGCAAGTTCAGTTTGGGGTTTTTTTTACCATTAATTTACCATTAATTGGATATAAAGTCTCATGTAGAGCACTGGGTCTGGAGTCAGGAAGACTCATCTTTCTGAGTTCAAATCAGGCCTCAGACGCATCCTATCTGTGTGGAACTGGACACTTAACCCTGTTTGCCTCAGTTTCCTCATCTGTAAAGCTGGAGAAGGAAATGGCAAACCACTCTAGTATCTTTGCCAAGAAACCCTCAAATGGGGTCACAAAGAGTCAGGCATGACTGAAACAACAAAAGTCTCATGTAGGTCATTGAAATTAACTCCATAATATGATTTGACCTCCCTTTATGGGCTAGCTACCTTCCTGAGGATTAGCAAAGCATTTCTTGAGCAGTAACCAGACTTGAAGACAGGATGGCACAACAGAAAGAGGCTAGGTCTAGGAATCAGGAAAGCTCGCTTAGAGTTCCAGCTCAGTCATCTACTAAACTATGTGACCCTGAGTAAGTCACTTTACCACTTAGAAGCTCAGTTTCTTCCTCATAAAATGACAGCCTTGAACTGGACAACCTTTAAGATCCCTTCTACCTCTGGCATTCGATGACTTTAAACATACCCATCCTCTATGAGTCCATCCCAGACAATTCCAGTCTGCAATGACCTTACTCCCTTCTGAACTCAGAGAACTCATTTTCTGTGGGTCTCATATCTTAGCCCTCGAGTACCTTTTCTCTTAGGTTGATATTTCATTCTTTTATTTTTTTTAACTTTTCATATCTCGTCTTTTCTAAGCTCCTTGACAACAGGGACTATGCCTCACCCCTCTAGACATCCCTCCCCTATGCCTTGCATACAGTAGTTGTCCAAAAAGCATCTGTTAAAGTTGAGGCAGAGAATCCATAGAATGCAGTAGATAAAAAGAAGTCTTGCGAGTGCAGACTTAACCGAATGTTGTCTTTAGGGAATTTGCACTAAAGTTTGGAACTGATACAGATTAACATAGTCTTGAGATTATAAATAAACAAATAGAATTGACAGTGGTAATCTACAAGTCATAAGTAGTAACTATGTATCCATACAATGTTTTTTTTTTGTGTGTGTGTGTGTGTGTGTGTGTGTGTATGTGCGTGTTTGTATGTGTGTTGTTTGACACTTAATGTGATTAGTTTCTGGATAGGACTTAGAAATTCATCTTCGGAATCACCCATTGAAGTTGTATTTAGGAAGTGCTTTTATATCAGTCAACTAATCAACTACTATTTATTAAATGCCAGGCATTGTATTATGTGCTGGGGCTACAAAGAAAGGCAAAAAAACGATTCCTTCTCTCTAGGATTTAATGGGTTAGATTGGCCTGGAGGCTGTGTAGGAGGCCATTCTAGCTCTGAACAACTACTATCTGCTGGCCCAGCTCACAGATGCAAGACACCCCAATATATGTTGAGTAAATAACATTCACCTTTACACAATACTCTTCAGAGGCCTAAATTTAAAATATGCAATTATTTTCCATTACATACAACTCTATCAACTGAAACAGAACTCAGAGGCATCTTGTCAACTAAGAACATTTTCTAAATTCCTTGGGGAAAAACATTCCCATTGAAATGTTAGCTACTGTTCATATAACAGATTTATGTACATATAAACAAAAATGCCATGAGTCAACATTAACCTGTTCCAAGTTTTAAAGCATCTTAGAATGCTTCAAAATTCAGGAGGGCTCAATGCTTTTTTTATGTCATGGGCCCCTTAAGTAATCTGATGAAGCCTATGGTCCCTTTCTCGGAGTAATTTTTTAAATGCACAAAATAGAACATATAGGATTATAAAGGAAAGCAATCATATTGAAATAGAATTAATAGAAAAAATTAAGTTCACAGATCCCAGGTTAAGAATCTAACTCCTGCAATGTCTTGAGACTGGTTCAGGAGAATTAAGAGTTAAATCAGAAATTCAGGCTACATCAAAAAGAAAAGCAAGTATGTATAACAGGCATCTACAAAGTCACATACAACTCTCTTTTCCTTTTCTACTCTGTATGTAGAAATGCCTATGGGGAAGGGCAGAAGTGGAGAGATGTTTATTAAATTCCAAATAAGAAAAAATTTTTGAAAAAGAAAATTCAGGCGAGGAATAAACTTTTGCACCTTTGTCCTTTGTAAGAGTCTATGGCTCTTTCCCTTCTCTCAAGATGGTAGACAAAAAGCCCCCAAAGGAACCAAAGGAAAAGGAGGTCAAAAAGGAAAAAAAAAAGGAGAAGAAAAAGGAAGGTGTGGCTGAAAAGGTGGTGAAAAAGCTTGAAAGCATTGCGGTAGGAACCAGTCTTGGCCCAAGGGATTGGTAGATAGTGCAGGTCTGCAATGTATTCCCGGAGGGCCATATACAAGCAGAAATATGCTGTACCAAAAACCCAGAATGAAATGATAAGGAAAGAGCAGGTGCCTGCTACTATCTCAAAGCCAGTTGGTGGTAATAAGAATGGAGGATCCTGTGTGGTAAAGATTCGCAAAATGCCTGAGTATTACCCTACTGAGGATGTGTCTAGAAAGCTGCTAAGTCATGACAAAAATCCCTTCAGCCAGCATGTGAGGAGACTTGGAGCTAGCATCACCCCAGGGACCATTCTGATCATGTTCATTGCTCACTACAGGGGCAAGTGAGTGGTTTTCCTGAAGCAGCTGGCTAGTGGCTGTAGTAGGAAGGCCAAATTTATAATCTCAAATATAATCATGTATATGTTTGAATGGCTCGAAATCGCAAGGTATGAGAGATTCTCTAAGGAGAAAACAACAAGAAATTTATTTAGGCCCCACCGCAGCAGAACTGTGAACCAGCCTCCCCATTCTAACATCTTGACAAAAAGACTCCAGGCCCAGAAAGCCCACCTCACAAGAGTAACCAGGAGGCCACAGAAAAACAAGGTAGTATTTAGCCAAATCATTTTATTGGCCTCACGTTCCTGCTCTCACTCCTGGTCTACACACGGGTAAGCCCTGCTTCCGCAGCTTCCTGCCTCTGCAGCTTCTGGCTTCCACAGCTTCTAGCTTCTGTAGCTTCCGGCTTCCGCAGCAGCTTCCGCTGAAACTGTCTCTTGGCTCACCTTTCCTCTCAGCCGAGCTTCTGGCATTCTCAAGCCCCACCTCAACAACCAGAGACCATTGGTTCCTGAGCTGGCCCCTCCTAAGTCACCAATCCACACCCACACAGGTTTCACACCTGACAGGGCCCTGGGCCTGGGGCTTAGCACTTAACAGCTGAAAGTACTTCCACTCAAAAGAAACAAAAGCCATGCTAATGAGACAATTTTGCTTAACAACACAGTGGCTTACAACTGGTGACTGGACCTCTGGCCATCAACCATATTCCTCTGAGAAGCACCTATCAGAAATGTGTCATTGTCATCTCTACCAGGGTTAACCTTTCAGATGTAAAAATTCCAAATCATCTTCCTGGTGCTTACTTCAAGAAGAGGCTCCATAAACCTAGGCACCAAGAAGGAGAGATTTTTGACATAGAAAGAGAAATAGGAGATTATAGAGCTGTGCAAGGTTGATTAGAAAACAGTAGACTCTCAGATACTGCCCCAAATCAAGAAAATTCCTCAGCTCCATAGCTACCTGCATTCTGTATTTTCTCTATCCGATGGGTTTTATCGTCACAAACTGGTGTTTTAAATGCCTTGCAGAGAACTCATTAAAATATTTGAAATAGCTTTAAAACAAGAGACTATGACCATATGCACAGAGTTTTTCTGAGGTCTAACCAAGGCCACAAAAAGTATACATGCCCCAAGTTAGCCATGGGATAAATCAGATTCTTCCCCCTAACTTCTCTTTTTCCTTCCCTTTCCTTTCTCAACTAATTGCAACGCCCCAAAATCCTAAAGGCTAGATCTGGAAGCAGAGATAACAGATAACTCTTTGTTAGTCTACCAATCACCATTCTGTGTCCCTGAAAAGTGAGGGAACATCCCTAACACATGGTAGTGATGAAACTTATCCTATACAAGAAGGAAAGGCAAAAAAAAAATCATGTTTGGAGGAGCTGCCATCCGGCAGGATTGGCATGCTACCACCCCAGTCTGAACACAAGACTAGGAGATTTGCAACCTCTCTCTCTCTGGCCTGTGGCCTCTACTAGCTGTACAGAACACCCTTTAATAAATCTCATCTGTATACCCAAGTCTCGTACATAGGTTTTCTCCTTTTCTACTTCCTTCATGGACTCTGATTTATTACACGATCACCTGTTTGGAGAGACCTTTGGCACCAAATGTAGGAAATAAAACAGGTAGGAGAAATTGATTAATTCTCCTCCTTTAAAATGCCTAGAATTCACATGAATAACCTTCTTTAAAACTGCTTCATGAGCAACCCTAATGTAATTCAGATCAAGAGTAGCGTGAATCGGTGCCCTTTAGCGGGGCTAATTCATAAGCTAAGTGAAAAAATAAAATATTGAGGTACTTAAGGGGTAATGGCATTTTCCTTCATTTATTGCCTTTGATTCTCTTGGTTCTACTCCAACTAGCATATTCATTACCCTCACACAATAGCAAAATAACACAATACCATCTACACCTACAACACACATCTGAAAATAATTACCCTCTCACTGGTATACAAACTGTGAGCCACAGGTCTATACTTCCTCCCCTTGTACGTACATTTAGAAACAAGAATGGAGCAGTTTAAAAATCATTTGCCGAAACTGGCATTCTAGAAAATTCTATTGGGACTTTCTTTAAAAGAATGTTTAACAGGCTGTAAAGATGGTTTTTAATATGTACGGTGTTGACATGAATGATGCTTCGTTCCTTGAAAATGTTTCAACAGTTTCAAGAGGGGTAAGTTTTAGTGAGGAAATGTAAAGCAAAGAAAAATGCTTCCAATTCAACCTGCTAAGCTCCAGGGTAAAATTACATCCTGTATCTCTGTAATACCCCACGACGATATATTTGAAACTTTATACACAAAAGTAGTCCGTGCATTTGTATTTATATGTGCAAAGAGCTGTTATGTGAAGCTACAAAGAATAAAAATAATGCTGATGAGAGTAATATCTAATATTTGAATGGGACTTTTCTTCCAAGGAATGTGAATCTTAGCGTATCATATTCTTCTTTGGCAAGACACAGAGTTCTGTTTTCAATAGATCAAAATGAAAATGATAAAAATAATGGTGTTTTTCAATTTAGGCATAGAAATGGTGTTCTACGAGGGTGGGAGCATTGTTACTGAACAAAGCTTCATCTTTAAAAAATTAACATTGTACATTGACTTTTTTGATTTCTCTGAATTTAAGAATCTTGCTTTGTTTTGAGGCAGGAAATCAGCAGATGGCCACTTTTTATAGACTCATGGTGATAGAGAAGTTCAACATTATAAGGACCTCCGAAGCAATCGAGTCCAAATAATTCCTGCCAAAGAATCTCATCTACAAAATCCCTTGCAAGGATATTCATGAAGTAGTCATTCAGGCTTCGAATGAAGACCTTTAGTGAGGTGGGAAGCCATTACCTCCCAAAGCTCTTAGTTACACTTTTGGATAATCCTAATTATTAGGAAGTTTTTCCTTACATCAAACACAAAGCAGTCTCTCTTCAACTTCCACCTACTACTCTTAGTTCTCCCTTCTGGGGCCAAGTGGAACAAGTACGGGCAGCTAGATGGCGCAGTGGATAGAGTGCTGGCCTAGAGTCAAGAAGACTCATCTTCCTAAGTCTAAATCTGGCCTTAGACACTTACTAGCTATGTGACCCTAGGCAAGTCATTTAACCCTGTTTGTCTCAGTTTCCTCATCTGTAAAATGAGCTAGAAAAAGAAATGACAAACCACTCCAGTATCTTTGCCAAGAAAATCCCAAATGGGGTCATAAAGAGTCACACAAGGCTGAAATGACTTGAACAACAAAAAACAAGTATGACCTTTCTTCCACATGACAACTTTTCAAGGACTTGAAATCTTCTTTTGTCCTAGTTAAATATCTGCACTCCCTCAAACATTTGTCCTGTGTCACGGACCTGAGTCCTCTCCACATGCTGGCTATACTCCTCTGAACCTTCTGGAAGTGATCCATTTAGATCCCTAGATCTTTCTTTACCTCAAAGCTTTGTGCCATCTGCATATTTAATACAAATGTTATGTAAGACTTCATCCATGACAATAATAAAAAATGTTGGATAGTATAAGACCAGGGACAAATACTTTTAGCACTCCACAAGATACCTCCCTCAACGTGAACCTATTAATGGCTATTCATTGGGTAGCCATTTAACCTATTTTATACTCACCTGTATCTGTCAAATTCTTTCCTAAAATCAAAGTAGATTATATCTACAGCATTCCCTTGATCTACTAGTATGGAAACCCTTAAAAAAAATACAATGAAGCTGGTCTGACATGACATGTTCTTAAACTTCTCAAGCACTGTTCCCACTTCTATATGTTCACAAACTACACAATTAGTAAGACATCCTAGAATACGCCCAGGAACTGAAGCTAAGCACACTGACCCAGCACTTAACACAGTGCCTGGCATAGAGTAGACTCTTAATACATGTTTATTGACCGATTGACCTATAGTTTAAGTGCTACTCCCTTCCTTTTCTTGAAAGCTGGGACATTTTCCCTCTCTAGATCAATACCTCCCTCATTCTCCATGCTCTTTCAAAGATTTCTGATAGCACCTCAGCTATCACATTGGCTGGTTCAGCAGCCTGAGCTACATATAATCTGAGTCTGATGACTTAAATTCATTGAGAGCAGCTAGGTATTCTCTTAGTATATGCTTATTTACCTTGGATTTAAATACCATACCAGCCATTTTGTTCTTTCCTTTCTAATGCAAAAATTATTCTCCTCAGAAAAGAAAATAAACACGACAGTAGTTGGGTAGTTTTCTGTTCTATCTGTTGTCTGTTATCATAGTCTGATCCACCTAAACAGCTGCCTATGTCTTCTTTAATCCTCTTCTGTTTCTTCTGTGTAGGGGGGGGGGGGCCTCTTTTGTCCAGAGCATTCATTGTTAGCCTTTATTAGCCCCTGACATTCTTTTATATTCATTTTCCATTACCTGCCCTTGTTCCTATCTACAGTGCTTCAACTCCAAACTGGTCAATGAATTCCTTGGTATCCATCTACATCAATCCCTTTAGACAACTCCTCTTTTTTCCCTCAACAGAATTTTTTCCTCTTTGTGCAGTTAGACTTTTATTCCTTAAACTCTGGTTAATAAAATAACCAATGATGGTTCCAGACAACCAGTGATGAAACATGTTACCTCCTTCCTTTTAGAGAGGCAATGGACTCCAGCTGAAGAATAAGGCATAAATTTTTGGACACAGCTAACGTGGGAATTTGCTTTGCTGATTATTCATATTTGTTACAGGACTTTTTTCCCTTTTTATTTTCAATTGGAAAGGCTGGAGAGGGAAGGAGAACAAGTTATGAAGTGGTCAAAAGAAAAAAGAAAACGACGGCAATTGAAGCATTTTTAAATGCACAAAAGAGACCAGAAAGAGGGCCAAAAGGAAGGACAGAAAAAGCAGGACATTTTTGCAAATTACGTGTTGTATTTATTATATTCTTAAAAGGAAAATCAAAGTGCATGATAGAGATTTATGGTTTCACGGACAGTCTTCTTTTCTGGTTCAATTTTGTGTGTGAAAATGATCATTTTATCTGGCATTCAGAATAAAAATAATTTCTTTCAAAAATGATTCATTCTTAAGAGCTTCCCATCCTTGAACTGGCTTCACCTATGAAATCTAACCCCTTTTTAAAAAGTCTTTGAAATCTGCTTCCCCCAATTCTCAAGCTGATATCAGGCAACAACCTTCTGCCAACATTCCCATCATTTTTTATTTCAACCATTTCCTTCTTATTAGTTAAAATCTAGCTCAGAACAGCAGCTCCTCTTGCCGCTTCCTCCCCTTTCTGAAGAATCAAAGTGTCATGAAGCTGTAATGAAGAACTGGCCCATCATCCCAATGGGCCCAAGTGGTCATAGAAGGTTTGACTAATGCAATCCCCACACAGATATCGAAAAGGGGACATATTTGGTATGTTTCTGGTCCACTAGATGTGGTAAAAGACTTTTAGATTGACTATGCAGCCAATCTAAATTTAAATGGCCATTTAAAAGATCCTAGTCAGTAGGAGAAATTTTCTTACTGAGAGCTGTTTCTAGGATATTTAACCCTGGACAACGTGGATGACTGCTGAGCATCTTTGGGTGAGGCAGGGCTTTAGGCCCTCTCTCACTAGTAGCTGGCATGAAATTGAGAGTGCATTGCCCTGATATCGCTTCTGTCTTTGTTATGTCTGTTCTTTTCCTGATTTTAAGTGAAGAAGATTAGAGATGGCCATTTTCTTGCATGTTTCTAAAGGTCAGAAGATCAAGCTACGAGAACATCTGGGAACAGCCTCTGTTCTGGGTTTAGAGACCAGATAGTCCATCATCAGCACCCCAAAGAATGACTTTTGGAACCCTGCCACAGTTAGGAGACATGCCAATTTTGAATCTGGTAGGATCAAACCTTTGTGGAAACTATGCTGAGTTCAAGCCTACTCTCCCTAAGGAAAGAGCTGATATAATGAAAAGATTGCCCCAGATGTCGGGAGGAAATGTTCCTTACTTCTGTTCCAGCTATTATGGGACTAGGTCACTAAATACTGGGACCTAACAGTAGAAGGAACGGAGATCCAATCAGCTTTCTCAGAACAGTTCAGGCTGGTTTCAGCGCACCTCTGGGCCATCTCACTCAAGTTTTGGTGATACCTATAATTTAAATACAAAATTACCTCTATTTTAGGGATCTCTAGTTTATCTTACTTATTATTTATACATTGTGCATTCACTTATAGACATGACTGTGGGTTCTACTGTTGGCTCTCTTCTTGGATTTTGTCACCTGTAAATTACCAAATATCTCTACTACTAATATTCCTATAGGGGCAAGTAGGTGGTGCAGTAGATGGAGTGCTGGGCTGAGGGTCAGAAAGACTCATTTTCATGAGTTCAAATCTTGCCTCAGACACTTACTAGCTGTGTGACCTTGGGCAAGTCACTTAATTCTGTTGCCTCAGTTCCTCATCTGTAAAAAATGAGACAAAGAGGAAAATGGCGAAAGACTCCAGTATCGTTGCCCAGCCGTGGGAGTTGCCAACTCCCAAAAAGGATGGAATGTAGCCCCAGGGGGCACATTCCACCTCCCTCTCTAAAGTCACCAAAACCATTGGTCTCCTAGCCAAAAAGGAGCATAGTGGCCAGAAAAGTATTTTATGCTCTTCAGAGCTTTGGGGATATTCCTGTCCATAACATGGCATGGTACAGTCTTTCAATATAAAGCATTTACAGAATCCCATACTTTTAAAACTGGTAAGGACTTTAAAATACAATACAATTCAATAAATTCATAACATCTACCATGTGAAGAGCACTTAGGCTCATTCTAGAGAAAACACATCATGTTTGATCATGTTTATAAAGCACATTTCTCACAACCCTGTGAAGCAGATAGGGCAAACCCCATTTTTAACCCTATTTTACAGATGAGGAAACAGACAGAGAACTATTAGGTGACTTGCCCATCAACACACAAATGATAAGGGTTTGAGCTGGAATTCAAGTCCAAGTCTCCTGATTTCAAGTCCAATGTTCTTTCCAAGAAATTTGCCACCTCTCCCCCAAAGTTACCTCCGTTTTACATGGGAGGAAGCCGAAGCCCAAAGATGTAAAGCCACTACAGAGGTCTGCATACCGGTTTTTGCAACCGGGAAATGCTTTTACATGGACATTAAATGAACCCTCCACTTTTAGGATATGCCAAAACCATCCGAGAAAGATAAAACAAGGGGAAAATCACAATCACTAGTGACAAAATACTTCCCTAGACATCTAATGGAGACAGTTGTTTTAGGGAAGATATTAATTGTTCCAGCAAGAACCAAGGGACAGAATTTCTGTGGAAAAGTGGCAGAGCCAAAGTCTGGTTTACAATCATTTCAGTCAGTTTAGTGAGAACAACCAGGTCACCAATTCCTTGACAAAATTCATCAAAAACAATTGCTTATCGTCATAAAGGCAAAATAATCAGTTAATGAACTAAACGTCTCCATATTAAAAAGAACTGTCCAATCCAAGGGTTCTTAACCATTTTGTGTCACGGATGCTTTGGACAAACTGGCGAGGACCGTGGATGCTTTCTCAAAATGTTTTTAAATAAATAATAAATAATATTTTAAATAAACCACAATGTTTTGAATTGAATATTAAATTTAATTAATTAAAATTTAAAATAATGTTTTTAAAAAATGAAATACATAGGATTGTAAAGGAAACCAATTATATTGAAATAGTTATCAAGATATCTTTAAAACAAGTTCCTTTTTCACCAGGTTGAGAACCTTTAATCTAATACAATTTTACAAATTGTATTTTACAATTTTACAATTTTACAAATGAAGATACTGAGATTCTGGGAGAGTAAATGATTTGTCTAAGGTGACACAATCAGTATCACAGGTGGGTCTCCCCCCCCCAGGTTCTCTGACTCTAGTACTCTTTCCTGGACAAAACACTGTTTGGTTCCTACAATGTAATACAGAACCACAACAGCAAACAGAAGGAGATACTTCTGTTCCATGTAATGTGGACTTTTAAAGAAACTTCCACATTGAGCCCATACCTCCACCATCTGATGAAGCCCTGTGCCCTTTCTAGAAACCTGAGAGATTATGGGCCATAGACAAAGCCATGTTAGCTAATGGATAACCTCAACTGGATTAAGAATTGATGGATTATGTGTCTATCTCTGCTGTGTGAAAGAATAATATCACTTCCTTCCCATCAAATGGAAAAGATCACTTTTACTATGTACCTAAGTGTGGTATTGGAAGAGTTTGCTCTTAAATCTTTTAGAAGAAAAGTACATTATAAATGTAAACAAGGCCTGGTACCGCATCATTGTCCCCTATGAGTGCTCAACAGAGGACCCAGACTGAAGAGTCTATTTTTGTTTTTCATTGTTATAATTAATTCTGTTTGTGCTTTGTGAGCATGATTTGATCTCTGGACAGGTACTGTATAAAGCCAAAATGAATTGTAGACTCAAAGAAGGCAGATCTATTAGCATTTTGTTGTATGCCTTCTCACAATGTGGCTTTACAAAGAAAGGAAGGAAAGTAGAGTGAGTAGGGAACACTCACTACAAATGTGTAGTGCCAATGCGCTGTTTCTAGTGCCTGAAATCCCTTCATGTAGGTCCCTAGAGTTGTCAGGCCAACAAAGGCCTCAAGAATTAAGCCCAGGAGAAAATTATTGCCATGACGACCTAACAGGATTCTGGAGTAATATCACCATATGCCCATAAAACTGCTCATAAATAAATGAGCAAGGAAAGACCTTCAGCTGAGGTCCAACTGTTCAAAAGCTGAGCAATGCCCTGGTGTGGCATAATTCTACTTGCCATTCTTGGAATTTTTAGTCAAGAGATTGAATGAAAGAATACCAAGAAAACCAAGTCTGTCACACCCCACTGAATCACCTTTTAAACTGATGTGCCAGTATTTATTCTTTTCCCTATAATCTTCACCTCAGGCTAGTTTCTTCTTATTCTTACAAGTAACTAACTTTTTTTCTGATCAGCCTCTTATCTTCAAAGTTAGAAGGTGAACCAGTCTATTCCCATGAAAAATTGTCCTAGTTCATCTCATATACAATGACAATGATGACTATTTTATGGAAGGATTTAATTAAAGTTAAGGCAACCAAAATTAGCCATTGAAAATTAACCTTCCATGGTAAATGCTAGCGAGGATGTGAGAAAATTGGAACATTAATACATTGTTGGTGGAGTTATGAACAGATCCAGCCATTTCGGAGAGCAATTTGGAATTATACCCAAAGGGCTATAAAAATGTGCATACTGTAGTTAAGGGGGCAGAGCCAAGATGACAGCTGGAAAGCAGGGACTTGCATGAGCTCCCCACCAGGTCCCTCCAAAAACCTATAAAAAATGACTCTGAAAAAATTCTAGAGCTGCAGAACCCATGGAATAGCAGAGGGAAGCAGGGATCCAAGTCAGGACAGCCTGGATGGTAGCTGGGCAAGGTCTATCCCATGGAGCTGGAAGCAGAATGTAGGAGAGGCCAGCGTGGGCTGTGTCCAGACCAACCAGACCGAGAGCCAGGTGGAAAAGGCCCTAGCTCCCTGAATCAGTGAGCTGTGGCAGTTACCAGACTTCTCAACCCACGAACACCAAAGAAAACAGAGAAGATTAGTGGGAAAAGCTGCTGGGACACAGTGAAAGGAGTTCAGGGTTTGGCCAGTGCCCCAGGGCCAGCAGAGGTGGTGCAGCTCTGAGGCCAGAACTACAGCTGCAGTTGCTTCCAGCCCAAGGCCCACCTGGTGGGAGGAAATAAGTGGCAGATCAGTGCAGGAGTGCAGAATCTGCTGAGATTTGAGATGTGGTCCAGGTTGGCAGTTCTTGGGGGAGGAGGAGTGCTGGTGTGGCAGAGCTTGCTGTGTAGAAATAGCTCTGAAAACAACAGCACAATCCCTCAAGCTTGGGACAAATTACTCTCTACTCTACAAGCACTCATACCAAGAGGAAAACTCAAGAGTCAAGTAGCTGGCTGGGAACATGGTCAGACAGCAAAAATAGACTCAGATTCAGACCCAGACTTTGGAAAATTTCTTTGGTGACAAAGAAGACCAAAACATACAGCCAGAAGAAGTCAACAAAGTCAAAGAGCCTACAACAAAAGCCTCCAAGAAAAACATGAACTGGTCTCAGGCCATGGAAGAGTTCAAAAAGGATTTGGAAAACTAAGTTAAAGAAGTAGAGGAAAAATTGGGAAGAAAAATGAGAGTGATGTAAGAAAACCATGAAAAACAAGTCAATGACTGGCTAAAGGAGACCCCAAAAAATACTGAAGAAAATAACACCTTAAAAAATAGACTAACTCAAACGACAAAAGAGCTCCAAAAAGCCAATGAGGAGAAGAATGCCTTCAAAGGCAAAATTAGCCAAATGGAAAAGGAGATCCAAAAGACCACTGAAGAAAATACTACCTTAGGGGGCGGAGCCAAGATGGCAGCTGGAAAGCAGGTACTAGCATGAGCTCCCCACCAAGTCCCTCCAAAAACCTATAAAAATGACAGAACAAATTCTAGAACTGCAGAACCCACAAAACAGCAGAGGGAAGCAGGGCTCAAGTCCAAGACCACCTAGATGGTCTCTGGGAAAGGTCTATCCTGCACAGAGCTGGGAGCACAGGGGAGCAGAGCTGAGTGGAGCAGAGCCCAGCATGGGCGGCATGGACCAACAAGACCAGGAGCCAGGTGGAGTGTGCCCTAGTGCCCCAAATCAGTGAGCTGTGGCAGTTACCAGACTTCTCAACCCACAAACACTAAAGACAACAGAGAAGGTTAGTGGGAAAAGCTGCTGGGGACAGGGAGTTTGCGGTTTGGCCACCACCCCTGGGGCAGCAGAGGTAGGGCAGCTACAGAACTACAGCTGCACTTGCTTCTGGCCCCAGGCCCACCTGGTAGGAGGAATTAAGTGGTGGATCAGAGCAGGAGTGAAGAGTCTGCTGAAGATCTAAGTCCAGTCCTGGTTGGGGGTTCTTGGGGAAGGAGGAGTGCTGGTAAGGCAGAGCCAGTGCATCCCCCCAAGCATGGAACACAGAACTCTTTAGTCTACAAGCAGTCATACCCCACTGAAAAACTCAAGGGTCAAGTATTGTCTGGGAACATGGCCAGGCAGCGAAAACGCACCCAGATTCAGTCTCAGATTCTGGAATCCTTCTTTGGTGACAAAGAAGACCAAAACATACAGCCAGAAGAAGTCAACAAAGTCAAAGAGCCTACAACAAAAGCTTCCAAGAAAAACATGAACTCGTCTCAGGCATGAAAGAGCTCAAAAAGGATTTGGAAAAGAAAGTTAGAGAAGTAGAGGAAAAATTGGGAAGAGAAATGAGAAGGATGAGAGAAAGCCATGAAAAACAAGTCAATGACTTGCTAAAAGAGACCCCAAAA